>CM060937.1:1056360742-1056413696 GCA_030765085.1 Allium cepa
TAATAAGAATGGAGACAGCAAACTTTTAATTTAGACTTAAAAGTGATTAATTTGGGTTTTATAATAATTTGTTTCATCTGATGTGTAAAATAGCCTTCCGGGGCACTGTTACGAAATTAAAGGAAACCAATTCCATTGGATCCAAAATAGCGAGTTATTGTATGCCATCAAATTTCATGACGATTGGACATATCGTTAGTTGTGTGAGATCAAATGCGTAGTCATTAAATTAAGAAATCTATCTAATATAATTTGAAAAGCCATGGTCGAATTAGGTCTCGAGGCTAGTTCCATTGTATTCGAAATAGGGGTGTTACATATAGAATGCCAGGCGGCACGCCTTATTTGGAGTTCAAGATTTTCGGACGTTTTATAGCTTGATGTTTTAAATTAAATTTGTGTGTATATATATATTTATATAATATTTACACATTACTAAACCCATACCTTATGATACCTCTGCACGCTCATGCTCATACTTCTCCCTCCTATTTAAACACGATTACCAGAAAATTTTCATTCATTTGTTTTTAAAATTTAAACTCTTCCATCCAACGACCATTATCAACTACGGCCACCGGAGATGTTTTCAAACCTCGATCTCAACTAGAGAAATGGGCAACATGGCATAGGGAATACGGTGGATGGTGGGATCGACCAAGATTGGAGCGAGGCTATGATGACCAGCAAATCTGATCCCTCTGAACCGACAACAATCCACGCCCGTCGACCCAGAGCAAGAAAAATTGCAGATGATAATGAGAAAGAAAAGAGAGGGTGGGAAGAAAGAGAGAAGAAAGAAGAATAGAAGAGAAGAAGAAGAGAGAAGCAGAACCAATACAATACAGAATCTCGTATCGCAGTGGAATAACATATAATATAGATCAATAATCTTTACAAAGAGAAATTGTAATGTATAAATCAATATCAGAGTACACAATGAGTAATCATCGGCTTGGGCGGTTATAATAACATGTCCTCAAAAATGCTGATGATTAACAATAATAACAATGCAAAGCAGAGGAAAAATAAACAAATACGTATATACGAAATAAAGATCTCCAGCTCGCCTACTGAAGCTCCAAATGATCCAAATCTAAACTTGTAATTATACTCGGTCTGACCCGAGCATTGAAAGGGAAGAATGCCCGGATCAGTCTGGTAAACTAGCATGAGAAGAACACATCTCAACTGAATTTATAAAGTTATCAAAACTTTTCCTTTATCAAAATAAATGGTACCTCATAAGACGACGTCCATACATAAACACAGACGGGTGTTAACTTTACAATAACCAAAAACTTTCATATCAAATCATGTTATATTATAATAGTGCCGATTATACAAATAATAATCAACATAGCTGAAATTGTTACCATTGTTAAATTCCAGCAATACTAGGCTCTACAAACAAAATGGCGGGCGCATAGTGAATTTTGGATTCCATACAAATGACTAGGTGAAGGGACCACCTTTTTTAAACTTGACAAATTAAATATAAAATTTCCAATTTTCGATTAATCACCTTTAATTCAATTTCAAAACTTTACTTACTCTTTTCTAATTCAATTAGAATTTAAATTAACATTAGAAATAATTTTTATTCATATTAGATTCAATATTCAATTAATTAACTGATTCAATTTATAATATTCATTTTTCAATATTTAAATCCAACTAAATATTCTAGATTTAGGCGACTGAAAAACTATGTCGTTACAGAAGAGGTGGGGGAAACGTGCATGACTGAGGCAAAGTTTTTGGGTTCGTGGAGGCGATTGGCAGCTAGAGAGGAGGACGCACGAGTGGCATTGAGAGCATCTTGGCTTGGGGCTGTTTTTGGCGAGGCACAGCAGCGCCCGTAGGCCTGAGTAGGCTACGATTTAGAGAAGAACGCGGTTGAGATATTGTTGCCAGGAAGCCTGAAAGAGGGAAGGAGAAGGTTTAAATGTAATTTGTTTAAAATTAAAAGTAATTAGTGCATAATTGTTAAATTTATAAATGCTATAACTTTTCCTACGGGGTCCAAATTGAATGCGACGAGTTGTATTACGATCGTATGGACGAATACTAGGCTATGGAGTTTGACTGGATATATCCATAGCAAGTAGGCATTTTGGTTGAAATTGAATGACTATTCAATTTTAATTCAAACCTGAGTGCTTTGGCGACTTCTAAAATCAATGTGAGTTAATATAACCTTTTTGGTTAATCAAAAATATTATATAGTCAATAAAATTATTTCTTGGACGTGTGGATATTTTATTGTTGATTGTTAGTGAATGTTTGGATGATATTAGTTTATATTATTGATTTTGATATATTCCCGCCCCTGGAGCGGACGAGATCCTATTACGTTCCCGTGCAAGAATGGATGACCCTTTGTATACACTGTATGTGATGTAGGGAGACATGTTGGAGGGATCCAATTGGGTTCCTCACATTGTTGATTTTATTTTCTATATAATTTGATATATGATATGTTTGATGCTATTTTTGATGACATGGATATGATTTTGTTTATCAGTGCTTTAGTAGCATTGGGCCTTATTTTTGGTATTTAAAAATATTATAAACAAATGATCGACTTAAAAGGGTTTCAAAGCGATTTTTTAAATTATATACATTTGAGTAATTTTTCTTGAATTATTTAAAAAAGAAATTTATTTTAAAATTAAAAGTACAATATTTAGAGATTATAAATATATACTTTTATAAAAATATTTTAAATAGAGGTTTTCGAGCTATGAATAGAGATGTTTAAAATCTTAATAATAACTCCATCTTTTATAGTAAAGGGGTATTGTTTTAAAACAAGATAGAAATATTTTGGTATAAATATTTATTAACCATTTTATATAGGGTGATACACACACACACACATACATACATACATACATACATATATATATATATATATATATATATATATATATAGGTATATTAGGATTTATTTATAAATTTAAGGACTTATAAACGTGACAATTTATAAAAGTGATATTTTACAAATGAAGTGAACACTTGTAAAATCATATTTTTATTAACAAAAAGCTTGGATTTATAAACGGTATTTATAAACTAGGGGAAACTTTTATCATTAAATAAATTGAGAAATAAATCACAAATTCTGGATTTATAATAAGACGTGGAATGTTGTTTTTAGAAAAATAGTTGATTTCATTTGTAAATTGAAAGTGAAGATAACATGGAGATGTTAAATGATATTCTATATATAGAAGATTTATAAAATATATTTTTATAAATATGGAAATGATTGTATTGAAATTTAAAGGTGGAATTGTATAAAGGAAATATATTTATTTTTTTGTTAGTTGTTTATTTATGTTAATATTGTTTTAAAGTTGTTATCACTATTTTAATATATTGAAAAGTTAATTATTTGGACTACCAATATGGTTTGAAATTAATTATAATTATTTATAATAATGTTTAAGATAATTTATTATTGTTTCATAAAGAATGTTTTGAAATTATTAATTATTATCTTTAATATGTTTTAAAGTTGATTACTATTTATTTATACTATTTATTATTATATAATAGTGTTTTAAAATAAATGATTAGAATTTAATTATAAATGTTCGAGGTTTATAAATAGAGTCTATAAGGGTCGGGTTTTATAAGAGAAGTTTTATAAAATGGTTTAATGGTTTAAAAGAAGGTTTTACAAGGTAAAAGAGTTTTACAAATGGCTAGATATTTATAAAATAAAGTTAGAAATGAGTTTATAGACTTATGAAAGGAGTTTATTAAAAGTTTTTTAGAGTTAAAAAGGAGTAGGAAATGATTTTTGGAATGTATAAAAGAATTTTATAAATGGCTCTTGAGATTTATAAAACAATTTATAAATGGTTTTAGAAATTTATAATGGAGTTTATAAATGATTTAAAGTCGTATAAAAAGAGAATCTCCCTTAGTGTTGGTACATATACTTATACTATTGGGATAAGTATATAGATATTTTCCAAATATTGAAAATATAAGGGTTCGTGAATGAATCTTTCTAACAGTATTTTGATACAAATATTTACAAAGTGATTTTGTTAATAAAAAGATTTATCAAAAGAGGCTAGTCTTGCTTATGTGCTTAACAAATGTTGGTTTTCCTTGTGGAATTAAATCCCTGATTAAATGTTTGTTATTTGATAGTTAAATAACCTACTATCGAACCTGGACCCAAACGTAACTTTGGAAATATCTAGCAGAAACACGTGAGTTGTATGACATAGTCATCTCCGATGATGTTGCACTGTGCGTATAAATCTTGTTTGTTCTCCTAGGACAATGGTAAGGAAATCCATCCACTAACGATTAGGAGGTGATCTACGCTCTTATCTTTGACTGTTTATTTCCTAAAGAATCAGGGTTGAGTTTATAGGAAATCATCAAAATTTATTTTGAAGAGACAGGGATCAAATATGTTCTTCAAAAACCACTTCGATCAAACTCGAGCATTTCGAAGTGAAGACATCTTGAACATAATGAAAATTGAAGATAGAGCTCTCAAGGGTTTCGTTCAGTCCCAGAATGAACTTGTATGGATGAATATTGGCATTGCATGGTTGCTTGGAGAGCAGTGTTATCATTCTAAGTGGGAAGTGCCATACAAAAGGTAAAATGTAGCCTTAAGTCTCATCAATCAAGGATGACTAAAATATGGAAGATGTAGCTGGGCTAAGTGGGTCGTTCCCAAATAGGGTATGATCGTCCCTATCTAGGGTCGGTATTATCTCTCATTTGTATGCTTTGAGGCCCATTAACCAAAGGGAGATCTTATTCAGTACTATCTAGTAAAGGGTAGGCCTGCTCTATGTTGGCAGGGGTGGACAGTTTCGACCTTAGTGTTATTTTATCTAGAAATGCACCATGACGGGCGGTACCCTAGTAGCCCAGTCATTGTATGGAATCCATTCTCAAATATGAGCTTTTACGGTTTTAGTGTATACCTATTATGCTAGAATTTAATTAATGTAGCAATTTTGACTAAGGTTAATGAGTATTTGGATATTAGACACTATTATAATATTAGAGAATTTAATATAAAATGTTTTGGTTATCATAAGGTAAAAACCTATCCTTGTTTAAGTGCGGTGTGGTCTTACGAGATACTTTTGATTTTCAAAGGTTTTTATAACTTTAAAATCCAGTTGGGTGTGTTTTCTCATGTTGGTTTTTCAGAATGACTCAGGTTTTATTCTATTATAATGCTCGGGTCAGACCGATCATATTTAAAGATTTCTTTAGATGCATTGGAGCTCGAAGGACGACTTGGAGGTCTTCATGTCATATTTACATATATATTTATTTTTCGCTGCTTTGTTGTTGAAAATCATTAGCAATTGTGAGGGCAGGTTGTTTGACTGTTCAAACTAATGATTTGTGATTTGCTGTAGTACTCTGATGGTGTACATATATAACAGTTTCTCTTTTATAAAGAGCATTGATATAATATTATGTAATGTTCCGCTGCAATTGTGAGATTTTTTGTCGTTTTTAATTTCTTTTCTCTTCTTCTTTCCTCTTTCATTCCCATAACTCCGTCTTTCCATTCGATTTGGATTGGACATGTATGGTTTATTATCAACTTAGATTGTGTGGATTGGCGGGTTATTACAGCTTGGTATCAGAGCACTAGGTTAAGTGAGAACCTTGGCTTTGGTGGGGCAACTCATTAAGAGATAAGGTAATGGAATGCCTTATTATGAGTTTTGAGTGTATATGTACGAGAGCTTATTTGGTAGTGATATAAAAATGTTTTATATTATGTTAATTTATTTGGTGAGTGGCTTATGAATTCTGGTCAGTATGTGGGACGCCGCGATATCGATAGGGGTTTCTAAACACTTAAACACGGCAAACCGACATAGTATTGTTTTGAGAATTGATAAATGTAATAATTTACCTAAATTATAAGATACATGTAAAGGAATAATTTTTCGAAACTTATTATAGTTATATATAGTGTGTTTGGTTGTTAGTAAATGATAATATCTAATTATTATCATTTGTTGTTAGTTGTTCTAATGAAAGTTGTTATTATTATAATCTAAACGGAGATAAACATTTGGAAAATGAGTTATATAAGAAGGTAAATTTATAAGTATGAATTATAGAGTAAAATAGTCAACATTTATGAAATGATGTTACATAAAAGCGAGATTTCATAAATATGAATTAAAAATGGAAAGGAAATAAAATTGTATAAGTATAAATATGATTTGTAAACGGAAATGCATTTAGAACAAGAAATTTGAGAATTTAAGTCCCATTAATTTGGAATTTTTTTCAAAGATTTTGAAAAAATACTAATAATATTATTTTGAAATTTTTTTGGTTAGAAATATTTTGAAATAGGATTTAAAAGAGATAGAAAGCACTAAACTCACTTCAGTCGCCGGGAAAAAATTCTAGTGATGACTACAGCATCGTTGGCATTCGTTTTTGAGTTTCTAAGTGAGGGATTGCTACCATTGGAGTTTTGTTCTGGTAAACAAATTTGTTTTAGATTCCAAAGTGTAATTTGAAATATAAAGAAGTTATGTATATATATAATTTCAAAATGAATTGAAACAAAACTGGGTGTTTGAAATCCTGAAATTTTTGATCTACATGTTTTGAGAAAACATAAAATAATAAGTTTTTGAACTTATAATTTGGAAATGGTATAGATAAAAAATGAAAATCATAAATTGAGATAGGTAATTAAATTTAACTTCAGTTAAATGAGATGATTTTTGAAATTAAATTTAACTCAAGTGGAGTAACATAATGAATTAAATGAAATTGAATCTGATGTGTAATGAATTAATAAATGAAATAATAGAATAAGTTAGTGAAATGGATATGAGTTTGAGTTATAAAATGAAATTCAACTTCAGTGTAAAATGAATTGAATATGTTTGGCGTGTTGTTTAACAGAATTAAATATGTACTTAAGCTGTGAAGTAATAATAAACATGAGTTGTGCAGTATAAAGTGTTTGCAATAAAATTAAGTAATTATTATATGAAAATGATTCTAAAATAAATTTAATATGAAATGAGATGTTAAACATAAATTTAATTCAAAGAAAATATAAAAAATTAAACGGGAATAAATTGGATGTAAACTAATAGTTAGTAATTATTGAAACGAATCAACTGAATGTTAATAAGAAATGAAAGTGTGTAAACATAATGTTGACACTTGCAAGTGCAATTGGTATGATGGTAAATAAATTGGATGGATATAATTTACATTTGCTACATTTGCATACAATTATTGTATATTCTATGATATATATTGATATTACTTTTTTTTATACATCTCCTTATTAGTTGTTGAGTGATTAGTAGGTGCGGATGGTGTATGCTTCGTATTTAGAGCTAGTTTCAAATTTTATTGGTTGTATATGTTTGCTAATACTAAAATAAGGCACACATCTCGAATTACATATCATATTTTTATATTTTTCCCCACGGATTGCATCATCCTTGAAGATGAAGTGTATCTTTGTGATTATATATACACACACACACACACACACATATATTGTAAAAAAATTTGATTGAACCGCACAAAGGAGACGCTAGCGAAATTTTCTATAAATTTAGGCACTAGGAAATTTTTGAGAAATTTTGAAAAAATTGGTAGCGAAAATTTAATTTTTAGTTATAACATAGAATGAATAAATGGAGGAAATTAGTTGGTATAGGTGAGTGAATTTAAAAGACTTAGAAATTTTAGAACTTATTCAACTAATTGGTTTTGAAAAGTTAATGGGTTTTGTGCATTTTGTTACCTTGGCAATTTCGGGGACGAAATTATTTTAAGGGGGAAAAATGCAACGGCCCAAAATTTCAGTCATTCGAATTTGGAATATGTAATCGATTTTAAATATTGAAAGGTTAATTTTATAAGTTGAATAACTTAAATTTCAAATATAGCGATTTGTTCAATAAGTAATTTGTTAAATTTAATATTTGAAATTGTTTAAATAATTTAATCTTGAATTTAATATGAATGAAAATAAAAATAATTTCAAAAGTTGATCTAAAGTTAATTTAATAAGAATAGAGATATCAAACTTTTAATTTTGATTTAAAAGTGATTAATTTGGATTTTATAATAATTCGTTTTAATTAACTGTAAAATAGCCTTCTTAGGCGCTGTCTTGGAATTGGACGAAACCAGTTCCATTGGATTCGAAATAGTGAGTTATTGTATACCATCGAATTTTGTGACGATTGGATATATATGGTTGGTCGTGTGAGATCGAAACACGTAGAAATTAATTTAGAAATCTATGTAATATAATTGGGTTTGAAAAGCTATCTTCTATATAAGATCGAATTAGGTCTCGAGGCTAATTCCATTGTGTTCGAAATAGGGGTATAACATATAAAATGCCAAGCGACATAATTCGTTTGGATTTTGAGATTTTCGGATGTTTTATAGCTTGATATTTTAAATTAAAAATAATATATATACGTAATATTTGCACCTTACTAAGTCCATACCATACCATACCTTTGGACGTTCAAGCCCATACTCATCCCTCCTATTTAGTTACGATTACCAGAAAAATTTCCTTCGTTTGTTTTTCAAATTTAAACCCTTCCATCCAACTTCCATTACCAACTGCAGCCACCAGAGGCGATTTCAAGCCTCGATCTAAGCTAGAGAAATGGGCGGCACGACATAGCAAAGATGATGGATGGTGAGATCAACCTAGATCAAAGTGAGCGGCGAGGAACATGCACGACCAAGGAAACATTTTTGGGTTCGTGGTGGCGATTGGTAGCTTGAGGTGAGGTCGCGCCAGTAGTGTTCGAAGCTTCTTGGCTTAGGGCTGTTATCGACGAGGCGTAACAGCAGCAGGAGGCGTGTGGCAGCGGCAATTTTGAGACAAAAGCGGTCGAGATATGGTTGCTTGGAAGTGTGAAAGAGGGAAGGAGATTATTTAAATGTAATTATTTTAAAATTAAAAGTAATTAGTTGAATAAAATTTTGTTTAATAATTGTTAAACTTACGAATGCTATAATTTTTTTCCAACGAGGTCCAAATTGAATGCGACGAGTTGCATTGCAATTGTGTCGATGAATATTATGCTACGAAGTTGGATTGGATGGATTTGGAGCTAGTAGAAATTTCGGTTAAAATTGAGCGACCATTTAATTTTAATTCAAAGCGGAGCGCTTCGGCGACTTCTAGAATCAATGTGAGTTAATCTCACCTTTTTGGTTAATCAAAATATTATATAGTCGGTAAAATTATTTCTTGGATATATGGATATTTTATTGTTTATTGTTATTGACTATTTGGATGATTTAATAGTTTATATTGTTGATTTAGATATATTCCCGCCTATAGAGCGGGTGGGACCCTATTTCATTCCCATGTAAGAGCGGATGCTCCATTGTAAACGATCACGCCTCGAAGTGGTTGATTTATTTTATTTGATCATATACTGTATGTGATGTAAGGAGATTGTTGGAGGGATCTAATTGGATTCATCACATGGTTGATTTTATTTTTCATATAATTTGATATGTGATATGTTGGATGCTATTTTTAATGACATATATTTGATTTTGCTTAGTAGTGCTTTAGTAGCATTGGGTCTTATTTTTGGTATTTTAAAATATTATAAACGAATAATTAACTTAAAAAGGGATTTCATAGTGATTTTGAAAATTATATATATTTTAGTAATTTTTCTTGAATTATTTAATAAAGAAATCTATTTTAAAATTAAAAGTATGAATTTTAGAGATTATAAATCTATCCTTTTATAAAAGTATTTTAAATAGAGATTTTCAAACAATGAATAGAGATTTTTAAAATCTTAAGAATAAGTTCGTCTTTTATAATAAAGGGGTATGGTTTTAAAAGAAGACGGAAATATTTTTGTATAAAAATTTATTAACTGTTTTATATAGGGTGATATATACATACATACATACACACACACACACACACATATATATATATATATAAGTGTGTATATATATAAGTGTATGTACGTATGTATGTATAGACACACACACACATACATATATTCATAAATTTGGGGATTATAAAAGTTATATTTTTCAAATAAAGTGAAAATTTGTAAAACCATATTTTTGTTAATGAAAAACATGGATTTATAAATGGTATTTATAAATTAAGGGAAACTTTTATCATTGGACAAATTGGGAAATAAATAACAAATTTTGGACCAATAATAAGACGTGGAATGTTGATTTTAGAAAAATAGTTGATTCTATTTGGAAATTGAAAGTAAGGATAGCTTAGAGATGTTAAATGATATTTTATAAATGGAAGATTTACAAAATATAGTTTTATAAATAAGGAAATGAGTTGAAATTAAGTGTGGAATTGTATAAAGGAAATATATTTATGTTTTCCTAAAGTTGTTTATTTATATTAACATTATTTTGAAGTTGTTTATCAATATTTTAATATATTAAAAATTTAATTATTTGGATTACTAATATGGTTTGAGATTAATTGTAATTATATATCAATAAGGTTTTGGAAATTAATTGTTATTTATAATAATGTTTAAGATAATTTATTATTGTTTCATTAAGAATTTTTTGAAATTATTTGTTATTATCTTTAATATGTTGTGAAGTTAATTACTATTTATTTATACTGTTTATAATTGTGTTTTAAAATAAGTGATTAGAATTTATTTATAAATGTTCGAGATTTATAAATAGAGTTTATAACGGACTTGGTTGTTATGAGGGAAGTTTTATAAAATAGTTATTGGCATAAATGAAGGTTTTACAAGGTAAAAGAGTTTTATAAATGGTTAGGTATTTATAAAAGAATTTTAGAAATATGTTTATTGATTTACGGGGAGTTTATAAAAGGTTTTCTAGAGTTAAAAGGGGGTCATAAATGATTTTTGGAATGTATAAAAGAGTATTATAAATGGTTCCTGAGATTTATAAAATAGTTTGTAAATGGTTTTAGAAATTTATAACAGAGTTTATAAATGATTCAAATTTTTATAAAAAGAGAATCTCCCTCAGTGTTGGTAAATATACTTATAAATTTGGGATAAGTATACAGATATTTTCCAAATATCGAAAATATAAGGGTTCGTGAATGTGACGATCCGCTCTTCTCGACCCTCGAAAATCGACACAAAATACTCCACATTATGATATGCCGATGATCAAGTGCCGGAAAAGATAGATTGTTGAGGAAAAAGAAAGAAGGTAGAAGAAAGAAGGAACTAAACAATATCAGAATCTCACAGTCGCAGTGGAATAAAATATAATATATAATATAAACTCTTTACACAAAATGAAAACTATATCTGTTTCGTACAATATATCATCAGAGTATCACAAACAACAACAATTACCAGTCTGACAATCACAAAAAATCACAGCAGCGGATGTAACGTATGCGGATTTTCGTTGCCGAAAAACCGAATAGTTAGGGTTTTAAAAAGAATTTAAGAAAAGAAAGAGATAGAAGAAGATAGAACATCTAGAAAAATAGAAACGGAAAGAAAAGAGGAAACAACAGAACAACATCAGAATCTCACAATCCGCAGCGGAACAACATATAATAATAAATGAATAATCTTTAAACAAAGAGCTATATCAGTTATTACATTACATTTCATTTTATTACATCATATCATATCATCAGAGTGTACAACAACATACAACAACAAACAGCGGAAAAGAAATACTAATACTAGTAATACGCCATGCCATCCAGCTTGCCTCCAGCAACTCCAGAATATCCAGAATATCCTGATAAACCTTGACTCTTAACTGCCCGTGTGGAAAATTGGTGGGCACCCAGAGTTTAGGAAGGAAAACAATAAACTCCAAGTCAGTCATGAGACTGGTGTGAGAACTCAAAATAGTTTATTTATCTTTGAAAACAAAATAGAGGAATATTTTTAAAGTCAATTCGCAATGCTTTTAAAAATGAGACTACCATAAGGCCTCCCGCACACACACACATGCAAACGCAGAATCGGAGGAGATTTCTCCTTATGATAGTCAAAGATGCTTGATACGCATTTAAAATAACATTTGATATTATTATCGGTGCATAGTGTAGAGGAAAATCATTTCGAAAATAAAGATATAAATCTTAGCCAGCATAGACATTCCGCACTTATGCCTACTATAGCTACTATGTTCAATAGCATGTTACCGCCACATTCCATAGCAGGTTATACAACTAATACCGTACAAGTCTCGTATTGTTTCTTTGGATTTCCAACAAATGGTCAGGCCAAGGAACTTCCCATTGCCACATGGAAACGCCTCTGGCTGGACGTCCCCGAGAACTTAACCAGCTCTCTGCCAACACAAGGCCGGGTTACCTTTATCACTAGGTAACTACTACACGAATATGGCATCCCCCGGTCCCATTGGACCTTTAACCGAGCGCTCGTCACCAACAACACCACACAGTAATAAATATAGTGTATCAACATGAGTAAGTATCTGGGCTCCATACCATGATACCACCCTTTCCAGAAGGAAATGCACATACCCTAAAGGGAGCTACCCCTCATAACCTTGCCGCATCTTTCCTGTTTTGACCATTCCGGGATGTGAGGCTCGACGAAGTCACGTCCACAAAAACATACTTTATATAAAAGCCATGCTTTGGGTCAACAAATGATCATAGAAATGATCACCAAGATAGACGATCAAACAAATGATCATATCACAAATAATCAACACAATGATCATTTCAGCATCACTCAGCATGTCACATTACCAAATTGGGAATATATCGCTGATAACTTCAACTATATAACCTCTGAGCTCGTACGTCTCAGAGAAGGGTGTTAAGCTAAAAGAATAAATTCTCCGCCACCAACAGAAATATATTTGAAAGAAATCGGCTTTATATCTCAACTTGTAATGTCAGACATACAATCCATACAAGTCTGTTCCGGGCTCGAACAGAACCGAAGGCACTTACAAAGAAGTCCTTGCAATCCGGATATCCACAATCCTGATCGGATTCCCCATCACTTAGGGAGTCTCTATACCGTTGCAACTCAGTGCAGAGACAATCGACAGGTCATCCTATCGCTCTCGCAAATATCCGGTCTTCAACACCGATCTTCAAATGCAATTCATAACGACGTATCACATATTCGGAATGGGTTATACGACCCCATGGTCCTTTCCCGGTTAACCCGAATAGTGAGCGCTTATTCAAAAATAAGTGTGGCATTCAAATTCAATCAAATCACATCATATACCCATTCAAAGGGAAATATTGATAGTCGGTTATTGAACTATCAATTGATATGCACACATCACCAGATTCCAAATAATTTTCCAAATTATTTACTTTCCAAAAATATCTTTACAAGATATATAATTTCAACACTTCAAAAATAAATCAATATTTATTTTCAAACAAATTCCACTTTCTCATATAAATTCCATAATGAATTTATATTTCAAAATATCCATGCATATACGATTTCAATTATCCATTTTCAATTTATCTTCAAAAAGATAAATTCTCTATATTCACTTTATATTGGAAAACAATTCCATACTTATTTATTCATAAGTAATTCACAAATTTTATTTATTTTCAACACTTAGAAAATATTCAATATACTTAAATCGAGATTAAGTATATATTTCATTCTTTAAGGAAATCATTCTCTTAAACATATTTATTTGGGCCAAAACGAATGTTGCGTAAAACATCGTTACGACAACCCAAAATCACTAGTATAGGGATTCAAAATTAAAATAGATATATAAATCCCAATACTACACAAAACATTTCCTTTCGGAAATCATTTACTATAACAACAGTGTTATAGTCCACCATTTCCTTTTATTTCTCGAAAACCTCTATTTCAACAATAAATGTTGAAATCTATGGTTTCGAATCTCAACACATTTTAAAACATTGTCCGATCGTTTTAATTCTATTTAAAACATCCAAATTCAAAACAATTTCTTTAACGTATTATTCACTATTCAAAAGCGTGAATATACTACGTTAACAAATTTCATCAATTCTATGCATTTTATTTCAAAGGATTATTCACGGTCTAAAAACGTGAATATAACTCCATACATAAGTTATAATAATTTACTTATCAAAATAAGTCATTTCGAATTTATAAAACAACGTTTATAAATTCCATTTCTATTTATTTATAAAAACTTCCTTTTTATAAATTCCTTTATTAACCTATTCCAGTTTATAACTCAATTATAAACTAAAAGTTCATATTATAAGTCAAATGCTTATAAAACGATTATTTTATAAAATCGTTCTTTTAAACTTCATAATTATAAATCTTATAACCTATAAGATTCATGTATTTATGCAAAAATCCATTCTTTTGATAATTTCACAAATTTTATAAACCTACTGTTTAAAAATTCCATTTATAACTTCACAGTTTATAATTCTATAAATTTCATTAAGTTATGAAATTCATTCACAATTCATATTCAACACTTATAAAAGCTCGTTTTATAATTCCAACGTTTTATTAATTTATAAATATCGATTTATAAATCTTTAATATAAATCAATTTATTATTATTCTTTAAACGTCTTTACTCTTCTTTATGATTTCATCATTTTGATTTATAAAAAAATCAAAATTTATAAATCCTATATTTAAACTTTTAATAATAAATTCAAAAATCCAGTTTAAACTATTTTATAAAGTCATTAATTCATATTTCTCAAAAATCAGCTTTTAACCGTATTTCTCAAAAATTATAATTTTTACAACTTTAAAAATTATAACGTTCATTTATTTATAATGGATCAATTCCAAAAAAATATTTTATCTTTTCAAAAATCACTTTAAAAACCCTTTTAAAATTCCAAATTTGGTCCAATGATGCTACACACCAAATAGTCAATCACGACTACAACGATCCATCATATATCGATATGATAATCCATCAAATATCAAAATATCTGAAATCAAATAAAAACTGTTGAGGAATCCAGTTGGATCCCTCCAACCTGTTTTCCTGCATCCACAAACATTAGCACAATACCAATTTCGCTCCAGTACGAAATTATCGCGGTATATGTTTTTATTAAATAACATCCGCTTACTAACGGCGTAATAGGGTCTCATCCGCTAAAAAATACGGGAAATCAATCAACTGCAATATATACATATGCCAATATATATATATATTGATATTATTTATAATACCAATTTCACTGTTTATGAAATATTCGCGGTATATGTTTTTAATAAATAACATCCGCTTACTAACGGCGCATAATGTCTATTTTAACAATCAATAGATAACAATCATCATTCAAACATGCATTCAAATATTTTAAATCTAACTATTTAAAATAAAATCGAAACTGATTCGATTGAGTGAGAAGTTCTCACCTTGGTTTTAAATTCCGTTTTAGCGATTTATTTCGAATAAAATTAAACGCGCGTTTAATTTTACCCGAAATTCTCACTAACTCCAAACGACTCCAAACCAACTCCATCGCGTAGTGCTCGTCCATACGATTCCAACGCAACTGAGTTTGCATTTTTTCGACCTCGTATGAAAAAGTTATGAATATTTGAAGTTTACTCGAATTTTATAAACATAAATCACACAACTTTTAATCAATTTTAAACTACAACCATTTTCAGCCACAGGATCCATCTCCAACCTGATCACAGCCCTCCATCCCCTCATCTTCTCCCACGTTACTCCTCTACAGGTTGAGGCCGTAACAAATTAAACCCATTACATGAATCTAGGGTTTAACTTTGAGCCATCTCCTTCCATCTTCACTTCGATCAAGAGCCACCACTGGAAGCGCCTCCCCAAGCACCATGCTCGGCTCCAACAAGAGCAAACTCGGCCTCATCTCTCCCCTAGGAATGCGTGCGCAGGCCATGACCAACGGCCCCTCCTAGCTGCCTCCTCGCGACACCATATTCGATCATAACCGTTGATCTCGTAGCTCTCGTCGTGCTCTACCACTTTGTAGTTGGAAGTTTGTTGTAATACTTCACGGATTGGAAGATTTGGAGGGATGAATTTTGACAATTTCTGGCCGTGCATAGATGTGGAGGCGGCTAGGGTTAAAATTTAGGATTTTAGTTATTTTTTTATCAAATTTATGAAGGTGGTGGGTGTATTTATAGAGTTTCGTTCGACACTATTCATCCGTAAATTCCGAACTCCGATTTACGCGCCGAAACTGACGTTCCTAGGGTTTATCCCGCGTTCCGGACACAATGGAATAGGTTTCGGAAGCTAATTCGGACATCTGTGCGAGTTATGGCAACAAACGCTCAATTTAAATTAAACCGATTTAAATCGATTTCTAGGCGTTTTAATTTGTACCGGACAAACGGTAAATCCAATTGACTTGAAATTTGAAACCTTACAATAATATCACATTACGGATCCGATGAAACTGGTTTCGTCGAAATCCGAGACTTTTTGAAAAATGGCTATTTAACTCGCCAAATTAAAATTAAAAATAAATCGATGCGTTTCGAGCTGCCACGATCAAACGATAACTCCGATTGACACGAAAATTGAAATCCGGTAATAACTAACTATTACGGATCCAATGGAACTGGTTTCGTTCAATTCTGAGACTGTTCAAAAATTGACTATTTTACAGTCGATTATTAAATATTAAAATATTCAATTTTCACAAATTAACTTTTAATTCGATTTAAAAAGTTCTAAAATATCGTTCTAACTCCAATATGATAAAATAAAATTTTACAAATCATTTTCAATCATATTTAACCCTATTTTCAATTATTTCCATAATTTAACATATTAAATTATCGATTTAATTATCCAATTAAATCCAATAATTCAAAATAAAATTTATTTGACTTATAAATTCACTTATTAATATTTAAAATTAATTAAATACTCAAATATTAATTAATAAAATTTCTGGGTCGTTACAATCTTTCCCCCTTAAAAGAATTTCGTCCTCGAAATTACAAGTAAGAAAAGTTACAGAATCTATTAATTTTCCCAAAATTCATAATTAAACTTTTTACAATAACTTTACTAAGTTTCAAATCATACTTTGTTATCTTTTTCAAAAACAATTACTATTTTTTAACTTTCAATTCCAAATCAAAGTTATAGTTTTCAAAATTTTCCCAATTTTCTCAAAATTTTTCTAACGCCTTAAATTTCCGGAAAAATTCGCCATAGTCTCCTTTGCGCGGCTCGATCCGAAAAAAAAATGACAGTATATATATCACAAATATACATCTCATCAAGTAATGAGGCATCCCGCAGGGAAAAAAGTGTAAAAGTACGATATTTAATCCGAGATATGTACCTTATATTTTATTAGCAAGCATATACGGCTAATATAGCGCGAAAGCGAGCTCCAAATGCGAAGCAAACGCGATCCGCACCTACTAAACACACAACAAACAACATGAGAACATGCATATAGACAATAATCTCAATATACAACATATATCTTCATAACAACTACATAATATAGCAAATGCAATATATATTCAACCATCAACCAACTAAATACTCATTCATATTCTCATTAATATACAATGAATTGGTTTTCTCAGTTTAATCACATTTGATTCATTAACAGTGGATGTTCTTACTAACATTCATTTTCAATTAGTTCATATTCACTAATTCATATTCAAGTTGGTTCACTTCCAAATCAAATTCAATTCCATTCAAATTTATTTACTTCTAGCTTTCAATTTCATTAACACTTAATGAATTATATACAATCAATCAACAATCAACTAACAACCAATGTTTAATCAATACAACCAAATTTATTCACTTTACATTAAATTTGGTTCAACACATTTAATTCCATTTGGTTTAATATTAAATTGATTTCCATTCCAATTTATTCAACTCCCAATAACATTAGATTTCAATGAATTAACACTTACATTCATTATTCCATATCAACTAAATTTACATTCAATTGATTAACATTCAATCCATTCATTCAATTCAATTCAATTTCTAAAGTTGAATTTCATTCATATAACTTAAGTTCATATCTATCACTTAACTTTATTAATTTACTTCGATACCAATATCAACTTTATTCAACATCTTCTAAGTTATATTCCATTTAACTTTAAAAATTCATATTTATTTATATAAGTTTATTTCACAATTGTAAATTACTTTAATTATAATTCAATTCTCATAATTCTTTTTGCTTACACAATTATTCTTTTATTTAGATTATTCAAACAACTAGACAATCAACTTATATACATTTTAATAATTCTGAAAAATTATTTCTTTATATATATAAAATATACTCAAGGTAAAATTATTTCATTTACCCAATTTTAAAACAATATTGTGTCGAATTGTTCTATACAAGTGTTTAGAAACCCCTTCGGCATAGTCTTGCGGACCACGCTGACGAAAGTTCATATGCAACTCAATAAACCAATCATCACAATATAAAACAATTTTATATACACTAACAAATACGCTCTCATAACTATTATTACACTCAAATTCATTCTAGAGTACTACTGACTCTATCTCTAATGAGTAATACCCAACAGAACCATGGTTGTCGCTTAACCATAAGCTCTGATACCAAATGTAACGTATGCGGATTTTCGTTGCCGAAAAACCGAATAGTTAGGGTTTTAAAAAGAATTTAAGAAAAGAAAGAGATAGAAGAAGATAGAACATCTAGAAAAATAGAAACGGAAAGAAAAGAGGAAACAACAGAACAACATCAGAATCTCACAATCCGCAGCGGAACAACATATAATAATAAATGAATAATCTTTAAACAAAGAGCTATATCAGTTATTACATTACATTTCATTTTATTACATCATATCATATCATCAGAGTGTACAACAACATACAACAACAAACAGCGGAAAAGAAATACTAATACTAGTAATACGCCATGCCATCCAGCTTGCCTCCAGCAACTCCAGAATATCCAGAATATCCTGATAAACCTTAACTCTTAACTGCCCGTGTGGAAAATTGGTGGGCACCCAGAGTTTAGGAAGGAAAACAATAAACTCCAAGTCAGTCATGAGACTGGTGTGAGAACTCAAAATAGTTTATTTATCTTTGAAAACAAAATAGAGGAATATTTTTAAAGTCAATTCGCAATGCTTTTAAAAATGAGACTACCATAAGGCCTCCCGCACACACACACATGCAAACGCAGAATCGGAGGAGATTTCTCCTTATGATAGTCAAAGATGCTTGATACGCATTTAAAATAACATTTGATATTATTATCGGTGCATAGTGTAGAGGAAAATCATTTCGAAAATAAAGATATAAATCTTAGCCAGCATAGACATTCCGCACTTATGCCTACTATAGCTACTATGTTCAATAGCAGGTTACCGCCACATTCCATAGCAGGTTATACAACTAATACCGTACAAGTCTCGTATTATTTCTTTGGATTTCCAACAAATGGTCAGGCCAAGGAACTTCCCATTGCCACATGGAAACGCCTCTGGCTGGACGTCCCCGAGAACTTAACCAGCTCTCTGCCAACACAAGGCCGGGTTACCTTTATCACTAGGTAACTACTACACGAATATGGCATCCCCCCGTCCCATTGGACCTTTAACCGAGCGCTCGTCACCAACAACACCACACAGTAATAAATATAGTGTATCAACATGAGTAAGTATCTGGGCTCCATACCATGATACCACCCTTTCCAGAAGGAAATGCACATACCCTAAAGGGAGCTACCCCTCATAACCTTGCCGCATCTTTCCTGTTTTGACCATTCCGGGATGTGAGGCTCGACGAAGTCACGTCCACCAAAACATACTTTATATAAAAGCCATGCTTTGGGTCAACAAATGATCATAGAAATGATCACCAAGATAGACGATCAAACAAATGATCCTATCACAAATAATCAACACAATGATCATTTCAGCATCACTCAGCATGTCACATTACCAAATTGGGAATATATCGCTGATAACTTCAACTATATAACCTCTGAGCTCGTACGTCTCAGAGAAGGGTGTTAAGCTAAAAGAATAAATTCTCCGCCACCAACAGAAATATATTTGAAAGAAATCGTCTTTATATCTCAACTTGTAATGTCAGACATACAATCCATACAAGTCTGTTCCGGGCTCGAACAGAACCGAAGGCACTTACAAAGAAGTCCTTGCAATCCGGATATCCACAATCCTGATCGGATTCCCCATCACTTAGGGAGTCTCTATACCGTTGCAACTCAGTGCAGAGACAATCGACAGGTCATCCTATCGCTCTCGCAAATATCCGGTCTTCAACACCGATCTTCAAATGCAATTCATAACGACGTATCACATATTCGGAATGGGTTATACGACCCCATGGTCCTTTCCCGGTTAACCCGAATAGTGAGCGCTTATTCAAAAATAAGTGTGGCATTCAAATTCAATCAAATCACATCATATACCCATTCAAAGGGAAATATTGATAGTCGGTTATTGAACTATCAATTGATATGCACACATCACCAGATTCCAAATAATTTTCCAAATTATTTACTTTCCAAAAATATCTTTACAAGATATATAATTTCAACACTTCAAAAATAAATCAATATTTATTTTCAAACAAATTCCACTTTCTCATATAAATTCCATAATGAATTTATATTTCAAAATATCCATGCATATACGATTTCAATTATCCATTTTCAATTTATCTTCAAAAAGATAAATTCTCTATATTCACTTTATATTGGAAAACAATTCCATACTTATTTATTCATAAGTAATTCACAAATTTTATTTATTTTCAACACTTAGAAAATATTCAATATACTTAAATCGAGATTAAGTATATATTTCATTCTTTAAGGAAATCATTCTCTTAAACATATTTATTTGGGCCAAAACGAATGTTGCGTAAAACATCGTTACGACAACCCAAAATCACTAGTATAGGGATTCGAAATTAAAATAGATATATAAATCCCAATACTACACAAAACATTTCCTTTCGGAAATCATTTACCATAACAACAGTGTTATAGTCCACCATTTCCTTTTATTTCTCGAAAACCTCTATTTCAACAATAAATGTTGAAATCTATGGTTTCGAATCTCAACACATTTTAAAACATTGTCCGATCGTTTTAATTCTATTTAAAACATCCAAATTCAAAATAATTTCTTTAACGTATTATTCACTATTCAAAAGCGTGAATATACTACGTTAACAAATTTCATCAATTCTATGCATTTTATTTCAAAGGATTATTCACGGTCTAAAAACGTGAATATAACTCCATACATAAGTTATAATAATTTACTTATCAAAATAAGTCATTTCGAATTTATAAAACAACGTTTATAAATTCCATTTCTATTTATTTATAAAAACTTCCTTTTTTATAAATTCCTTTATTAACCTATTCCAATTTATAACTCAATTATAAACTAAAAGTTCATATTATAAGTCAAATGCTTATAAAACGATTATTTTATAAAATCGTTCTTTTAAACTTCATAATTATAAATCTTATAACCTATAAGATTCATGTATTTATGCAAAAATCCATTCTTTTGATAATTTCACAAATTTTATAAACCTACTGTTAAAAAATTTCATTTATAACTTCACAGTTTATAATTCTATAAATTTCATTAAGTTATGAAATTCATTCACAATTCATATTCAACACTTATAAAAGCTCGTTTTATAATTCCAACGTTTTATTAATTTATAAATATCGATTTATAAATCTTTAATATAAATCAATTTATTATTATTCTTTAAACGTCTTTACTCTTCTTTATGATTTCATCATTTTGATTTATAAAAAAATTAAATTTTATAAATCCTATATTTAAACTTTTAATAATAAATTCAAAAATCCAGTTTAAACTATTTTATAAAGTCATTAATTCATATTTCTCAAAAATCAGCTTTTAACCGTATTTCTCAAAAATTATAATTTTTACAACTTTAAAAATTATAACGTTCATTTATTTATAATGGATCAATTCCAAAAAAATATTTTATCTTTTCAAAAATCACTTTAAAAACCCTTTTAAAATTCCAAATTTGGTCCAATGATGCTACACACCAAATAGTCAATCACGACTACAACGATCCATCATATATCGATATGATAATCCATCAAATATCAAAATATCTGAAATCAAATAAAAACTGTTGAGGAATCCAGTTGGATCCCTCCAACCTGTTTTCCTGCATCCACAAACATTAGCACAATACCAATTTCGCTCCAGTACGAAATTATCGCGGTATATGTTTTTATTAAATAACATCCGCTTACTAACGGCGTAATAGGGTCTCATCCGCTAAAAAATACGGGAAATCAATCAACTGCAATATATACATATGCCAATATATATATATATTGATATTATTTATAATACCAATTTCACTGTTTATGAAATATTCGCGGTATATGTTTTTAATAAATAACATCCGCTTACTAACGGCGCATAATGTCTATTTTAACAATCAATAGATAACAATCATCATTCAAACATGCATTCAAATATTTTAAATCTAACTATTTAAAATAAAATCGAAACTGATTCGATTGAGTGAGAAGTTCTCACCTTGGTTTTAAATTCCGTTTTAGCGATTTATTTCGAATAAAATTAAACGCGCGTTTAATTTTACCCGAAATTCTCACTAACTCCAAACGACTCCAACCAACTTCATCGCGTAGTGCTCGTCCATACGATTCCAACGCAACTGAGTTTGCATTTTTTCGACCTCGTATGAAAAAGTTATTTATATTTGAAGTTTACTCGAATTTTATAAACATAAATCACACAACTTTTAATCAATTTTAAACTACAACCATTTTCAGCCACAGGATCCATCTCCAACCTGATCACAGCCCTCCATCCCCTCATCTTCTCCCACGTTACTCCTCTACAGGTTGAGGCCGTAACAAATTAAACCCATTACATGAATCTAGGGTTTAACTTTGAGCCATCTCCTTCCATCTTCACTTCGATCAAGAGCCACCACTGGAAGCGCCTCCCCAAGCACCATGCTCGGCTCCAACAAGAGCAAATTCGGCCTCATCTCTCCCCTAGGAATGCGTGCGCAGGCCATGACCAACGGCCCCTCCTAGCTGCCTCCTCGCGACACCATATTCGATCATAACCGTTGATCTCGTAGCTCTCGTCGTGCTCTACCACTTTGTAGTTGGAAGTTTGTTGTAA
The DNA here is from genome assembly GCA_030765085.1 of Allium cepa. Lineage (NCBI taxonomy): Eukaryota > Viridiplantae > Streptophyta > Magnoliopsida > Asparagales > Amaryllidaceae > Allium > Allium cepa. Next base: position 1,056,383,971 of record CM060937.1, read on the forward strand.
TACTTCACGGATTGGAAGATTTGGAGGGATGAATTTCGACAATTTCTGGCCGTGCATAGATGTGGAGGCGGCTAGGGTTAAAATTTAGGGTTTTAGTTATTTTTTTATCAAATTTATGAAGGTGGTGGGTGTATTTATAGAGTTTCGTTCGACACTATTCATCCGTAAATTCCGAACTCCGATTTACGCGTCGAAACTGACGTTCCTAGGGTTTATCCCGCGTTCCGGACACAATGGAATAGGTTTCGGAAGCTAATTCGGACATCTGTGCGAGTTATGGCAACAAACGCTCAATTTAAATTAAACCGATTTAAATCGATTTCTAGGCCTTTTAATTTGTACCGGACAAACGGTAAATCCAATTGACTTGAAATTTGAAACCTTACAATAATATCACATTACGGATCCGATGAAACTGGTTTCGTCGAAATCCGAGACTTTTTGAAAAATGGCTATTTTAACTCGCCAAATTAAAATTAAAAATAAATCGATGCGTTTCGAGCTGCCACGATCAAACGATAACTCTGATTGACACGAAAATTGAAATCCGGTAATAACTAACTATTACGGGTCCAATGGAACTGGTTTCGTTCAATTCTGAGACTGTTCAAAAATTGACTATTTTACGGTCGATTATTAAATATTAAAATATTCAATTTTCACAAATTAACTTTTAATTCGATTTAAAAAGTTCTAAAATATCGTTCTAACTCCAATATGATAAAATAAAATTTTACAAATCATTTTCAATCATATTTAACCTTATTTTCAATTATTTCCATAATTTAACATATTAAATTATCGATTTAATTATCCAATTAAATCCAATAATTCAAAATAAAATTTATTTGACTTATAAATTCACTTATTAATATTTAAAATTAATTAAATACTCAAATATTAATTAATAAAATTTCTGGGTCGTTACAGCGGATATATACAAGTACGGATAATACGTCTCGGACTCCAGCTCCTCTCCTGCTCCATATCATCCTATCCTGAACAAATAATACTCGGTCTGACCTGAGCATTATAATGAAATAACACCCGAGCCAGTCTGGAATACCAGCTGATAATAATGCACCATATTGATTATTAAGTTTCAAAAATCTTTTTGAAAACAAAAGCATCTCGTAAGACCACGACATAAATAAACATGTCGGGTTTTTACCTTACAATAGCTAAAACACTTTTTATAAAAATGCTCTGATATTATAATAGGGTCTATATACAAATACTTATAAAATAGCCGAAATTATTACATTCATTAAATTCTAGCTACTAGCCACAATCGTGGGTAATACAAACAAAACTCGTAAAAGGCGCGTAGGGAGAAGGATTTCCAACTAATGACTAGGCACCGGGGTACCATCTGTTACAGTACCTGTTCTAGATCAGTGTACCGAGGACCACTCCCGATCCCCTACAACACAAGGCCGAGACTACCCCTTGCTGGATAGTCCCGAGTAAGATCACCCCACGGTTGGGATTAGCAACCGCACCACTAAGCCGAATAAAAAGGGACATCTAGACAGGGATGACCTCACCCTGAAATGGGTGCTACACACCTAGCCTTGCAGCATAACCCCCGATTTTAAGTCATTCCCGGTTGATGAGGCTTAAGGCTAAGCGTTACCCTTTAGAACGTTTCGCTTAGAATGCCCATCGCCCGCCTGATGATGTTCCGAAAGCATTCATCCATACAAGTTCGTCCCGGGTTCGACGAAACCGAAGGCACTACTCCTACTACATCCATTTTGGAAATATCCTTAGGATTAGTAGCGGCTAGCCCTTACACTTCACTGCTCCATCTTCGACTCCGAACTCGTTTTTCCCATGAAACGTACAAACCGAATTGAAGTGGTTTTCGAGAAATTTATCCCAATCCCGGTCTCTTCGAAACGATCAACGCATTGTCCAATATTGATAGTCGGTGATTTAACTATCAATTATCATTCACAAACATCCATTACACAATAAATAATTGCCCAATTAATTATTTTCCTCAAGAATATCTTTGCAAGATATGTTTCCATTTTCAAATCCCGTTGAAAACACTTTTCAAACCCAACTCTTCTCATGGAATAAATCCCCCAAATTTTTACTTCCCTTGAAAACATCCAAGTACACATACTTAATTTTAAAATAATTAAATTCTTTATTCTTGAAAATACATTAAAACATTTATATTAAAATTTCTTACATACTTAATTTAAAATATATATACCTTTTAAAAATATTTTGAATAAAACTGCTTTATAAAATATATACTATATTCTCAAAAATAAAGTTAAGTCATACTAAATTTTAAAATAAAGTTATGAAACTCTATAAAAGTTCAAATAAAACTTTAATTGATTATCTTTAAATTAAAACCATTTTATAAAGTATAAATATAAATAATATCCTTTAAAACATAATTCTAATTACCCCTCTATAATAATTACTTCTATAAATAATTTGATAAATGTTCACATTTAAAATTCTTACTACTTAAATGATTTTCTTGAAAACATCTTTTAATACAACTTCAAAACTTCTAACCATTCAAAAATCTACTTTAAAAACATACTTGGCTTTCAGCAAAATACACTTCCATTTTAGGATAACCCAAAGAATTCTTTTTATCAATCCAATACGATTTACCCCAATTCAATTTAACGTTCATCCCGTAAATCCCTTTCCATACTTTTAAAAAATAAACTCCTTTATTTTTAAACACATTGCTATTTCCTGGAAAATATTTTCAAAATATGTGTTTAAAATATTTAAAATAAAGCTTCTAGAAATTATTTAATTGAAAATAATACTTAAGGAAATATATAGAGGTTTCCTAAGTACTTTAAGTCAAATTTAAATTTAAAAATAAAGTTATTAAATCAAATATTCATATTATAATTCCCTTTGAAAACTTAATACTACCTTACTTTTAAAAATAATTAAATACCATAATTACTTAATCAAATGTTTACTTACACTTTAAACAATTTAAAATAATATTTCTTCCTACAATATTCTAAACATATTTAAATTGCAAATTTATACCTCGAAAGCTTTTCTTAAAATCATACTAAAGTTTCCAAGAGAAAACACAATTCCTATCCTTTAAAAATAAATCTCGCTATTATTTTAAACAATTCACATTTCCCTTATAAATCACACTTTCAAAACACTTCAAATTATCAACCAATTTCTTGAATTTAATTCCTTTTAAATTCTTTACTTAAGAATTTCTTTTATTTCCTTTAAACCCAATTTATTTATTTATATTTAATTTCTCAGGTTGTATTCACCCAATCATAACACAACACAAATTTAATTTTCAATTTAATCTATCACAATATATAAATAGAGCACAGCATAACAGGATCTAAAACAATTTATCACAAAATATAAATGAGATATATCACAGAATATAAATAAATTTCTATTTGTGAGGGATCCAGTTGGATCCCTCCAACCCGTTTCCCTGCATGCACAGATATTAGCACAACAAATAAATATCGATTCAATTTGATAATAATTATCATATTCAGCTAAACAACCAATCAAACATTTAAATATTAGCTATTTAAATTACTGGTATCCAGATGTGAGTGAGATTAACTCACCTTGGGTTTTCGACGAGTGTTCAAATTGAAATTAAATCGAACGGCGTTCGATTTTACCTTTGATTTAACCTAAATTTTTACTTGCTCAGAATGATTCCAGAATTGCACCACTGCGTAGTACTCTATTCTGCGATTCCGGCGTTTCTTGTTTCGTCGATTTTTGATAACGTATGTAAGAGATAAGCAGTTTTAAAGATTATTCGATTTAAAATATAATATTTTTACAAACCAAAATCGAGGCCGCAAGATCTGGAAAGCAAAATCAAGGCCGTGAAAACCTTCTTCCTCACCTCATTCGAACCCAGGGTTTCAGAACCCATCAGCCGCCCTTACTTCCTCCCATTACGCGACCACCACGTCGCCATATTTAGCGATTGAAACCCACCACCTTGAGGAGCATCTCAAACTTCCCCAACGCCAAAAATCCGGTCGAATATCGCGCCTCCTTCTCCTCAAATTTCATGAACGAACGCCGGCCTTCAAGCAAGCATTTGCGCCAATACACTCAATAAAATTATATCATAACCGTTCAAGCTGTAGAGCTCAACAAGCTCTTCAATATTCCAGTTGGAAGTTTTCAAAAATAATGTTTGGATCTAGAGATTAATTGTGGAACAATATGGGTTGATTTCGGCCGTTAAACGATATAGAGGCGGCGGCTTAGGAAAGAACGAGGGTTTCGACCCTAAACACTTATATAAGCATCTTATAATTATTATTTTATTAATATTCTCAAATTATAACAGCTTATACAAACGAACTCCAAACAACGCGTGCCGACAGACGTTTCTAAGGTTTTACCCACATTCCGAACACAATGGAATGTGTTTCAGAGGCTAATTTGGTCGTATGCACGAGGTACGGAAATAAACGGTCAATTTTAAATTAAATCGATTAAAATAGTTTCTATGCGTTTTGAGCTGCCAGGGTCAAACGACAACTCCGATTGCTACGAAAATTGAAATACGATAATGACTAACTATTACGGATCCAATGGAACTGGTTTCGTCGAATTCCGAGACTGTCTCCTGGAAGGCTATTTTAACTCGTCGATTAGTTCGAGCGATTTTCAAAATCGTCGAAATCATTTAAAATTTCACTTTTAAAATTTTATTAGCTCTATTATAACTCGTATAAAATTTATATTCACATTAGAAATCATTCTGATTCAGTTTAAATCAAAATCTGATTATTTGCATTATTATATTATTAAATTTCATTATTAAATTAACATAAAATTCCAAATTTAACCTATCGACTTTTAATTCTATCCAACAGTCCAATATTATAATTCAAATCCAAATAGACTTAAAATTAATTTTAGAATCTATTTTTATATCTATTTACACTCAGAATCACCATTTATCCCAATTCTAATATTAAATTATTATTATTCAAATTTCAGTTAAATTCCCGTATTTAAAATTTAACTAATTCTATTAATTCAACCAAAATCTTTTTATTTCAAAATCAAATTACAATAAATATTCTATATTTAAAATGAATTAAATGTTCAAATCTAGCGACCCAAAATTCTGGGTCGTTACATTCCTTCCCTCTTATGAAAATTTCGTCCCCGAAATTCGCTAAGGTAGAAAGAATGTTCCAAACTCAATAACAAAACTTACTTAGTGAAAATCTCAAGTTCTCTTTGCCTAATTTCTTTAGTTTCAAATCAAAACTGCTAGTTTTGATTCCTATTCAAAAATCCCTTTTATTTTAATTTTAATTTGAAATCAATTTGTCATTAACAAAACATTTTTAAAAAATTTCAAAAATTTTCTAACTCCCAAAATTTTCGGAAATTTTTGGAAGAGTCTCCCTTGTATAGAGGAGCTTTTGCAATATCACAATAGATATAAATCTATATACATCGACCCGTACAGTCGAAAAAACAAAAAAGTTCATATTTCCTATTTTTATTGCGTAGGCGTACCTTTTATTAGCATTTTAAAAACAAGCGGCTAAATAATATTGCATATACGCACTCCAATTCTATCAATTTGCCTCCCGTACCTATACTTACTCAAATAAACACATCAGTTTTCAATAATATGAGAATTTATTAGCATTCTATTCATTAATCTTAACCAACACATCAATTTCAAAACCCAAACAACCAATTTCCATAATTCTACATGCTAATCATATTTTATAAGAAATCACAAGGTTCAACACTATTTCAATTTACCTAACAAATCCAATCTTTATTTTATTTCATTTGAATGATTTACATTCAAGTTTACTATTCTCAATCCATATTCACATCAATATGATTAAATCTGTATTACTTGCATCAATTTACTTCAATTCAATTCCAAATTGGTCCACAACCAAATTTTTACTTTTAATTTGATGTATCTGCATTTCCTTTATTATCCATTTTCATTCATATGCAAAACCACTTAATAAAATTTCAATCCATTCCAATTGATTCAAAAACCAATTTCATTTACTTCTTTAAACCAACTCAATTCCAAATACAACAAAACGACCAATTCTTATGTAAATTTTCATGCCAGTCAAGCAAATTACCATCACTTAAGCTTATAACCATTAAAATTAATTCCAGTTCGAATTTATATTAATTTTATTTCATTCGGATTTTTTCACAATCCCAAATATTCTTATTTCCTTGCAATTTTTAATTCAGTTCCTTATTCTCACTTCAAGTTCATCATCCAACTTAAGTTTATATTAATCTCATCCCATTCTGTAATATTTACAACACATACACCTTTATTTTATCACAATAATTAATTAAAATTCTTTCACTTGCGTTTAACTTTTATTATCTAAACAAATTTCATTCAAGACCCCTTATAAAACTCGTCCATAATTATTTTCCAATTTGCTTAAGTTCTTTCAATTTCACAATATTTCCATTTCTTCTTATCTCAATTTTATTTTATTTAATTTGATTCTCATTCAATCAAATTCCAATTCATTTACAAATTTTAATTCAGTTTGTTTACTTATTCACTCCATTTTAAATTTATTTTATTAACAATGAGACCACTTTAAATTATTTCACTCATTTGAATTTATTTATAATTCAAACCATCACTATTATAATCTAATTCCATTATTCATTCACACTCTCAGCTTTTTATTGCCAAAACTAAATCCCATACTAGAACTGGGATTTTATTTTTCTTTTCAAAATTTTCTTAACAGACCACCAAAATTTCATCCATGCCAATACAAATTCCATTTAATTTAGTTTACACTAAATTCATCTTCAAGCTTCTCTTTATTTAATTTAGCTTACGCTAAATTCATTCTTAAACAATTCCTTTGAATTTAGTTGAGTTAAAATTTTATTCATACAATATCATTCTTACTTAATTTAAATTCCACTTAATTCAATTCTTTTCCCAAATTTAATTCAAGTTTAACTAAATTTATTAGCCAACTTAAATTCATTTCATTTCCTTTACTATTTTAAATAAGAATTTAATTCCGTTCAATATTATTTTAACACAACTGAATTTTGATTTTAATTCAATCCAATTTTAATTCTCCACATACAAGTTCAAAACTTATTTACTAATTTAAGTTCATTTACATCTTTTATATCTCACTTTACCTTATCTTACTTTACATTTCATTTAGGATTAAGTTTGAATTCACCATACCATTCAACTATTTCCCATTTGTGATTATAATTCCATTTTTCTATTTATAAGTTCACCAACTTATTTACTTAAAAGTTTATATTGCTCATTTTAATCCATTCACAACTTATAATCACAATTCTGAATTATATATATATATATATATATATATATATATATATATATGTATCACTGAATTGTTAAGGATACAAATTTTCTTTCAATTTAATTCTTTGCAAATTTTAAATCCACAATTTCAGGTTATAAGTATAACACTTAATAGCCTATGGGTACAATTCATTATGCAATGACCCACAATTACAAAGTCACTTTACATTTTAATTTAACCCAAATCAATTTTATTCTAAGTCCAATTTATTTAACTTATCCCAAGTTAAGTTCAAATTTTCTATTCACTTCAATATATTTTATTCACTTCCATTTACTCAAGTTAAATTTTAATTCCAAGATTAAAATTTCATTTTCTTCTTATTAATACCAACTTCTCTTAATAAGTTCAATGGTTGATTTATTTTAACTTTACACATTATTTAAATAGAATTTTCCAGAATTCAATTACCCGGATTTATTCCAAAACCATTTTGAAATAATAATCAACCCATACCTACTTGGTATATTAAATCAAATCTCCGGATTTCCAAATAACTTGGTTGTGCCAAAACAATATCCCCCTTTTGAAATTTCTAAAATCACTTATATCTCAAACAAGTCTAACAAATATCATAATCACTCAACATGGTGGCAATCCATCACTTTAGAAACTCGAAAATGAATTCTAATGATGTTGCTATCAACATCAGAATTATTTTCCAGCGACTGAAGTGAGTTCAGTGCTTCCTTACTTTCCCAAATTCATTCCAAAACAATTTCCATTCAAAGATACTTCCCAAAATAATATTCCATCATTGCCTTCAAACACTTTGGAAAACATTTCAAACATTCCCAAGATTTTAACTTTCCAAACTTTTGTTTTCAATCATTTAAAACACTTTTCAAAATTTTTGGGATTTAAATTCTTCTTTAATTCAAATTTAGTTACCCTTCCTTTGTATAATTTATACTTATAACCATTTCAAATTTTAGATTAAATTTTAGATTCTTATTTGATTAAGATATCCACGTCCAAGCAATCAAATATATATAATAATTTCAAAAAACTTATTTCTCTTACATCAAAATATAATTTTGGGCAAAATTATTTCATTTACCCTCTTTAAAAACAATACTATGTCGATTTATCTTGTTTAAGAGTTTAGAAACCCCTATGGAAACGGTTGTACTTCCCGCACCGACCAAAATTCATAAACACTCAACCGATAAGTCAACACAGTATAAAAACAATTTTTATATTCACTAACAAGTACGCTCTCTTATCTATTATTACACTCAACTCATTATACAGTACAATTGACTCTGTTTAATGAGTAATTTCCCCACCAAAGCCTAGGTTGTCCCCAACCTAAGCTTTGATACCAAGTGTGACGACCCGCTCTTCTCGACCCTCGAAAATCGACATAAAATACTCCACAGTATGATATGCCGATGATCAAGTGTTGGAAAAGACAGATTGTTGAGGAAAAAGAAAGAAGGTAGAAGAAAGAAGGAACTAAACAATATCAGAATCTTACAGTCGCAGCGGAATAAAATATAAAATATAATATCATCTCTTTACACAAAATGAAAACTATATCTGTTTCATACAATATATCATCAGAGTATCATAAACAACAACAATTACCAGTCTGACAATCTCAAACAATCACAACATCGGATATATACAAGTACGGATAATACGTCTCGGACTCCAGCTCCTCTCCTGCTCCATAGCATCCTATCCTGAACATATAATACTCGGTCTGACCCAAGCATTATAATGAAATAACACGCGATTCAGTCTGGAGTACCAGCTGATAATAATGCACCCATATAATTATTAAAGTTTCAAAAATCCTTTTGAAAACAAAAGCATCTCGTAAGACCACGCGACAAATAAACATGTCGGGTTTTTACCTTAGATAACTAAAACACTTTTTATAAAAATCCTCTGATATTATAATAGGGTCCATATACAAATACTTATAAAATATCCAAAATTGTTACATTCATTAAATTTCAGCTACTAGCCACAATCGTGGGTAATACAAACAAAACTCGTAAAAGACGCGTAGGGAGAATGGATTTCCAACTAATGACTAGGCACTGGGGTACCATCTGTCACAGTACCTGGTCTAGATCAGTGTACCGAGAAACACTCCCGATCCCTTGAAACACAAGGCCGAGGCAACCCCTTGCTGGATAGTCTCGAGTAAGATCACTCCACGGTTGGGATCAGCAACCGCACCACTAAGCCGAATAAAAGGGACATCTAGACAGGGATGACTTCACCCTGAAATAAGTGCTACCCACCAAGCCTTGCCGCATAACCCATGATTTTCAGTCATTCTCGGTTGATGAGGCTTGAGGCTAAGCGTTACCCTTTAGAACGTTTCACTTAAAATGCCCATCGCCCACCTGATGATGTTCCGAAAGCATTCATCCATACAAGTCCGTTCCGGGTTCGAACAGAACCGAAGGAACTACTCCTACTACATCCACTTTGGGAATATCCTTAGGATTAGTAGCGGCTAGCCCTTTCACTTCACTGGTCCATCTTCGCCTCCGAACTTGTTTTTCCCACGAAACGTACAAACCGGATCAAAGTGGTTTTCAAGAAATTTATCCCGATCCCGGTCTATTCGAAATGATCAATGCATTGTCCAATATTGATAGTCGGCGATTTAACTATCAATTAACATTCACAAACATCCATTACACAATAAATAATTTCCCAATTATTTATTTTCCTCAAGAATATCTTTGCAAGATATGTTTCCATTTTCAAATCCCGTTGAAAACACTTTTCAAACCCAACTCTTCTCATGGAATAAATCCCCCAAATTTTTACTTCCCTTGAAAACATCCAAGTACCCATACTTAATTTTAAAATGATTAAATTCTTTATTCTTGAAAATACAGTAAAACATTTGTATTAAAATTTCTTACATACTTAATTTAAAATATATATACCTTTTAAAAATATTTTGAATAAAACTGCTTTATAAAATATAAACTATTTTCTCAAAAATAAAGTTAAGTCATACTAAATTTTAAAATAAAGTTATGAAACCCTATACAAGTTCAAATAAAACTTTAATTGATTATCTTTAAATTAAAACCATTTTATAAAGTATAAATATTAATAATATCCTTTGAAACATAATACTAATTAACCCTTTAAAATAATTACTTCTATAACTAATTTGATGAATGTTCACTTTTAAAATTCTTACCACTTAAATGATTTTCTTGAAAACATCTTTTAATACAACTTCAAAACTTCTAACCATTCAAAAATCTACTTTAAAAATGTACTTGGCTTTCAGCGAAATATACTTCCATTTTAGGATAACCCAAAGAATTCTTTTTATCAATCCAATACGATTTACCCCAATTCAATTTTACTTTCATCCCGTAAATCCCTTTCCATACTTTAAAAAAGATAAACTCCTTTATTTTTAAACACATTGCTATTTCCTGGAAAATATTTTCAAAATATGTGTTCAAAATATTTAAAATAAATCTTCTAGAAATTATTTACAGGTAAATAGACAAAAGGAAGAAGTTACAAAAAAATTTAGTCTCAGGGACAACATGTTTACTTTTTAGTCTGAAGGACACTTTTCAATGTAAACTGAAAATGATGGTTACAACTATCATTCTATGATTTACACTGAAAAGTGTCCTTCAGCCTAAAAAACAAACTTCTTGTCCGCGAAACTAAATTTTTCTCTAACTTTTTCCTTGAGCCTAAAAACCACAATTATTTAATTGAAAATAATACTTAAGGAAATATATAGGGGTTGCCTAAGTACTTTAAGTCAAATTTAACTTTAAAATAAAGTTATTAAATCAAATATTCATATTACAATTCCCTTTGAAAACTTAATACTACCTTAGTTTTAAAAATAATTAAATACCATAATTACTTAATCAGATGTTTACTTACACTTTAAACAATTTAAAATAATATTTCTTCCTACAATGTTCTAAACATATTTAAACTGCAAATTTATATCTCGAAAGCTTTTCTTAAAATCATACTAAAGTTTCCAGGAGTAAGCACACTTCCCATCCTTTAAAAAATAAATCTCGATATTATTTTAAACAATTCACATTTCCCTTATAAATCACACTTTCAAAACACTTCAAATTATCAACCAATTTCTTGAATTTAATTCTTTTTAAACTCTTTACTTAAGAATTTCTTTTATTTCCTTTAAACCCAATTTATTTATTTATATTTAAATTCCCGGGTTATATTCACCCAATCATAGCACAACAAAAATTTAATTTTCAATTTAATCTATCACAATATATAAATAGCGCACAGCATAACATGATCTAAAGCAATTTATCACAGAATATAAATGAGATATATCACAGAGTATAAATAAATTTCTATTTGTGAGGGATCCAGTTGGATCCCTCCAACCTTTTTCCCTACATCCACAGATATTAGCACAACAAATAAATATCGATTCAATTTGATAATAATTATCATATTCAACTAAACAACCAATCAAACATTTAAATATTAGCTATTTAAATTACTGGTATCTAGATATGAGTGAGATTAACTCACCTTGGGTTTTCGATGAGCGTTTAAATTTAAAGTAAATTGAACGGCGTTCGATTTAACCTAAATTTTTACTTGCTCAGAATGATTCCAGAATTGTACCACTGCGTAGTACTTGTCTCTGCGATTACGGCGTTTCTCGTTTCGTCGATTTCTGATAGCATATGTAAGTGATAAGCAGTTTTAAAGATTATTCGATTTAAAATATAATATTTTTACAAATCAAAATCGAGGCCGCAAGATCTAGAAAGCAAAATCAAGGCCGTGAAAACCTTCTTCCTCACCGCGTTCGAACCCACGGTTCAGTACCTATCAGTCGCCCTTACTTCCTCCCATTACGCGACCACCACGTCGCCATATCTAGCGATCGAAACCCACCACCTTGAGGAGCATCTCGAACTTCCCCAACGCCAAAGATCCGGTCGAACCCGACGCCTCCCTTTCCTCGAATTTCATGAATGAACGCCGGCTTTCAAGCAAGCATTTGCACCAATACACTCAATAAAATAAGATCATAACCGTTCAAGCTGTAGAGCTCAGCGAGCTCTTCAATATTCTAGTTGGAAGTTTTCAAAAATAATCTTTGGATCTAGAGATTAATTAAGGAACAATATGGGTTGATTTCAGCCATTAAATATTATAGACATGGCGGCTTAGGAAAGAACGAGGGTTTCGACCCTAAACACTTATATAAGCATCTTATAATTATTATTTTGTTAATATTCTCAAATTATAACAGCTTATACAAACGAACTCCAAACAACGCGCGACGACAGACATTTTTAAGGTTTTATCCACGTTCCGAACACAATGGAACATGTTTCGGAGGCTAATTTGGTTGTATGCGCGAGTTACGGAAATAAACGGTCAATTTTAAATTAAACCGATTAAAATAGTTTCTATGCATTTTGAGCTGTCAGGGTCAAACGACAACTCCGATTGCTACGAAAATTGAAATTCGATAATAAATAACTATCACGGATCCAATGGAGCTAGTTTCGTCGAATTTCGAGACTGTCTCCCGGAAGGCTATTTTAACCCGCCGATTAATTCGAGCGATTTTCAAAATCGTCGAAATCATTTAAAATTTCACTTTTAAAATTTTATTAGCTCTATTATAACTCGTATAAAATTTATATTCACATTAGAATCATTCTGATTCAGTTTAAATCAAAATATGATTATTTGCATTATTATATTATTGAATTTCATTATTAAATTAATATATAATTCCAAATTTAACCTATCGACTTTTAATTATATCCAACAGTCCAATATTATAATTCAAATCCAAACAGACTTAAAATAAATTTTAGTATCTATTTTTATATCTATATACACCCAGAATCACCGATTATCCCAATTCCAATATTAAATTATTATTATTCAAATTTCAATTAAATTCCTGTATTTAAATTTTAACTATTTTATTAATTTAACCAAAATCTTTTTATTTCAAAACCAAATTACAATACATATTCAACATTTAAAGTGAATTAAATGTTCAAATCTATCGACCCAAAATTTCGGTCGTTACAGTGACTGAATCTTTTTAATAGTATTTTGAAACAAATATTTACAAAGTGATTTTTTTAATGAAAAGATTTATTAAAAGAATCTAGTGTTGCTTATGTGCTTAGCGAATGTTGGTTTTCCTTATATAATTAAATCCCTGATTGAATTTTTGTTATTTGATAGTTAAATAACCTACTATCGAATCTGGACCAAACGTAACTTTGGAAATATCTAAGAGAAACACGTGAGTATATGACACAGTCATCTCCGATGATGCTATATTATGCGTATAAATCTTATTTCTTTCTCCTAGGACAAGCTTGGCATCTTTAAACATGAATGGTTCTACGTTATTTGTCCAGCTAGCTTCACGAGGCGATGGTTGGAAGGACGTAAGTGTGCCCTTAACTTTATTCTCAAATATTTTAGCTTGAGCCATATTTTGAACTAAAAATACTTTGAAATAGGTGTCCATCCATGGCTTGAAGGTGATAGTTATTCAAGGGTAGTTCCTACAATTCGCGCTACCCCAATTAAGGATAGGGACATCAGATCCTTTGTAACCAAGGAGTTGTTATCCTTGTAGGTTGTTATAAGAAGGTCACCTCATCGGTCTTCTAAGAAGCGTTACACCACCAAGGAATATTGCGGAACAAAAGGCGACACAGGTAGCCCTGTCATGCCCACAATCGATGAGGCTCAAGATGATGCCGAAGAAGGCGAAATTAGAGGTAATGAAGCCAACAAGCATGGCGATGCTGATGCAGGTCCAGGAAATGCGCCTGTCGTTGAACCATCACAAGACGCACAATCCCATGTGCCAATAAGAAAAGGAAAATAGCCCGCTTATAAACTCCATAGGAGAAAAACCGCCAAAGAGTATGAGTTGATCATCACTCTGTTGAAGAAGAGTCTTCCTCTCAACCTTTAGAAAGTTCTATAGAAGGGTTCTCGAGTCTCCCGATCCCTGACAATATCATGATCTATTCTTCCCCACCATTAGTATTAGGGGGCTTAATTCTCCCACCAGGACTGGTGATGACATTCCTTCCACTAGCAAAGGGGAAACCACTCCCATAAGCAAGGCCGGAATAACTAGTCCATTGGAGGAATACCAGGACACTCATAATCACGCGCACTACACGATTTTCACCTAACTTTTGTTTGAAGATCACTTATATGCCCTTGTTTGATTTGCAGGCTATGTCTCATTCCCATGGCTTTGATCACTTGAGGGGCTCCTTAACACAGTATGGATCCAGTCGTGGTCCATACTTAGGCAGGCGTTGAGAAAGAGATGATAGCCGAGAAAGAAGTCATTGCTTAAGGAAGTCTTTATTCTCTAAACACAAGTCTCGATCACAATCATCTCATCAGGGAGTTCAACCCAATCTTCTTGTACATAGTGATGATCAGACCTCTTCTCATGCTTCCCTAACCGCTGTGCCGCTTTAACATTATTTAGGTTCATTTGGTTCTCGATGGCCTTATGATCGTAGGTCAAGCAAACGCCCAATTGTTATGTCTAATCCAGCTTTGGCTACTACGGCTCCTGAGATGTTTACAACAAAAAGATTGGCCAAACCTAAGATCAATTTTTCAAAAATCTACTTTGATGGGCTAAAGTTTCTTCATTCCATCCATACAATTACAGGGAGTACTAAAGCGAGTTCACTTTTATGCATCAATGTTATTTTTGTGCAGAATGAGGCATTACAACATTTAGCGAAGAAAATCTTCGAGTTGTCTACTGAGAGGCAACACGAAATCGATTATCTTAATATGGAGGAGATCGATGGTGACATAATTAAACACTAAGATGATGAGATCACAAGGTTGGTAGCGAAGCTAGCCTGGAAGAAAAGAGTGCCAAAGAAACAACAGAGGTGGTTAGTCATCTGGAAATGGCTCGTAAAAAAAAGCTGGATGCTGCCCTCAACCTCAGGATGTGCTTGCTCTAGAGAATGACACACTGTAAAAAAACGCTCTAGCCCGCCGCATTGAGTAACTCGAAGAACTCCTAAAGAAAGAGAAGGAAGAAAAACTTAAAGCCCAGGAGGAGTCTCAAACATATTGTGAAGAGGCCGTCAAACCTCGGGAATTGAAAATCAAACTTGATGAATAACTTGATTAAATTGAAGTCCTTAAGGAAGAGGAAAAAGAAGCTAGTTGCAATGAAGTCAGAGAACAAATTAAGGCCCAGTTGGAGGAATCTAAAGAGGTTGGCTGGAATAAGATTAAGGGCATGTTCGGTCCTTTAATTGTTGAATATAATGCTAAAGTCCTAATCTATCGTGACTTGAGTTTTCTTGGAGAGGGATACCTTGAGTTGCTTGCCGAGGCTTGGGAATATATCATTGAAATGAAGATGAAAGCCTTGCTGAAGCTGATTTAGATAAGGAGAAAGTGGTACAGCAGATCCTTCATGGGGATGAACCTTTAGATCTTGCAGTGGCAAGGCTCCAATACTTTGACATTTTGGCACCCTCCAACAAAAGGAAAAACATCACCGAAGCTTCAAAGTCTGATCCTAAAGGTCCTCCTTCATTTCAAATAGCCGGAGCATTAGTTTCACTTGGCCCAGGATAGGATCTAAGCTATAGTTCAGACAGACCTGGTTATCAATCTAAGATGCTGACTCCTACTCAAGAAGGGAGCACTCTAGCGACAACTGAAATTCAGATGGACATGGGTATCCTACTCTACTATCCATTATTCGAGTGGTTTTTTTCCTTATGCTCAATAGTTATGTGCTTATTTTCTTATTCCCATGAATCTGCAGGTCTTTCAGGTCCCAATCAAACTCCAGGAAGCGGTGCCACCATGGAGCAATAACCGACATTAATTGAAATTCCGATGGCTACAGACATTCCATGGCCTGATGCTCAAGTTATTGGAGTACCTGATGACGAAAAAGCTAACAATTAGCTGTCGCTAGATGAATCGGGTGATGTTGTGTTTAAGGGTGCCTCCGAACACACTAATGAGCTCAGCTTGAAGGAATATATCATGAGAGAGAGAGAAGTCATTAAAGAAAAAAGCTAAAGTCGAACACGTTGATATGGACGTCGATGATCCAAATCTCATCCCACTACAAGTCATCCCACTCGGTGGGTTGATTCCCAAAAAAATCCCTCCAACCTCTGAAAGATCTTCTTCCAAGGATGGTAAAGGGTTTGAAGAGAAAGATATGCAGAGGCTCGTATGGTGCCGCTCCCAAGAAATTCAAAAGAGAGAAGGGGCAAAAGAAGTAGCCGTCACTTCATCTTAGTTTGAACTTATCTTGTATAATTGTTTTTCTTTTTTTTCACCATGACTGTGCGGGTACGACCCTCATTATTGGATAAACTTGTACTTCAATTTTCAAATTTAATATGTAAATAAAAGTTCTTTATTTTCGATCAAACTCTTATGTGAACTTTCTTAAGTAATTAAGCTATTGCTTTTCCATTCAATGTACTTGTAACTCATTTCTCTTTAATTCAAATAATCATATATTTAGTATTTCCTCAAGGCCTCCATATGATTGTGGCCTTAAGTTGTGCCAAACACTGAGCTCAAGCCCTAGCATTACATTGTCGGATTCAGTTTCCGTTTAAGTGATTATATTCCTGCCCTCAGTCTCGAGTTAGCAGAGTTACGCAATAGATGGTCGAACTCCATCATTAGCGATTTTATACTTCTCCTGTAGGTTCCAAGTCGAGTCTATGGAGTAGTGAGTAGTAGAACCACAATCAACTATTTATTTATACTTGTATCCACATTTTGAGCATAAGAGTTAGTTGGCAGGTGATTGGATTGTACCCAGTTTGTGTTTATACTCCAGTCCACACTCGGGGATTTAGAGTTATTTTGAAAAATATTCGGACTGTACTTTCCTTAATTGATTGATTTGTCCCCAAGTCCAAGGTTTAACTTCGTGATTGATCGATCGTATCACGATCGCTTTTGATTCATGTCTGTCCCATTGCTCGGTGGGATTAATTTGGTCATTGGATGGTCAAGTAACATCCATTTCTCATTGGGTACTCTGCCATTGGGTTTTGAGTGAGAACCATAGAATGAACGGTTAGATCGTGTTCATTTTGTTTGGTTCAATATTGAACTTAAGTAATCGGCTAGCTCCAAACTCTAGGAACTTGCTCAGACATGACAATATTAGTTAGTCGGTATCGTAACTAATATATAATGCTACAACAATCACAGATATAAAGGAAATTTTGAACTATTTTCCAAATGGAAAGAAATCATATAATTTGGCTTATTACATATCTAGAAAATAAAATGCTAAAGTAAATTCAAAACTTAAATACAACGGAATGAAAAAGAATAAACTAAGTGAAATTGCATTGTAAGTGCTCGCTATTCCACGTCGCTGGGTGTGTGACGCCATCAATAGTCAATAGCCTGAAAGTCCCCTCTCCAAGCCTCTGTTTAATGACATATGATCCTTCCCATGTAGAATCCCTGTGTGATGGGATAGTGAAAAGCCACTTTAAGACGGGATCGTCGATTTCAAAGGTTCTAGGTTGGACTTTTGTAATGTAGTATCAGGAGTTGATTTCGATGTGCAATTGCCCTCAAATTAGCTTCTTCACGCTTCTCATCTACAAAATCTAAAGATTCAAAGAGGATATCTATATTCGTTTTGAGGTCGTAGTAGGTCATTTGATTAGAAGGAACTTCGAGTTAGATAGGAATGACGACTTTAAAGCCGTAAACAAGGGCGAATGGAGTATGGCCAGTCGCAGACATATTGGTGGCTTTGTAAGCCCATAATAATGGTTGAGTTCATCCACCCACTTATCTCTAGCCTTTTCCAAATGCTTCTTTAGATTTGACTTTGTAATTTTGTTCACAGCTTCAACTTATACATTTACTTGAGGATGAGCGTCTATCGCAAATCCCTTTTCAATATGATGCCGATGGCAGAAATCTTTGAATTCAACGTTGTCGAATTGAGTCCCACTATCAGTTAAAATTATTTATGGAAGGGCAAAATGATAGATGATGTTGATAATAATGAAGTTGATTACTTTCTTTGCCATGATCTGGCTAAATGTTTCTCTTTGGCTTATCTGGTGAAGTAATCAACTACTACATGGTGTACTTCGCATCGCTTTGTGAGATCGGTAAGGAACCGATAATATCTATGCCTCAAATGGAAAACATCCATGGACTGACCATATATGTGATTTTCATCGGTGGAGCTCTTAGAACTTTAGCATACATTTGGAACTTGTTGCATCACTTAGCGTGATCGTCAGCATCTCGGCTAACAATCAGCCAATAATATCCTTAACGGAGTATTTTCTTTTCTAGAATTTTTGCCCTCCAGTGTGATAGCCACGTTGCCCTTCATGAACCTCCTTTAGGAATCATTTTATTTCATCATGAGCGATGCACCAAAGCAGGGTAATGGAAAAACACTTCCTATACATGACACCTTCCTAAATGATATACCATGAATCTTTGCGTAGGACTTGTCATCTTTCATTCGTCCATTCGTGTACGACTCCCTATAGCAAACAGTCTTTAATCAAAGTTATCCATGACTCCTTCTCATGCGCTATCTCTAGTACCTGGTCCATTTCCATTTGGCTTATGTTCGAGGCGTCTAGTACTTCGACTAGAACAAAGCTCATTTGTTGTGCATCCCTAAAGCTAGCAAACTTTGCCAATGAGTTGGCCTCTTTGTTTTGATCTCGAGAAGTGTGTGTGATGTCATAATATTCATAGTCAGCCTATAGCTCTTAGACTTGGTTAAGGTACAAAACGAGTCATTGTCCTTTAGCATGGTAATCTCACTTGACTTGGTATACTACCAACTAGGAAACGCAAAAGATTTCAAGAGATTTTGTCCCTAGTTCTCGAGCAAGTTTGAGTCCAGCAATCGAAGGTTCATACTCAACTTTGTTATTCATTGTAGGAAGTTAAGCTTTAAAGCGTAGCAAATTGATCGATCTTCTAGATTTATAAGCACAATTCTAGCTCTAGAATGCAATCATTAGATGCTCCATTCGTATACGTTTTTCGTCGAATGGTAGGGGCTCCATCACTCTATGAGAGATCATCCTGCATAGTGAATTCAACTATAGAGTCTGCCAGTGCCTTTCCCTAGTTGTTTCTCTGAGGAGATACATAATGTCAAATTGGCGAAACTCGATTTTCCCCTTGAGTAATCTTACGGATGTCTCAGGTCGCTTTAGGACCCGTTGTAACGGTTGATCTTTGTAAACATTTATGGGATGAGCTTGAAAATAAGGGCAGAGCTTTCGTGGATCAATCAACAAGTAGTACACCAATTTCTATATCTTTGGATAGTTCATTTCAGATCCTATTAATCACTTGCTAATATAATAGACCAGTCTCTGAATTCGATTCTCCTCGTGAAGCAGTGCGGTGCTTATGGCGTGTACCGACACGGCCAAGTAGGTATATAAATCTTCGTGATCCATCGGCTTTAACAAGATGAATGGCATCTCTAAGTAGTTCACTAACGCTTAAAATGCATCTTCACAGTCTTATGTCCATTCAAAGTTTCTTTTCCCACTTCTAATCAAGTCAAAGAAAGGAATATCAGTGGCTTTAGAAATAAATCAACTTAGGGAGACAACCTTACCATTTAGGCTCTGTACTTGTTTGATTGTTTTTTATGGTTGGATGTTGCAAACTGCTTAAATCTTTTTAGGATTAGCTTCGATGCCAAGAGCATTGACGATTAAACTAAAGAGCTTTTCTATTGCAATGCTAAAAGAACATTTCAGAGGATTGATCTTCATTTCGTAATATCGGAGGATGTCAAACATTTCTCATAAGTCTCTAATGTGGTCACTTGATCGTTGTGAATTCACAAGCATATCATCTATGTATACCTCCATCGTCTTTCCAATCTGATCTTTAAACATTCGGTTGACAAGGCTAATAAGTTGCTCCAACATTCTTCAATCCAAATGGCATTACCACATAGTAATACAATCCAACATTAGTAATAAATCCGGCTTTCTCCTGGTCGGGAATGTGCATCGGGATTTGATTTATATCCGGAGTACGCATCCATGAAAGATACCAACTCATATCTTACAGTAGAGTCCACAGCTTGTTAATTCTTGAAAGGGGAAAATTGTCTTTTGGGCGTGTATTATTTAAATCCGAATAGTCAACACATGCCTACCACTTTCTAGTTGCCTTTCTCACAAGTACGGGATTGGATACCCATTAGGGCAGAGGGCGTTGCGAATATACTCATTGCCTTTAAGCCTATCCACCTCCTCTTTAAGGGTCGCAAATTTCTCTAGATCCTTGCCATGCATTTTATGTTCCATCAGGACCTGCTTCAGGTTGATGTTTAATGCGTGGATCAAAATGGCAGACAAGATCCCACAAATGTCAGAATGAGTACAAACGAACACATCAAGATTCACTCGGAGAAAACCGGTAAATTCTTTCATTATCAGGGGATTGAGCCATGGTCTGATCTTTAGGACCCATGATGGGTCGTCGATTGGGTAACCTTGATGTCAATCATCAGCTCTGCTTCAGCCTTGGTCTTTTTGAGCTCCTCCTCATCAGCCCTCAGATCTATATCTTTATAGAATCGACTATGGCACCCGAGCCAATGCCCAAATGCTAGTTGTCAATCTTTGGTGTCATTACCTTTCTCCTTTCGTTAAGTGTACCTCAGTTTAGCCATATAGTAGGAACGTATGGTCACTTGATCACCATGCACAACTCCAACTCCATTATCAGCTGGAAGCTTCAAAGTCAAACACCACGGTGCAAGAGTTGCCTAGAACTCAACTAGGGTCGGTCGGCCTAGAAAGGCATTGTAAGGAGAGTTAACATCTAATACAACCAATGCCAACATACACAATTTCCTGCGGCACCTTCTCCCAATTCCGAAGGCAAACCTACATAACCAACAGCTTTGGTCATAGCACCATTAATGCTATGAATGTAAGCTTTAGACAGTTTCAAGTCCTTTGTTTCCATCCTCATCTGATCATAAGCCTTTTTGAAAGTTATATTCATGGAACTAGTACAGTCAACCAAGATCCTCATCACTAAACCGGGCCAATCATGGCCAAAATGACCATTTGGTCGATCGTCGGTGCCTCTGCCTTATCTGCATCTCTATTTTTGAGTACAATGTTGTTTGCCATTATAAGCTGTTATTTTGCCGGAGCCTCATCTTCTTTACTTGAACAACACTCAAAATTCAAATGCTTGATTGCGCTAGCATAGCGCTCCATCTTATGCTATCTCTTATCAGCTAAATGCAGTCCTCCGACTATTGTGTTGATCGCTAATCTTCCATAGTCCATACAGGCTCCTTGGCCCTATATGGCGCTTGTCCTCGACTGGGGTCGGATGTCCTCTGTCCGCCATCCTGTGTGGCTTTAACAAACTGATGTAGTTTTCTTACCCGAATTAATTTTTCGATAACACGCTGGAGATGCCTTTCATTCGAGTTATGACTATAGCATCCATGAAACCGATAATATTTTCTAGTCAGCTTTTGTTTCTCCTTCGATTTCTTTAGAAGTGGCTTTTTATACTATATGGTAGTGCATGTAGACAAGTAGATGTTCTCTAGAGATGTATTCAGCGTTGTATATGTATCATACATTGGAATCATTGGCCTTCCACTTCCAGAATCCCTCTTTCGTTCATGGTTCCTATCACCTTCTTTCTTTTGCTGATTCGGTTTATTTTAGACATTTACTTAAACTTTTTCGAAACTCTTCCCAGACTGCTTCACTGCAATGTTAATCTACATTCCCTCTCCACTTGGTCCAACAACATTTTTCTTCCTAGAGCATCTAGCTTCCTCTTTCCTCAAATATTGAGCCTCTTTTGCATAGAAATGCTCCAACGTTGTTGGTGTTTCGCCAGCTAACCAATTACTAAACTCTGACTCTAGATTAATCCCTCTCATTACTTCCACCAATATTGAATGGTCGTTCAGATTACAAGCTTCTGTTAAGGCTATTTGAAATCTCTACGAATAGTCTTTCGATGATTCTCCTGGAGTCTAGATCACGCTTGATAAGGACATTGCATCTTTTGGCCAAGTTGCATGCATATGGAACTACTCCACAAATTTTGTGGCCAAGTCATTAATTTAGAGAATGACCATGGGGTAACCTTGTGAACCACATCGTTTTGCCATGCCCGAGAGAGTAATATGAACACATATGCATTTTTTGCATCATCAGCTCATGCGGAATCCATCAGCCATTCATATCTTATAATGTGTTGCATGGGGTCAGTTTTTCCCTCTTTGGCATTCATTGGTGGCATGCATAACCTCCTTGGATACTCCACATCTAGGATATTGTCGATGAATAGGGTTTGGCTTCTCGAGATACCCAAATTACCATTAGTCAAAGCTTGGCTTTCGGTTACTAATTATATGACCATAGCCGACAAGTCCGACATTTGTATAGTTGGAGCCAAGCGGTAGTTGTGCTCCACCTTACATGAATGGTCCGATCGATGTCTACGGGTCATTCCATGCCTTCTTGGCTCAACATCCTCTCGATGCATATCATGTGCGCTCGCGTCATTGTCATTCCAAGGAGGTAACCGGTCTACATCCACTTGAACCATAGAATCCAAATCAACTGTGGTGACTCTAGCTAGTGCTCTACTAGGAGAAGGCATATTTACTCCTCTAGAGGAGGGACCTGCCTCGATCCCTATAGAGGGATCGAGCACGATCTGTCCTTGCAACCTAAGCAGGGTTGTTCATTGATGTCCATTAGCTTCTAGTGATATCCATTAATTCTATGATGTTTGCATCTGTGATAATCATCCGATGAAATAGAGCTCTCCGATGTAGAATAAGGGATTGGTCTCTCCTAGTTTCCCACACTGTTGCTCCTTGAGTTGATTCATTAAATCGATATTGGCTTGAATCTTTTGATTCAACTATCAACTGCTATCCATCAGCTCTCTCATAAAATTCTAGAAATCAGCCCTTGTGATGGAATCAACTGGATTCTGGACATTTAACATCTACTAGTAGATTGCTCTGACCTCCTTACTGGATATTGACATTCTCGTTTCCTTTTGCTTTTCGAGAGGTGAATATTGTGTTTCTAACCATTGTTGATAGCTTTCCTTAGACTTTTTCCAATATGAATATAGTGGATGAAATACTTAAAAATAATTCTGGATCTCTTTCGGGGATTTATGCAATCCAGTAGTAGAAAAAGGATCCAAATAGAGTTAAGAATCTACTTCTTAGTGAAAACACCAAAATGTTTTCACTAAAATTTGGCACAAACACCTAGTAGATATTGTGTAGAGGAATAAATAAAGAATATTAAATGTAAACAGAGGAAATATAGCAGCAAAGCAATAAGAAATAAGAAAATAGCAAAGACATAACAATTTATAGTGGTTCAGAGTTATTTGTCTACGTCCACTTTGAATGGATAACTTTATTAGTCATTTTGAAGACTGAGTAAAATAGGGATCAGATGAAAATTGTTTGTACAATAGAGTACGAAGAAACCAATAGTGTCAAGTCCCAAAAATGAACAATCAAGCCTGTATTTATAGAGTAAGATGGTGAAATATTGTTTTCTCTGTTTTGATTTTATATTCTTCATTTATTTCTCTACAAAATCTCTATTGGGTGTTTGTGCCAACTTTTGCTGCAAACAAATGGAATTAGGGATTTATATAAAGTATGATCAGTAATCTGGTTAGAAATAATAAAAGAGGAAAATAATAGAATGGAAGTCATAATTGTCTACTACACTTTTCATTATCTAAAGCTATACTAAATGTTTCTGAAAAATTGAAACGAATGATTATTTGGTGTGATAATTGATTTTTTGAATGTTTTGGGTTAAAAACCTAACTTTCAAAAGAAAAAAGCCTTTGTTATCACAAGTAATTAAGAAAGGAAATTTGTCATAGTTCCTTTTTGAAAACCAAGTAATTTTTGAAAATTATGAATAAACCAACTTTTAAGAGAATAAATCTTTGATGTAGAAAGTATTTAAGAAGGAAATTTATTTTACTCCTTTTAGGACTAAGAAATTTTTTCTTGATAAAGGTTTCTAATTTTATATTTTCAAAGATAAAGATTTTTGATCTGACACTTCGTGGCTGTGAAAATTTTAGTTTTATAAGGAATAATGGGAACTAAATCAATTTTGTTAATATGGAGTGGATATGGATCACTATCTGTAGTGGGATAGTAAATAAGGTTTCCCGTAGAATTTGAATGTCTATATTTTGATTTTGGAGCGGTTTTTGTGTAATTTCCATAAATTATCCAATTTTAAAATATGTATAAAAGAGTATTGTTTGGCTAATGCGGGTTGTACTAAAAAGAGAAAGAGATGTGTAAGTATGGATACTCTTTTCCTATTTTACACTATTTTCTTCAATAAAAGAAAGAAATAATCCCTTGTAATCTCAAATGAAAAAATATCTCATTTGTGGTTAACTTATGAAAATTATAATGACAATTATTTTTAGAAGGATGGCTGAGATAAATCAAAAATGTGGAAATAAGTATTCTATTTTCGAAATTAGTAGCTAGGAATATACATATACGCATAACCGCGCTTAATGACTAAAAATAAAAATAAATATTTAAATACCATGTTTTATAATTATATACGAATTAGTTAGTAATTACCATATTAAGATTTATAGTCATTGATTGCAAATTTAATGGGCAATAAATTTGTAACTAATGAAAGTTAAAAGGAATAAATGGGGACTTATTAAGGAAATTTTATACGACATTTATGGAAGAATTGAATCATAGTAATAAATGGATTTGAAATTTGAAAAGGTTAAAGGAATTAATGGAGGACTGAATGAAAATGGTCCAAGTAAGGAGTATTAAGACCTCAACGTCATTTACATCAGCTAATGATAATGGCAATCTCCAACAAAATTTTCTTTGGAGTTTTTGGGTGGTAATCACTAGTTGTCTTCCCTAGTTACTGGAAAAGCGTAAGATATAATATAAGGTTTGTTCTAGTTTTATCCCTATTTTGATTTTGTGGATGGGATTGAAATGCTTGATAAATATGTATGCACTGAAAAGCGACATAAATATAGAAATTCTATAGAGACACATAACTAGTTATGACCTATAGGTAAGACCAGAAGTTAGCGAGGAAATTAGGTTAGCAACTAGAAATAAAATAATACTTTAATACTAAAATTACAGGATTTTTAGAGAAATGAGTTTTAGCTTGTAGAATGTCACCATTCAAGATAGAGATAGAATGTACAGAGAGATGTGAAGATAATTTTTATTGGACGAGGATGAAAAAAGGTAGTAGAATTTTCCATTAGGAGAATTAAGACCATGGTATTTCTAGCATAAATTTATATCAAGGGGGTGATTCGACTTCATAAAATTTCGATCAGCATCATTAGTGATAGGAACCCACTAATTACTAGCGAATTTTGGAGGATATTGCAGATAGCTTTAGAACTTCGTTGAATCTTAGCACCGTTTCCACCCGCAGACCGACAAACAAATTAGAAGAGTGAATAGGATCTTGGAGGAATTTTTAAAGAGCTTGCATCATGGAATTTAGAGGACACTGAGAGCAACACGTACCTTTGGTGGGTTGAAAACTGTTGGTGGGGAACCATAGAAAAAATCCTACTCAGACTAGATTTAATTCACAAAACTTCGGAAAGATATAGTTGATTAGGCATCATGTAAAGGTTGTAAGATTTTGGTAGTAGCAAAAGTTGCCACTAAGACTTATTGGGCCTTTCCCAATTTTGGAAAAATAGAAAAACTTGTGTATCGTATAGAGTAACAGGATAAATAGGGAGGAATCCATGATGTTTTTCATGTTTCGCATTTGAGAAAATGCCTTCATAACATATCCATTGTGGTAGAGGTTAATCAATTGGGGGATATTGAGATAGAGTCAATAGCATCTCATGCTACAGTGCCACTGCACAATAGTATGGCACGAAACTAGAATGCTCTACAGCAAAGAAATTAGGTTGGTTTGAGTATAGAAAAAGGAATTCTTGTCCTAAGCTTTTCTTTGATAAACTTTCCTATCTAGAATTAGGTTTTGGTTGCATCATGAGTGCTAGATTGAATGGTAGGAGATGGTTGCCACACTTTTCGCTGCACTCATGTAGAAATTTTTATGCATGTCTAAGGTGTTTGAATACATACATACATACATACATATACATACATACATACATACATACATATACATACATACATACATACATACATACATACATACATACATACATACATACATACATACATACATACATACATACATACATATATATATATATGTCACAGTCACACACTTGCGCTAGGATTGAGCACACTTATAGTATGTTTGTGGTATATAATCACATTGCACATTTGGTTGGATAGTTGGTTTCATATATGACTTGGTTGTGTGATATGGATGTTTATTGCACGTTTTGATACCACCCATTGAAAAGTTTTCGGGCATGAACTTCTTTTAAATGGGAGAGAATGTAACATCTCATAAAATCAACCATAAATAAATAAATTGGACAATTTAATTTAAATAAGATGAGATAAAAATGAAAATTTTGTAAATTCATAATTTGACCATGAAAGTTATGCCATTGCGTTAATGGTGATTTTCTTATCAATTTCCATATATAATATGGTGAAAATCGAGCTCAAACAAGGAAGTCACAGATGTTTGAAGTTTCAAATTTAGATTAATTTAAATAGAATTCAAATTTAATAAAGTTATTAGTTTTAATATTTGAAATTCAAAGTTAACAGTCACTATACTTAGGGGTTAAGTAAATGTTAAAATTAACGTTAAATAATAGTTAAGGAAGAAATAAATTAACAGCGCTAAAAAGTTATATGTTCCTTAAACAACGGATCGGTCGATCCCCTGACCTCGATTGGTCGACTGCTAATGGTGGACCAAAGGAAGGTGGTGATCGATCATTGCTTGTAAGTACTGTCTAGAGTTTTGGTTATTTTAACGTACTAGATTTAGTTTTAGTCGATCTTCATCTAATGGTTTTGGTGCGTTTTAACCACTATAAATGAAAGCCAAGTCCCTCACTTTTGTTCACAAAATATTTCGAGAACATTAGTAAAGCTCTGTCAGTACATCTCTTCATAGATTTAGAAAAGTCCATTGGGGTTTCAGGTAAGAAAAAATATATATCTATCTTTCTTTATTATTTATTTCCTCAACCTACTCTCTTTCAAACCTTTAATTTTCTGAATCTAACGTATATACAAATCCCAATCTGTATATATATACACATACACATATCAAAAAGAAGAGATTTGAAAAAGTTCATTAAGGGAGTGTCAAATCTAAGAGAAGGCAAAACTAAGGACTTATATGAGGGGAAATCTTAGTTTTTCTATTTTTGTATTTGAATAACGTAGTTTGGATTTGATGTTTTTCTTGGGGACTTTTAGATTACGAAAACATCACATTTAAAATCCCCAAAATTCCTGCAAAGAAAAATGTTAATTCTTAGTTTGGAATTTTAATTGTTTGTATTAAAATAATGGAGTCTGTGTTGATTTTGCAATTTACATGTTTACTTTCTATTCCACTTCTTATACTTTTCCTTTGTATCTGATTAGGGTACTTGATTGAGAAATAGCATGTAAGTTATGAATTCTTATTCGTAGTTTAAACTGAATATTTCTACAAATTGAATAAAAATTCTCTTGTCTAATTTCATGTAAAAAGGAGTTGAATAGAGCATAAAATCAATTAAATTGTAAGTTTCTATTTTTTTTTTAATTTATTGTTTTAATATAAAATAAGTTAGAGTTGGATTCTAAATACAAGTCTATTGATTTAACTTTGGAATGTTGGACTTATGATAACAATGCTATTGCGGAAATGATATTTGTATCTTTGAAAATAATTAACATTTAAATGTTAGTTTAGGACGTAATCCCTGCATGCATATATACTAATATATGCGTATATATATGTTGTATATATAAAGTAATGTGAATAATATAGAATTTGTAACGTATTAGTTGCGTAGTTAATTAGGTTAATAATTATCATTTAAATCTCCTTTAGGAAAGCAATTAACTAGGGGAACTAAGAAGGATTTCTTATAAGGCCTGAATAATAAATACGGTGAGATGTGTGATAATACCCTTAGAGAGTATTATGAAATATGACTAAGTTACGGGGATGCGAGGTCAGTCAAAACATATAGAACTCTACCCAGCCAATCTGGCTGTTAGAACCTCTACTCTATGATTTCGATGGCAACAACTATACAATCACTAGCATGCAATATATATAGGTATATATATATCATCCATATGCAGGTAGACTTTCACGACTAAGACTTGAAGACAGACACAAGGATCATTATATTAAGAAATATTAGTATATTCTGTTGATGTCTTAAATATATGATATGTACAATCTCCTTGAGTAATCTTTACAAGAATATGCACATACAAATTATTAAAATGGTTTTTACATACTCAAGAAGAGAAATTAAGTGGCTATACATGTGTCAGACGTTTGACATATGTACTTAGACATCTAGCAATATTTCCTGTTTAAATTTTTTTAAACAGAGTAGACGTCTGACCCAGGTAATGGCCAGCACTTCTCAACAAACATCTTCTTCAATCAAAGAGTTGCATCATCTATCTCTAGTCATAGCTGTTCCTCCTCAAAAATTACAACTCTTGTACTGAAATAAAATGAACCAAAAGTCCTTGCTTCTTAAACAAACTCTTCAACATCTATAAATAAGCGTGAGTTTGAAAAGTAAAACTTACTTGATATTCTGAACTCTTCCCTGTTTATTTTCTAATATTCGTGTAATCTCTCTGATTTCTAAAAGTACTCAAAATCATACTTTTATCTCTTCCTTGTATCAAAGATTAAAATTACATACTACTCAAAGGAGATTATAGGAAGAAATTGTACTTGTAGTCAAAATTAATGTCACCTAGAACACACACTTGTCAAAGAAATACTCTTGTATAAAAGCATACTCCTCCAGGCGAAGTGAGGGCAATTGGTTAGTGTATTTCCGAAGGGGAGTTTCGAGACTAGACGTAGGACGGGAGGTCCAAACCAGTATAAAAATTCTGGTGTTATTACTTTTAATTTTACATGCATTATTATTCTATGTGATTCATACTATCATACACGTACTTGTTATATACTATATATATATATATATATATATATATATTTGTCCACATAGATTTTCAATTGGTATCAAAGCGAGGTTAGTTCAAATCATAGTAACACGTAT
>CM060938.1:3600000-3958626 GCA_030765085.1 Allium cepa
ACGGTGTAAACTATGAAAAGAATATGCATACTTTAAACATCTCTTTCCTTTTTTGTATATATTCCTTGTTAATTCAAATGCTGCACTTTTTATGTATTTAAGAAATTAGATAACTTATGGAGGTAACATAGATAATACTTCTAACAAATTAGAAAATAGAAATTCACATTTCAATAAAATTAGGGCAAATCTAAATTATACTAATATTTTTACAACCCAATTATAGATCTGGAATAAATTCTACACCTTATTAATCTCTAAATTTTGACAACTTGGGGACTGATTTTCAGATCTGGGTGTAAATAATATTCATATTCAATTTCCCTAAATTGCAGAATTTGTAGACAATATTTTTATATGATTAATCCAAGCTTACAGCTTTTCAGATCTTTAGTAGGCATGATAATTAGATAAAAAATCCAACGAAATAAATTCCAATCTTATAAATAAATTACAAAATTTCCCATCACCTTTGAAGCTTTCTAATCTCCCAAATCTAAATCCAATCCTTTGATTTAACTCTACCTCCTTTTTAATCTAAAGAAATATGTATGATAGTTTATATACTTAATACCAGAATCATAGATCCGAGAAGAGATTTTAGGTTAAGGGGAATATATAATATTGAAATTTACCTTTTTATTATGCAAGGCCGATTCGGTTCTTCTCTTCTTTCCTTTTATTTTCTACTCTTTCAAATTTTTATAAATACAAATTATTTTATAGTTAGGAGGAACGGTGAAGAAGGAATAATGGCAGAGTTTCGCTACTTAAATTGGAAAATATGAGAAGAGAAGTGACAGGTTAGGCCTGTATTTATAAGCGCTCAAATAATCGTATCCGTAAGATTAAAATTATCGAATTTGGGCCATTGGCCAAGGTTCAATCCTTAGCCGCCACGTTCTGGCCGGTCAACACACCCCTATGAGCGGTCAATCACTAGTGGTCGGCTAGCCTATAGTGGCGTTTCAACCGATGCGGTCCCGAATTTTATTGTTATTTATTACGATGTTTGTTTATTAATTACTTGCGTTCCTTAAACTTTAAATACCCCTAACTTCTTCGTTTGAGCTCCGATCACGAAACTCCAAATATTAAATTTGCGCATAAAATCACTACGAACTAAAATGTACAAGTTTCATGGCCAAATTCTTATGTTTGCTCAAATTCCAATTTTGGTTAACTTAAATTTTACAAGATGTTACACTCTTCCTCTTCCAAAATAATTTCGCCCTCAAAATTAATCCAATGATTAAATCATTGGGTAATGCATGCAACTGTCCTAAACTATTTAATCAATTAGCATACAATTAATTTTGCAGCCAAACTTGTGCAAGTGCATGGTGTATCACAACATAGAAAACATGTATCCAAGATGATTCTAAATTTGGCACTTCTATATGAACGCGTTCTTTTAAAAAAAATTTGAAAATATGATGCAAATAATCTATATATACCTGTAAATCTATAAGTATGCAGGTTTTCAAAAATCTTTTTCGCAAAATTTTTTTCATACTCCTATGAATAGAAACATGGTTCAACCAATCTTGCATCCAATTCCTACCATCTAAAAAATCCAACGCATCGAATTTTCGTGTCCTAAACACTCACTCCTATGCCGGAAAAGGAATTTAGGTGGAGAATTTTACATTCTTACCACCTATTAGGTACCAATCCCGTTACACGTTGAAAATTTCCTCTTGCATTGGATTTTCTTCAAATTTTCCATGTACAATAAGCATAAGAAGGCTTGTTTTCAAGCTCAAAAGCAGAATTGAATCCAAAAATAGATTCTCATATGTCATTGATAATGTTTGGAAATAGAAATTCTAACGCTAAAATAATTTTTCCTTGTTATCATCTGCGCTTATCCTAATGTCACCTTAATGCACCACTAAAATCATGTCTACTAACCCATCGCTCTTCCCTACGCCTAGTATGTGGCCTTTGAAAATAAAAATTTTGCGTAAAAATCCTTTCTACTTTTCGATCAAATTTGCACGTGGTTTGAAAAGTCAAACTTCCAAAATATTTAAGTACAATTTTCTTTTAAAACATTTGGACAAAAAATTCCAATATAATTTGAACGCTGAATTTTTTTTCTCATCGAATGTAATTTTTCAAAACATTTACCTTTTCTGTTTGTAATAACTCAAGCCATATTTCAACGTAATCAGAATTTAGTTATGAGTTAATGCATATGTTTGATCCTAACATTTCGCAATTAATCCTAGACCTTGAAACCCATTTTTTATTTAAAAAGACACACTAACCTAATTATAAATTTTAGCTTTTATGGGACAGGAATAATGACCCATGGTTTTGCAACAATCTTAGTATGTCTTTCGCTTGCTAAAGTTTATTATTTCGATAAACTTCTAGTTTTACATTGCATTTGTTGTTAGTTAAGTGTCTTTAAGAGATTTCCATATTTATATTATTTCTTCCAAATGCACATATAAGAGTAGTCTACATATCCAGAAATAGCAGTACAGTGAATAAATAGGAATGCATATCATAATATATCGTACGCGACTTCTATACAAAGAGACAGCTAACGGTCACAACTCAAACAACCTAAAGAAAAGAACAAATGTTGGAAGGTAAATGACAAAAACACCACTAGACCAAAAATACTGACTACATACTATGGGATGGTCATGATCCTCTGCGGGAGCTCAAGCCGTTACCGTGACCCCGGAATGGGCGCAACATGATGGATATACACCCAGTATCGTGGCTTTGGCACCGTTGCTCGGCTCGAATTTCCCAAAGCTCGTCCTGAACCTATCAGATAGGGAGCTTGGGGCATTGGTATCTGTAGCACCCTATCCTAACTCAGCCTCCTGTTGCGATTGCTCTTTTTTGTTGGTGCTGCTATCTTAACCGGTGGCTCAGGGATCCACATCTTCTTGAGGGAGGATCTATCGAATGGGATGGGGACCTTATTCTAGATCGGCTCTTTAAAGAGGTCCACTCCGTATCGCCTAAAGGCACGAGTAAAGAGATGGAAATACAGAATGTAGTTTCATAGAGATCTATCTCCAAGACTCACATAGTGGTTCATGATAGCACGAGCCCAATTGATTGCTACGCCAACCATAATGGTGGAGGTGGCCTTCTGCACAAATGGATAAATCTAATCAATGCTCCACGTCTTCGGAATAATGTTCCGTTGAACGATGTGAACATCGAGGCTGACTGTAGGTCATAAATTTTTTGAACTCGAAACACCGACATCTCCAAAAAAGATCCGATGCAGAATCTCTTGGTTAGTCATCTTAACATCTTCTAAGTCTGCTCCTTCCGCGATTATCCCCAAAATCTCACTGAAATAATCGCCGTACATAGCGATCTTGACCCCCTTCACTTTCGACTGGAGATTGCTAATATCCTCATCAAAATTGTACTACAAATGGGCGTCAAATAGCTACATGCAGCTAGGGTAGCATTCCTGCTCAAAAGTGTCACGGTGGAGGATCGTTGCTAATCCTACTGCCATGAACAATTCCTCAAGTCCAATGGTGGCAAAATCTCCAAATTCTACTAGCCGCCCCTGAAGAAAGATGAAATTTGTTAAGGCCAGGTAAGTGGAGATTTTTCGGTCGCTCTAGTTGAGCCAACCGATCTTTTGAGGGCTGAGACCTAGATGACATAAGGAAGTGCCAGAGGTTAGGGTAGATGCCATAGACTGGTAGGGGTCGGGGAGTGGAAGTTGGGTTCAAATCTAGAGAGAAGGGGAGGGGCTAGATCTGACACCCGTTTTTGGCGCTTGGGGAAGCTTGGAGGCTGTAGCGGTGCTGCAGTTGGTTGAAGGGGTGGTGGCGCCACTTGTTGCAGGGGATGTAGAGGCGACATCGCTCTTTGGTTAGAGGGAGGTGAGGGGTTCTGGCTTTGAGAGGAGGGGGATAATAAAATGAGGGGGCAGCTAACTTGGAAGCGGCTATATGCCGCATTCAAAGTTCAGGTCATGCATTTTACCCGTTAACCGGTCGACCACTTCTAGGGTTATCGATTGACCACTAGTGGTCAATCGATTGTCGAATTTCAGGTTTATGCCATCTTGTTCGAACCGACATGATCCGAACTGTCTTGGAAAATTCTTGCCTTCCACATGATGGTGTTCTAGCTTACCATCTAGCTCTTCGAACCTTTCTCCATTATTATTTCACAGTACTCCTAACTTATACTGCTTTGGCCATCAACAACTTCAAAAACCCAAAAATATTCCAGCTATTATTCTCCATATTATTTTTATATTGGAATACTTATCCTATTTTTACTGGCGGACATTTCTATTTTATAACTACGTATCCCAACTAAATTAAAGATCATTTTAATCTTAATAAACATGAAAAATCGTTGAACTAAACATACGCTTCTTTTTCTATTTGTTTCAAAAACAAAAATCACCTTTTTACCAAAAACTTCTAAACTAAGATAAAAGTTTTATGTTACTATATATATGTAAGAATTTCAAATTGTTCTTTACTTTTCAAGACAGCAGTTTCCAACTAGACCCTTTGGAAAAACCCTTTTAGAAACTTGTCCAAACATTTCAAGGCATATTCACAATATTTTATCGAATTCTTTCACATAGGGTTGGACTCGAAAAAGGACTTTATTTCTTCTACTCCTCTTTGATAAAAATCTGGTTTATTATCTTGAGGTGATTGAAGAACATTCTCTTGCGAGAACTTGCCTTATGTTTACGACATATAGATTCTTATTTTCTACTTTTCTGGATAAAATGTGTGTCTTCAATTGCCAATCCATCAAAATCCACAATCATAAAGCAACCTAGTCTCCACAAAGAAGTCAAACACCATCCAGCCTCCAGGATCTTCCATATGTAGTACTCATGCTCTTCTTAGTTAATTCCTTATGTATAGCCAATGCTCTGCAAAGTAATCGGGTTAGGTTCCATAATTTTAACTCTATAAAACTTTTACCAACTCATAGTCACCTCGACCATCCTTTCAGAATATGATCGCAACTACTCTATAGTCGGAATTTATAGAGTTCAGCGTATAATATATATATTTGTGGTAGAAAAATACAAATATGTTCTCTTAGAATATCCTGATTCTTATGATCAACTATTCTAGGCTTTGATACCAAATGCAACGGCCCGCACCATAATGGATCGAAATTTCGACTAAATCGTTGATTTTGGTAACCTATAATAAACATATGTATATCAAAGATCGACCGATCTAAACTCATAATGGAATGGAAACTGTAATAGAAATAAATACTGACTGAGGCTATTAACGCAGAATCAATGGTATTCCTTGGACATCCAATCGCCTTGTCAGGACCGAGCATACATAAGAAGACTTCTCCATCAACTATTCCCATCATGCTCCAGTGACCTATCTCTCTAAATCCATCTCGTGGGATGTAATGAAAGAGGGTAAAAAAATGTTCCAGTGATAGGAAAATTGCATAATTTATCCATAATACAAACTTATACTGATTGGTTTCCATTTAAATTTTATGTATATTCTTTATGGCTAATCCATTTGTTTTTTATATATGTGTATGATGTATCTATCCCTACCTTCTTAAAGGTATATTGTACATACATACATACATATGTGTGTGTGTACGCGCGCGCCTGTATACATATACACATTCTAAAATTTCACTACCCAAAACCCCCGCCACTTAATATTTCTTAAATACAAAGTGCGCCCTTCGCATCGTCAACACTAGTTTATCGGTTTTAGTTACAGAGACTGATGACTCCTATACATGGCTTTATAATATAATATATAATTTAATTGCCATATTACTGTTGCAACATAAAGACTCCTCTAAGGGTTAACTAACCCATCTCCACTAAAATAATTTTTCACATGACCATCTACCTTGAAGTCTGTGCATCTCATGTATGGATTCTACACTAGTAGAAAGCAAAATCCATCAGAGCATAACTTGAGTTTTCGCTACCGCTCGCTTGGGATTGCTGAGCGTCAAAGCCTATATGTCAGACCTACTACAAAATACTGGTAAACACAACTGACATAACCCGTCAACCCTCCATAGCCGACGTCCCATTTAGACTAACCTAAGTAAGTCAAGGAAAATGGTCCTTTCAGTTACTACTCATATTGCATATGAAGTACGCCTCATTTCCTAAATGGTGCTGGGACATTTAGTACTTCAAATCTGAGGAAAACCCTTGGTATATTTTTCCTCACCTATCTGCAACGTATATCCCTTTCCTATGGATCCTAGGATCAAAGATGTCCCACATCAGTAGTAGGTGTACACAACTGCCGATAGCCTCTAAGTGAAAGACAGACTTCTGTTGTGTAACTCTATTGACCTCACATCCCAACTTACTAAATCAGATTATTCATCATAAGTTTAAGTATTGGGCTAAGCCCACTAATCTTCTTTTGTATAATTAAGGCTATATAATCTACCGTAATGACAATATACCGTCTTATAATATTTAATTACTACATAACATGTTTATTTGTTATTTCTACAAATGTCAATTTGTCATAATAAATTATTATTATTCTAACTGGACAATTTCTAAGATTTTATTATTCATTCTAATTTTACCTATTACACCTTCCTTATTTCTCCATTATTACCCTATTAATCACGTTAATCCATTTATATCCATTTTATAATTCTTGTAACTCCTTATTTTTTGCTACACGTTTATTGCTCTATTAATTTTTGCAGGCAAAACAAAGTATAATTATTTTGCACAAGCAAGCTGATTTTATAATGGTCGTACCACTTAACAAGGATAAATAGATGCATGTTAGTAGTGACATAGTAGCTAGATAACAAGAGAAAGAAAAGAGCGAGGGGGAATGAAGGAGTTAAAGTTAGATGTAGGAGTGAGTAAAGCAGCAGGGGCTGAATCCAATAATCAAATCCAATCATACAATAAGAAGCCCAAAGAGCAAAACACCATTTTTAGGAACAACGACAAAGGCAGATGAAATACACAGTGAAAAACATGGCAGGACGAAATATAGGGTGAAAAACACGTTTATTGCCCTATTAGTTTTGGAGTTGCAATCTTTTCCATCTATATTTCCTATTCCTATAAGTTTTTACACAATTTATTTCAAATGATTATTTTATATATTTATTTTTATGTTTCTAGTTATTAATCCCTAATTAGAATATTGCTTTCCATATTTTAATCCATAGAATTTTCCTTCTAAAATGGTTTTCCGTTGAAACTTTCCATAATCTAAAATAAAAGATTTGCTTCGTTTAAAACTACAAGATATTATTTATTTCCTTTTATTGAAATATACATTGTAAACTACGGAAAGAATATGCATACTTTACTCATCTCTTTTCTTTTCTTGTGTATTCCTTGTCAATTCAACTGCTACATTTTTTGTGTATTTGAGAAATTAGACAATTTATGGAGGTTACACGAATAATACTTCTAACAAATTAAAACACAACAATTCACATTTCAATAAAATTAGGGCAAATCTAAATTATACTAATGTCTTTACAATCTAATTGTAGATCTAAAATAAATTTTACACCTTATCAGTATCAAACTTTCAACAACTTGGGGATTGATTTCCAGATCTTAGTGTAAATAATATTCCTATTCAATTTCCCTATATTATAGAATACGCTGCGATGTTTTTATGCATTTAATTCGAACCTACAACTCTATGGATCTTTATTTAGGCATAACATAAATAAAAATCCAGCAAAATAAATTTTAATATTATAAAGAAATTATAAAATTTTCCACTCATCTTTGAAGCTTTCCAAATCTTCCAAATCTGAAACCAATCCTTTGATTCAACTCCATCTCCTTTTTAATCCAAAAAATATGTATAACATGGCATATACATACTTTTAGAATCATAGATTTGGGATTAAGGGGATTATAGATTTATAATATTGAAATTTACCTTTTTATTGTGCAATGTTGATTCGCTTCTTCTCTTCTTTCCTTTTATCTTTCGCTCTTCTCTAATTTGTATAAATACAAATTATTTTATAGTTAGAAGGAATAGTGGAGAAGAGAAAATAGCAGAGCATCGCTACATAAATCGGAAAATATGAAAAGAAAAGTGAGGGGTTAGGCCTGTATTTATAGGTGTTTAACTCAATTATATCCGTTAGATTAAAATTATTAAATCTAGGCCATTGGCCAAGTTCAAACCATAGCCGTTACGTTCCGATCGGTCGACCGCACCTCTATGAGCGATCGACCGCTAACGGTCGACC
Organism: Allium cepa; assembly: GCA_030765085.1. NCBI lineage: Eukaryota > Viridiplantae > Streptophyta > Magnoliopsida > Asparagales > Amaryllidaceae > Allium > Allium cepa. The sequence goes on from CM060938.1 coordinate 3,608,239, forward strand.
AACCCATGTAGGGGTCGACCTATGGGGTCTCGAATTTTATTATTATTATTATTTGTTACCGTATTTTTTTCTAATTATTTTCATTCCGCAAACTTTAAACACACGTAACTTCTTTGTTTGAGCTCCGATCGCGAAACTCTAAATATATAAATTACAAAAAATCACCAGAAATGCAATGGTGCAATTTTCATTATCAAATTGTAATGTTTGCACAAATTCAAATTTTGGAGCTTTATTAATTATTAATTTATTAACGTAATTTTACGGGATGTTACAGAGATCCAAAAAATTAACAAGAAATTGTTACTGAGGTCGAACCAGTGGGAGAATCAAGTTCATCCGTATACGAAAACATGCAACCTATTAGAAGGTATGGTAGAAAACCTCACACACTAGAGAGATACTATGGTTTTCTTAAGGATGGCGAGAAGGAGGATTGTGTTTCGGATGACGACACTACTCTATCTTTCCAACAAGTACTGCAGAGTAAAGACTCTACACTCTGCCTTAGAGCTATGAAATCTGAGATGGATTCTACGTACGAAAATGAAGTTTAGACTTTGTCAGACATACCTGAAGGGATAAAACCCATCAGCTGCAAATGGAGTTTTAAGAAAAAGATAAAAGCAGATGGGAAATGGAGACTTATAAAGCAAGGCTAGCTGCGAAAGGATATCATCAAATTCAAGATGTTAATTATGACAAGACCTTTTCACCCATAGCCATGCCGAAGTCCATTCGAATTGTGCTAGCCATCATTGCGTTCTATAACTACGAAATATGGAAAATGGATGTAAAGATGGCTCTTCTAAATAGTGATTTAGAAGAAACTGTTTATATGGTATGGCCCAAGGGTTTTGTGGTCAGTGAGAGTGAGGGCAAGGCTTGCAAGTTGTTAAAGTCCATTTATAGGCTTAAGCAAGCTTCAAGGAGTTGGAGCAAGTGTTTTGATCAAGTAATCAAATAGTTCGGTTTCTATTAGAACATAGAGGAAGCTTGCACATACAAAAAGGAATGGGGCAATGCTATCATATTCTTAGTACTTTACGTTGAAGATCTATTATTGATTGGCAATGGTACTTTATTGTTGTAGTTCGTGAAAAAGCTTGCTTTCCAAGAACTTCTCCATGAAGGATTTGGAAGAAGCAGCCTACGTACTTGATATAAAGATCTACAGAGATAGATCTAAGAGGCTGTTGGGAGTGTCCCAACCCCTATACATAGATACTATACCGGTTCAATATGGAAAATTCCAAGTGTAGAAACGTTCTAATGTAGTCTGGAATTGTCCTCTCTAAGAAGGACGCTCCTCATACTAATAAGGAGAAAGAGTGTATGAAGACAATCCCCTGTGCTTCAGCCATAGAATGCATAATGTAAGTTATGCTATGTACTAGATCGAAAGTGGCATATGCATTAGAATGCATAAGCCGATACAAGTCTAATCTCAGGGGGAAAACATTGGACGGCCGTAAAATTTATGCTTAAGTACTTGAGGAATACTAAGGACCAATTCCTCATATAGGGGAATGAAGAACTCCTTGTGAATGGATATATAGATTCGAGCATTCAAAGTGATATAGATGATAGTAAGTCAGAATCCGACTATGTCCTCACGCTTAATGGCAGAGTCGTCAGTTGGAAAAGTTCCAAGGAAGAAACGATTGTTGATTCCATGATGGAGGAAGAATGCATCGCCCTTAATGAAGTAGCAAAAGATGCAATTTGGATGCGTAAGTTTTTGAATGAGGTCGGAGTGATTCTCGATACCGAGAAACCTATGGCATTGTTCTATGACAATAATGCGATCATACAGATTGCAAAGGAGCCGAGAGTACACCAGAAGTCACGACATATTCTTTGAATGTTCCACCTGACTAGAGAATTCATTGAGAAGAAAGATGTCGTGATTCAAAGGATGGATACCAAGCACAACTAGCAGATCCATTCACTAAGGGTCTAGCTTGGTCGACTCTTGAGAAACTGAATAAAGGGATAAGACTGAGATTCCGTAATAGGACCCTAGTGTAAGTGGGAGAATGATAGAGCCAGGGCTACACCCTAGTGGCAATTCTAAATTTTATTGTAAATTAATCAACTTTGTAAACAACTCTCGTTCGTAATAAAAATGTTCTTGTTATATATTTGTTATAATGTGTTATAAATAATTAAATGGTTAACTAAAACATATCTAACAAAAAATCCATAAATAGTGTGCTTGTGATAGTAATTACAAATAGTTGCAATCATGAGTGTTATATCACAATATTATAAAACATATTATTTTAAATGTTCCAAGTCAAGGTGCATCGAGACTGAATATCGATGTATCTGTTGAGACTAAAGTACATAACGCTCTCCATGTATTGGGTAGTGGATTAATCATGATTACCGGAGGCACCTACAGGCTACGAACTGATAATTATTGGATAAATATGGAATGACCCATTTGATAGTTTTATGTTGGTTAATATTAGCAAGGTCAAATAGAAAATATCGATATGACTGATTTACATGGTTCTTTCGACTTCAGAATATTCTAGATCTTCAATATGAAAGCTTCACTTTGATTATAGTCAAATCATGGCATGATATCCATTGGGTGAATATAGTTGAGTCGAGTGAAAGTATTGGAAGTGAAGCACTATTCAAGAGAGGATCCGTCTTCTCATTTATATGGGGTTAGTATCACGGTCAAATCAAGTCAAGTCAAGTCAAAGTCAGAATCTTCGACCAGAGTAGTTTGGTTAGCAATAATTGTTATTATTGAACCAAGGAATTTCTGTTAGGACCGTAGAGTTGAACATGGACGATGCTACAATTTTGACCATTACCAAATTCCATAAGTCCAAAGTGATATAATTTTGGCGAAGAGAATTGGTGTAAATAAAAGTCACAGCCAGGCAATGCTTAATAAAGTGAAATTAGATTCTACCGAAACCAAGTAAATAATAAATTTGACCAAAATGTCACATCATCTGCTAAGTGATGTGTGAACATTAATATTCAAAAAGTTCATATCAATCGCTGACCAAATTTACACCTGACGAGCTACACAACCGAAACGATGAATTCTCTTTTGACCAAACGATTTAATTAGTTTATAATTATAATAAGTTAATTAAATTTATTAATATTTATGAAATATTAACTATAAAACTTTGATAATGATTTAAGGAAAAAAAAAATATTATTAGATATTTTTACAATAGTTATAAATATATCAATCGATATATGATATTGATAAGTAGTTAAATTGGATTTAATTAAATAATATTTTCTTTGGGCTTAAATGGGATTTTGGTCCATCATAGTGGATGAGAGTTTCAGCTAAAATATGGACATAAGGGGCAGCTCAAATTAGGTTAGAAATATTAGATTTTGGATGGCTCAGATTAAGAGAAAACTGGTATGAGATGAGATCCAGTATTTTCTCTCTTCTGTCCACTATTTAAACATCCTTAACCCTAATTGTAAATGACCTCTGGCTGCCACTCCTTCCATTTCTGGTCAAAAATATTCCATAGGTGCTTTATCATATTAATCTCAAATCAACTCAAAGTCGATCACTATTTGATAGTCAATGATCAAGGGTTTAATGATCAACAATCTATTGAATCGAAAAGATTTCAAAGGAGAGAGAGAGTTCATCTTTTCAAGGCGTGCTTCAAGGCTTTGGTTCTTAGGTATGATTTTCATTGAATTATAGTTTATAATTTCTAAATGATATTTTAATGGGTATATATTATTATTATATTGTTATTTAGGCGACGATTGTGATATGTATTAATGTTGTTACCTGTTAGTATGGTTCATTGTACGTATATACTTATGAAGTGAATAAAATATATTTTTTATACAAATCAAATCCATACAGCCGCCTATTTTCTATATATTAATTATTATTGAATTAAATTACATACACACGCGCGCGCATATATCATTTAGTTGTATATGTGTGGTTTATATTTAATTTCAATATCATATTATGGTTAAAACTGACCATATAATTTTATATATATTACATTATAACAATAGTAATTTTTGATAGCAGGAAATTATTTTTTATAATTATTTACTAGAATTTAATATTATTTAAATCAATATATTATATAAATAAATTATATAAAATCAAATAAGTTATGGAAATTCTTTTTATATTTTATAAAATTAATTTATCATAACCTCATAAGATAATCTCTCTTAGTCATAAAATAAAAATAAAAAATCATTTTTTATATTTTTAAAAAGTATTAATATAATCGACTGAAAATCAATAAACAAATTAAAAATAAAATCAAATCGAAAAAATACGAAAAAAAAATTTCGAACTTCAATTTTTTTTTTGGATTTACTGGAAATTTTAAAGTTGAAAATGGTTTCAAAATTAATATATTATTAATATATTATGCAATTTCAAATGAATATTCAATTAAAATATATTATAAATAATAAAAATAGCAATAAATTTTTTGTGTTGTACACACAATCTACAATTTAAAATTAATTTTTTATATTTAATAATATATATTATAAATTACAAATACATTAGTACATACATTTTTCTCGATTTTTAGTTAAAAAGTTATTATTTATTTTAATATTCAAATAACCTATTTACATTTATATAGATATATTACAATATTAGGCGCGCACACACACACAAATATATATATATATATATATATATATATATATATATAAGATTTTATGTACATATTTTTGTGTATGTGTGTGTATTTTTAATAATATTTATATATAAGTAATAGTTTATATACATGCATATATTTGGACTGCTTACATTTACATACCGAATGAGCTAACGCGTCCGTTGCAATGTAAATCCGAACATCTATACATGGACATGTTATACCTTGTAGGCCAGTCAACAGATGCTTTCAGGTGTGGATAGTGCCATATCCGCATTCGAAATCATTTTCGGATATCAAATATCTGCATCCGTAGATACGGACGGATATCGAATAACAATCCTATCTGCTACAATAAATCAAGAATTGTAAAAGGAAAATTTTAGTTTAACATAAATATTTTTCAATCCCATTGATTATAAAAGTGTTAAAAATTAACAAATATGATGATAATAAATAGTTTCAAGCAGTTAATAAGCATTAAGCACATATAATATAAACTACTAACTTAATAAAATAATAAATGAATATCTTTCACTGCACTAAAATACATATAATTTGAACTATAATTTTAACAAAAATCGAAAGGATAATTTTCGGATGCGGATGTTTTCGTATCCACATCTGCATTCATTTTCCAGATATCGGATACTTATCCGTTTTTCAGATGCAGATGCAGACAGATTTTAGTTTTTTCGAGTATCCATTGACAGTCCTAATACCTTGTGCGGATTGACATATTATACATGCACACAAGTGTATATATATATGTGTGTGTGTGTGTGTGTGTGTGTGTATGATACATACATACATACATACATACATACATACATACATATATATATATATATATATATATTGACATAAAAATTAAATAAAACTATATAATTTATGGATTTAAATAAAATAGAAGATTTTATTTAAATAATATTTAGAAATGTTCTAAATGAATTAGACTTCATAGGCCCAATATAGATCCAGCAAGGGATTTTTTAAAATTCATCCATAACTTTCATCGTGGGCTGGCCTTGTTCCAACAAATATCACATATGAATCGACATTGCGGGTGTACCCACACGATCCACTATACTGTACATGACCCTCCCTAGTCTACTATAGCCTACATGAAAACAATCCTCTATCCATCATCTGGTTTAAGTTATGTAGCTGCAACACTCAATGCCCTTATAATAGACCGTCGGACTAGTGACATTAGGGCAAGGATGCCACACTCAGGGTGCTACCGTAAGTCAATCTAACTAGGATGAGTACTGCCTCTATCTGGTATAATATCGATTGATCCATTTATAATATTAACATTTTTCACATGTGTATATATGACAGTAATCTCTCTTAACCATCGTTAACTGGTTGAGTTTTTTTTCTCTCCTATCCAAAAGTGTATTTTTTTAAGAAAACCAGAATAAACATAAGAAGAAAAAATTTGTGGAAATTAGGGACACGTTCCTCTTCTCTAAATTTATTTATTTTACATCATTCTATTTTAGAAACTATTTTCTACATCCTTCTTTTTTGAATTTCTTTCTTTTTTTACTTCTCATGTTTTCAAATTTAAAAGCGGCAGCCCCGATGTGTATTACGGTGGTTATGAGTTATGCACATATATCCTAATAGCGCATATTAAAGTTGGTAAAATTACCTAAATACCCTCATGAATTTCACCATTTTTCTTTTTGAAAATAAAAATGTAATTTTTAAAAGAAAATTGGAAGAGAGTTAAGGCTATTTTTTTATAATTATAAGTATATAGGCTATGACCATCAATCCCCCGTTAACTTCCTTTCCCGCCCATTTAAAATAATAAATTTTCTATTACAAATCTATCCTTACTAAATAATAAGATTCTGTATCTTTTTGTTTATTTTAAGAAAAAGTAAAAGAAAAACACGATAATTTATCTAAGAAGAAATATTATGGTGATTTTGAATATGATACCTTTTTTTCAAATAACAATAATTATCTTGTTCGTTTGTTTTTATTAGTGTTTTTTTCTTTACTTCAGGTCATTTTTTACATGGAGTTTTATTGAACCTAGTTTGTAATGTATTCAGAACTGATAAAATCCTAGTGTTGTGCACTCCATAAAATAGTAAAAACTTATGTCCGTTAGGAATGAATGTAAACCTAGTTTGGCAATCATGCATTTACAAAGCATTTAGTCTTTTGATAATTTAACAAAAACTTAATCTTTAGAATCTACTTCCGTCCATTTTGATTGCAGCAATTGAGAATATATATCTTTCCATATATCTTGAAAACTTAAAATTTTCTTATCTATTTTAATAATAGCAAAGCAGAAGAATTTGAAGCTGTCTCGTTAATTGCAGAAGTTATCTTAATTCTTCTAGATTCTCTCAAAGTTTGGATATTTTATTTTCAAAATCCTATAATTTACTACTTTTTACAATTATTTTACTCAACTTCTCACACTATTTTACATTCAAATACCTACTTTTAAAAAAAATCTACAATTATTTACAAATCTTCAACGGTTCTCTCATAAAATTTTACATTAAAGTCCACATATTTAAATTAATTACGTAATCCAAAATTTAAACTAATTGATAAACTTAGTCAACTAATATTTATTAATAAACCTAAAAGATGAAAGTTTCAATCCGTGTATTACAGACGCATCAACAAATTGGTTAAAAAAATTATTTAAGTGCAAATATATATCAATCACATAACATAAATTATATACATTAGTGATAGTAATAAATTTATTTCATAATGTATTTAATAAATGAATTTATCATACATTGTACTGTAAAATTCTATTAATTTCAAATATCTAAATTTTAACTTTTTTACAATTACGTAGAAACGCTTCTCAATTATCTTCTATTATTTTACATTCAAGTCCATATATTTAACTAACCATGTAACCTTAAATGCAAACTATTTAAACAAAAATGATTAACTGATATTTATTAATCCATCTTATAAATCATAAAAGACAAGTATTTCAATATATACAATATTCATACATACATACATACATATATATAAAAAATGATAAAATTATTTCTTCTTTATTTAAATATATAAAGGTATTTAAATCACATAATATAAATGCATATATAAATAATAATAACTCTTTGAATTTCTAATTCAATTATCTTAAAAAAGTTATCGTGGATTACATGACATAATTTCATTTTTAACAACCTTTAGATGAATTTATATTTTATAACATTATGATATGAACGCAAAAATTACACCGATATTAGATTATTTTAACATTTTCATTTTCAATATGCCACCAAACCATACCAAACTCATAACTCGACTAAATGCTACGTTACACTATTTTGCAATTATCAAAGTTGTAAGCATAATCCTTCTACAACAATACGAAGTCTATTGTTGATTACAAGGAATTCAAAAATGAAAACTAAATAATGAATAAAAGTTCAGATTCAGATAAGCTAACCATTAGACAGATGCTCTTCTCATTTATAAATATATACAAAGTTCTTCTCAATTTTCACCAACTCTTTTACATTCAACGTCTTATATTTAGGTAGTTATGTTGATCATTAATTTAAATTATTTAAATAAATTCAGCTATTTAATGTTCATTAATCCATTTACAAAATCCTTTAAAAAAGATGACAATTTAATATACATACAACAATCATATTTACAAAATAATATAGACTGTAGAGTTACCTTTTCACTCATACAAATAAAATTATACCACTAACATAAGTTATTTATATCATCAAGAAAAACATAAATTATTTACATATACAATATAAACAATTTTAATTTATAATTTATTTTGAGTTATGAGGTTAATTTCTACAAATACATGTAGTTAGCGAATATTGAAGCTTCAACCTTATATTCGAATGTCGCATGACATTTTAATTTACGATTAATATATCATGATATATTTATCATATATTTCATAATGAAATATATTGTAATGCTAAATAAAATATAAGTACTATTTTTTTACAACATTGTTTGCACCAAAAATTGGCTCAAACACCTAGTAGAAGTTTTAAAGAGAAATAAATGAAGAATATAAAACGAAAGCAGAGGATAATAACAAATAAACAGCAGTAAATTGAAAGAATAACACGCGCACAACAATTTATAGTGGTTCGGCGTTGTTTTCCTATGTCATTTTTGAATATATTGCTTCATTAATCACTTTATAATCTAAGTACAATCGGGATCAGATAAAAATCCTTAGTTACAATAGAGTATAAAAGCAATCAGTAGCGTAAAGTCTTGAAAATGAATAGCCAAGTCTGTATTTGTAGATGAAAATAGTCAAATATCTCCCTGAAAATGCGGCAGAAGGACTTCCACAATCTTATGGACCAACAAGAGGGATTGCACGACTCAATTCCTAAAGAAGAGGGATCGATACCGATCCCTAATTTGGTGGAATTTTGGGGTGCGATCCCTATGATAGCTTCCTCATACTAAAACACGATTAGTCTTCAAATTTCATGTCAAGTGGATCAGTAGAATTTGAGTTATTGCTTGATCTTTGCTTCAACATGGTTTGCTTGCTGATTTCTGCTGACCCCTTCCAAGGGAATTATACCGATCCCTCCAGTTTTCATCTCCTTGAGGTGCGATCCGTAGGATAGGCTTTCTAGGGTCTGCATGTCTTGCCCAAAAATTCATATGCATTGAACTTGTGGATCTTGATATATTAATTGTTTTCTATGGGAATGCTCTCACACCTTGAAACATGCCGACTTTTATTGTTAGAGCTAATTTATGTCAATCCCTCTTATATGTTGAACTATATTTCATGCTTAGAACATTCCGTCTTGCATATCTATTAAGTCCATCTAACCTTGAATCCATGTTACCATCGGTACTTGACTTCTGGGCTGCAAAATCATCACTTTGGAGTCATCGGTCATGATGACAGTCAAATCTAACTTTGCAATTAGTTCAATATAGCTGGGTTAAAATGCCCGATAACAACTATCGTGTACGTGTGAGTTACACACTACCTAAGGAATAAATGAAGAAAAAATTTAAAAACTAGAAGAATTAGAAAATAAAAATAAAAATATAAAAGGTTACGATGAGAATAAATTTGTGGTTGAAAAAAAAAATGTACGGGGTTTCAGTATTTTAAATTGTGGGGTGATAAAGGTAAAGTGCTAGATGTATGTCAACGTTTCCCAAAGTTATTACCACCAGCAGTGATTTCACTGATTTGCTTCCAATCAAAACAAGAATGGAGGACGAGACTCATAAGAAGCCATGTAACCAATCTGCCACATCGTTCTTACATCTCTCGACTTCTTGCCAGCAAGTAGTAAAGGCGGAATTCTAGCAAGTGTGTCCTAATCATTCGGTTTTACAATTTTATAAATGAAATCAGGTAGATTTTCAAATAATAATAAGTCCCTGACAATTTTCCATTGTAGCCATCGCCTTTTCGTCAACCCTTGATTTCGTGGTACAATATTTGTTCTGCTGGTTAACAGTAGTTAACATCTGATTTTAATCATACCATCTTAAAGTAAGTTTTATGTGTTGACATAGCAAATATAACTTATTCTGGTTGTTGTATTATTTTAATTAGATCATTTTATTTTGACGCAGTCATGATAAAACGGTAGTTTCAATTTCTTGTACCAAGCGGGGATAAGGTGTATTTTGTGGTAAAATCGATAATATTCCAAAAGAAACTGGGAACTAGTTCTTTTGAATGATGCTATTGCTTTGCTAATTTTGCAATTTGAAAGCTGAACCCATCTATTATTTAGAAGCCTATGTTTAAAACAACTACCTATCTTTCAGATGGTAAGAAACAACTGCCTATCTTTAAGATGATAAGATTAATTTGTTGTTTTACTTATTAAATGCATGTCATATTTGATTGCTTTCTATATTTTTGTATAAACGAGTCAATGATTTTTTGATGAGAAATGATCATGTAGAAACTTTATATGGGATGAACTTAGTTAGTTACTCTATTTATAGTTTCATTATTATTATTTTTTTGCAGTCTGAATCCAGTGGTATGAAGGGATAAAGGGAATCCATTGTTCATGATCCAATCACTCTGATTAATCACCTTACATACTCAATTAGACCATTTCAACAAGTTTTTGTTTAAATCCTTTTAGTTTATTCAAGCTAAGCATGTTACTTTTGCGCCCTCAATTATTTTCTACCGCTACAATTATTGCCATTGCCACCACCACTTTAGCAATACGTTTCCTTCGCTTGCGCCTTCAATCCACTTCAGAAGAAACTAGTGAAGATATGAAAAAATCTAATTCCTTCTTACTTATTCTATGTAATAAGTATGCCAAAGAAGATGGTTTGTCTCAAACATTAAAAAGCAAGTGGAATAAACTAAAGATTCTTAGTGATGAAGAAAATGAAGAGATTAGCATTCTCCATTTTTCTGAAATGGATTCGATTGTTCAAATGACCTTCAGTAGACAAATGTATATGGATGGACTCTCAACTGAATATTTTGGTTGTTTTCTCATTTGGTCTCCATGCCTACCATCAACTCATGATCTTGTTTCTCAGTAAGAATATTAGAGTTCGAATTCTGGTTCTTAGTAGTTAGTTATTTGAAAATATTGTTTATATATATATATATATATATATATATATATATATATTGTAAAATTTGTGCAGGAACTTTTGTTATCTTCCAGCTGGGTCAGTGTGTGTTGCAGATATTCAGTTTAAAGGAAGAGGTTTGGAGAATACAACTATGCGCAACCCTTTTTTTCTCTGAAAATATGCATAAAATGATTTAGGGTATTTGCATAAACAGGTCGTGTAAAGAATGTATGGGAATCTCCATTAGGTTGCCTAATGTTCTCTTTTATAGTGCAAATGGATGATGGGCACAAATTACCTTTATTACAATATGTCGTGTCTCTTGCCTTGACTGAGGCAATCAAGGAGGCCTGCCAAGTCAAAGTATCCTTTTCTATTGCTGCTGCATCATTTTTATTCCTACAATGCCATATCACAGTAAAATATATAGCATGGGATGTTTCAAAACATAAAGTATCTTTAATTTCTAGGGCTTACCAAATCTTGATGTTAGAATAAAGTGGCCGAATGATTTATATCTGAATGGATTCAAAGTTGGTGGCATCCTATGCACTTCAACATACAGAAATAAAAGATTTGATGTTTGTGCTGGTAAATGGTCTCTTTTCTCTTGTGATCTATTGACCATATCATTTCTTGATTACACAGATTTAAATGAAATTAGGAAATTATAATCTACAAGAGACTAACTGTGCTCTTTTATAAATCACTCTTGTGCATCTTTCATAGCATTTCATTTCGAATTTCAAATTTCGATTATTATTTGTTGGCAATTGGTACATGCATATTAAATACATTAAATTCTGTAATATGAATATTTTTAATATATTTGGTGCCTTGATTTCAAGGTATTGGTTTGAATGTGGATAATGAAAAGCCTACAACATGCTTAAATAGCGTGCTACAAGATTTGTGTACATATCCACCATCAAACAAGTTGTCTAGGGAAGATATCCTTTCTGGATTTTTCAACAAATTTGAAGAACTTTTCAAGATTTTCTTGAACCAAGGTGATTTTTGGTTTATTTGACACTTTTGACTTTGAAACATAAGCACATGTCTGTATATCAAACTTTTTTTTATATACATTCATTGGCCAGCAATATTCACTTGCATGCCATAACTAATTAGCATGCGTCAGTGCTATGTATAATGGGACAACAGCCGTTTCCTCTTTATGCAGGTTTTCAAGTTCTAGAGGATCTATACTGCAGTACTTGGCTTCATAGGTATGTTGACTACACCATAAACTCTCGTTGTTAATTATTGTCATGTGGGATCAATAATAACCATCGACTAAATCAATGCAACGATCCACGTTTAGATGCAAATTGAATGCTACATTTTAAGGGTGCTATTGAACTTAAATGTATACGCACGAATGGGACACTTGTATATTTCAGCTCCAACCCCGACAGTCTCATCATTTAAGTTTTAAGGGCACATTAATATGCAGTGCTTGATGAAGTAAAATTAATATAAACTAAATGTTTTGCATTATCATATGCATAGATTATCGAAATTATTTTATAAGTTGCTTAGAAAACATTGCTTGGCGCAATATTTGAGGTTATGTGACTATGATTTCCCCCGTATAGAATAATGTATTCTAAGTGTACAATATGTTACAGACCATGTCCAATTTTCTCAGAGATATGATACCCAATCATGAAAGAAGGTTCTGTTATTTAGTAGTACACTTATGGAATTTAGGGGAACAGTCAAAATGAGAACAAAGAGTGGAATTTTTGTTACATAGTTAGTTTCTAGTGTTTTTTTATACCATATAGTTCACGGACAATTTTCTCATTTAATATTAAGATCATTTTAAAGCTTTTCTGACCATGGCAACATAATCTGTGTGTGGTATTAATTTTTTTGGAAAAGTATCACATATTGTTCTTCAACTTGCTTTACCATTAAATATTGAAGGCATTTACACCTTATATTTTTCTTGATGTTGCACGAATAATAAAATCTCTTCTATGTTTTTCATTGTCTTTTAATTAAAATGGTAGCTTAAAAATCTGAATTTGCATATGCAGTGGCCAGAAAGTAGACATAGAGGAGAATCATAATGACGAAATAACAAAAACATCAGTAACTATCATGGTAACACAAATCATCTAAAAGCCTTATGTTATCACTCATGTTAAGAAACACACTTTGCTACATATTGTTAATTTTTGCTTCTTACAGGGCTTAACGCCGTCTGGATATTTATTGGCTATTGATGACGATGGTAAGAGTTTTGAGCTTCATCCTGATGGCAACAGGTAACTAAAGTTTTCGGCCCCAGATTAATTTTTTCACATTGAAATTACACATGTTAGGCATATGTGTTCTGGGTTTTGTTATTCAGCGAAGTATGTGGAAAGGCATTTACATCAATATTACTATTGCAAGTGTAACACTTGGGGTGTAGTTTTTAGTTGTAAATTGCTGAAAATTATGATGTTTGAGCATATAATAAGTTCGTATCAACTGTCAATATAATTTATGTACTAGTTGTCTAATAGTATATTTGATTGAAGTTCCACACCCTTCAAGAACCCCAACCCCCCCCCCCCCCCCCTTCTCCAAAAAAAACGAGGAATATTACAAAATTTAAGCTACTTTATATATAACCTCGTGCGGGCGCACACATGAACATATATACATGCATACAAACATACACATATATACATGCATGCACATACATACATAAAACCCGCATGCACATACATATATGTGTGTATCTGTATGTACACACAGAGACATATGTATGTAGATCAAGGTATTAGGTTTCGGCTGGAGGCGGGACGAGAATATGTCAAAATCTCGTCCCATTACTTATCGATTAAAATAACAAAAAAATTTCAAAAATTCGTAATGGTTGCACTGATTGTGAAGAAAGGGTAAGCGACACCATAAAGCAAAGGAAAATCGAATCTAGCCTGAAAAACTTAGCTTACCTTGGAATTGACTTCGACCTTAGAATCTTCGACGGCTTCGACTTCGACACACGACAACGAGAACTTCGACTTCGACATACGAGACCTTTGACTTCGAACGTCGATTTCAAGTTCTTTTTCTTCCTTTCGTTTTTTATCTTCTCGTTGATTTTTTGGGCTGATATAAATTTAGTAGTCGATGTTGTATTTGAGGTAGGGTTAGGATGGGCTAAATGAAAATTTGCTTGGAGATTAATTTATATTTTTTAAACTTATTTTTAATTTAAGGTTATTTAGGCAAAATCAAATAAATGTTCATCTGTGTTTATTTATTTAAATGTGTTCTATGTTATATTATCATATCTTTGTAGACAATATTTTGTGTTTTATTTGCAGCGTTTAGCATTACTTTTTATTAAAAGTACAAAAATGCGATATCAGGACCGAAACTTTCGAAATTTTCAAAATTGACCGAAACCAATATATTTTCAAATGATCGGAACCGAAACCGAAACGGTGTTCTCTAACCTTGATGTAGATGAAGGATTCACATCCCCTCTTATTTATCCCCTTAAAATACCCATTTGTTTTTTTTGTGTCCAAAAATTTCGGACGTAAAACAAAATTTTGTAGCTTGAATCCATTCATATCAAGATCATGTCCATGAGTTTTTGTACTATTCCAAAACTTCAAAGTCATGCAAAACTAGCTTTGAAATCAAAGGTTAAAATGAATCATTTTGATGGCTCTTACTAATTTGTATTTATGAGCAAGATAAAATTTCGAAAAGACATGAAATTTTGTGTGCATGATTGTTATAGTAAGAAGATCATATCATATGTACAATATTTTTTTGCATTCTAATACTTTTTGGTATGCTAAATTTAGGAGGGAATCCAAAGGGGATGTGGATACTTCCCCATATATTACGTATCTGTGCCATTTCTGTCAAATATGGTCCGTTACCTTTTCAACTATTTGTTCATCGATCAGCACACACAGTGACGAATTTAGTGTATGGATCGGGTAGGCAGTTGCCCTACCCGGTTCCTAGAACTATCATGCTGCTCTTCTAATTCACAGTCCTAATTTTTCATCTTGACCGCAACTAGATATTCTATTTTTTTTTTTGGGTTCTGGTCACAATTTGCGAGTTCTTAAAGCTGTAAGGTGCCAATTTATTAAAATTGCAATTTGAGAAAGAAAAAAATCTTCTAAATTTTTACTTAGAATTCTGTGATTATATTGGGATTTCAGCTATTTTAAGTTTTTTTCATGGTAAGTGTTCAAAACGCATGCTTGCTGAAGAAGAATTTTTTAATTATATCAATCTTATCACATGTGGCAGGGTGCCAATTATTCAAGTATTAATGCAAATTTAAAATTTGATTGTCATAGTATAATATACATAGATATAGAAATCGTAAAAAATCTTGATTATAAATGAATTTGATTTCTACAAATCCATAAAGCATGATACAAATAGGGATTTGATTATCTAATGTTTATCTGTATGGAAGTTTGCTAAATTATATATATTGATGTAATTTAGTTAGTTCTTTCTCTTCAAATAAACATCAATATAATTTTGTCCATCGCAAATAAAAACCCTCTTTTGGCCACTACACCCTAGTGTATTTTTGAATCACGGCGTTTCAAATTTTCTTGCAATCACATATTTTTGCTCTTACATGTTTTATAAGTTTTCATTAGGCTGTCAGCGGTTACTTAGGACGTGAATAAAGTCATCTGTATCTGAATTCATTTTCAGATATCGGATATCCGAAGTTGCGGATAATGGACGAATATCGGATATCTGAATTTGCGGATAATGGACGAATATCAGATATTATTATCTCTGCCGACAATTGATAAATTTAAAAATATAAATAAAAATAAGTTAAAATAAAACACTTTTTAATAGTGATGATTATAAAAGTACAAAAAAAATTATGATAAAAGATAATTTTGAGCATTGAATGTGCATTTATATACATAAAATGTTAACTATTATCTTGATAAAACAAAACAAAAACACACCGTTAATGGTACGAAAATACACAGAATATAAATTATTATTTTGACAAAAACCAAATAAATAATTTTCGGACGCGAATACCTTCATATTCGCATTTGGATCCCCTTATCCGAATATTAAATATTTATCCGATTTTCGAATATAGATGCAGATGGATTTTGAATTTTTAGAAAATGGTTTTCATAGCATACAACATTACAGTTATACCAAAATTAGCTACCGTCTTTAGATAGAATAAATAGAAGTAAGAAAATAGTAGATAAACATTTCACCAGCTTGACAATCAGACAATTAGGTTTGTCAACAGATACTTTCGGATGCGGATAGTGCCATATTCACGTCCGCATCCGCATTCAATTTTTTTTCCGGATATTGGTACCCGAGAATACGGATGGATATCAGATAATTATCTTATCCGTTGATAATCGATAAATAAAGAAATATAAATAGAAAATTTAGTTTAACATAATTTTTTTTTCAATACCACTAATTATATAAGTGTTAGAAATAAACAAATATGATGATTATAAATAATTTTAAGCAGTTAATAAGCATTAGGTGCAAATAATATAAATTACTAACTTAATAAAACAATAAATAAATATTGTTCATTTACTAAAATATGGACAATTTTCAGATACGGTCCGCATCCTTTTTTCCCTATATCGGATATTTATCTACTTTTTGGATACAGATGCCGACGAATTTCGGATTTTTCGTAGATCCATTGATAACCCTGCTGATAATATGTTTGGCTTAGCTGGTTGATGGTTCGGATTGCGAGATCAAAAGTCATGAGTTTGAATCTCGAAACCAACAAACTTGTAACAATTATTCAGAGTATGTGTTTGACAAATACGCACTTTCCTAGAGTTTGTAGGCAATAGGTAAGTTAAAAAAATAAAATAAAAAGTTAAACATTTCTCTTGACCATTTGATGATTTGAAGACATACATTCCAGCCATTGTCAACTTAAAAAGTATAGTAGCGGGAATTTTAGATTGAAAATGTATAGTTTAAATCGAAGAATTTGAGGATTTAACACTCGTAACATTATTGGCCCTTTTGGTTTTCACCTGAGTGGGTTGTCAGTTCAATTATGTTAAAATGTACCACTCTTTCTTGTTCTTTGAATTTCTAGTTTATCATTTTTTAATCTGCAGTTTGGACTTCTTCCAAGGACTGGTAAAGAGGAAGATACCGTGATTGCATATATGTAGAAGTCTCTACTCAGTGACCAAAATACTAGGGATTTTGTTGAAATGAAAAATAAAGAGGAGGTAAAAAATGGCATTATCATATGTGATTGCAGTAATGTGTCCACTAAAACCGAGCTTAGTGGGGAGCTAACTGCTTACATGCTATGCTGAAAAACTTCTCTACCATATATAGCTTAAAGGCAGACTGAAGTGTGTGTATGTTTATTTTTTTATTTTTTATTTTTTTATAATAATTTTTAGTTTTTAGTTTTTTATATATGCAATTCGATTATCCATCACTTTCCTTGCTTTTTCACCAGTAATCAAAAATAAAGCCAGGTTGACATCTTGTTGTCTTTTGATAAAAACTAGGAACTAATGTATGGCGACTCGATTTTATGTTATGATTTGATGCCTCGAACCAAGGCTGGCCATGGGCCTTTTTGGCCAGCTAGACGATGGTCTATAGCCCAGTTTCCAAGGGGCCCATCGTCGAACGTAAAGGTATGCATCTCATCGTTATTACTATGAAAGCTGAACAAATTTGATGTAGGCATGAGTACAATATTTTGCTGTATGCAATATTCTGCTATTGTCTGAGGTTGATATTTACCTTATTGTCTATGGCCCAATATTGACTTAGGCCGGTGCTGTCATTAAGAAATTTGTTTTATACCTATCATTGAAAATAGGGCTGTCCACGGATGTGTATATGGCTGTATCTACATCCGCATTCGAAAATTTAAATCTACATCCGATATCCGCGGATATCAGAGAATTAACATCCGCATCCGTGGATATTTTTCGAATATCCGAAAATATTAGCATCCAAAAATAAAAAGTGGATATTTTCAGATATTCGAAAATATCCGAAATATTCGCATCCAAAATTGAATATTCGCATCCGAAATAAACAAGTTCATACGATATTACAACAATTCAAATAAACAAAAATAAATTAAAACAATAGATAATATTTGTTTTCAGTTCTCATATGTTTTCATCTTAGCCATCTCATATAAAATAACTAATAATCTAGACAAAATACAAAGTATAGCACACTAGAAATCAAATATCAGATAATAAACCAAATAACATACATATTCCTCTAACATAAATTTAGATTGATATTGTTTCTTGCGTAGTTAAAGTTTTACTTTCTTTCTTGAGCAATTTGGGCTTGGGTCAATTCATTTTTAAATATATTTTAACTATAACTTAAGGTCATCTTAAAATAATAAATCAATAATAATAACAATTTTTATTATAATTAATTTCGGATCGGACGGATGTTTTTCGGATACAGATATGCCCATATCCGCATCCGCATCCGATTTTCTTTTCGGATATCCGCATCCGCTTTTCGAATATCGGATATCCGCATCCGCTTTTCGGATATTTTCGGGTATCCATTGACATGCCTAATTGGAAATCATTTAGATGATAGACCGTAAATGCCACTTAAGACGTCAATAAGTTTAGCTTAGTCTTGTTTGAGAAGATATTACGACTAAGTGTGAGCCTCTCTTTTATTTTTATTTTTTTTGGATAAAAGTTTGATGCAAACTACATAGATACCAAAATGATGTATCAACAAAACAGCGAGATAACCATTATATGATCCCGATAGTATCATTTCTTCCAAATCCAATTGGGTTCTTACTAAATCCTCCAGAAATAGAAACATGTTCTTATAACAAAAAAAGGGGAAATAAAAAAGAGTTGGTTCAGATGAATATTTCATGGAAACTCTTGTATGTTAGAAATTTCTTTAGCCTTTCTTCAAATTTTGTTAACAAAATAAGTGGAAAAATAGTAATGAGTTCATTTAAACAAACATCTGCAGTCTACTTGATTATTCCACTTTGTCCTGTTAGATTAATGAAAATAGAGAAATGTAAACTGTACCTGAAAATATGCAGTATAAACTATATATGAAAATATAAGAACTGACATTCATAAAAAAAATATTGTAACCTAATATATAATCTTAGAGAACAAATATATAATCATAGAGAACAAGCCTGAAACACAACACAGATAAAAACCAAAGTAATTGTAACTTTACAGAAGTCAAAACTACAAGCTTGAAATTTATTCAAATATAATCTACTACTTTTGCAAAGTTTTCATCAAGTAAATTATTTAGGGCACTGCTATATGCAGTATTAGTTGTCTATGAGCTAGCATCTTCTGATGGCAGAGCATAATCATTTTAGATTTAGCTAAGGACATTATAATGATTGGAGCTTAATGTGCTATATAGGGCTGTTATGATAATGGTAACCGCAACCAAACTACTGGTGAATCAAAAATGACTATCAATATTTTACCGCCACAGTTGATAAAATGTTCGCTGATGTACCGATAAACCGGTAAACTATAGATTGATAATGATAATTTATCAATACATAAAGATATTAGAATTTTATTGCATTAAACTTTCGATAATGATAAAATATTATTCTGTTACTAATTCCAACTTTATGTATTAATGCTTATATAAATTTTTTGACTAATTTTAGTTGAAGTAGAAAATTATCTTGATTCATCATAAATTATTTACAACAAAGTTAAATAATAATTTTAGTAATCATCAATTTTGAAGTTAATAAAGGCAAAAAGAAATTTTATCATAAATAATAATACAAGCATTTGCTTAAAATATGGCAAACCTTCAAAAGTTCATGTGGTTGAGATTAATTAAAATGGTGAAAAAAATAACAAAATTAATATGTTCGATAAATTTACCGTTATCAGTGATTTTGATATTCTTTTACCGCTATATTCACTGTTAATAATAGTAAATTTACCATTACCATACCCGTATGACTGTTATACCGGTGTTAGTTCGATATCGACTATCAATTGTAAGGAAATTTGACCGTTTTGTAAGGAAATTAATGCGAAAACATTAATGGACCGTTTCCTTCCTCATTATGTGGTACATTAATGGACCGTTTCCTTCCTCAAACGTTTCCTTTCTCATTATGTGGTCAATAAAATCTAAAGGGTTTTCCTATTAATATGCTAATAAATAAATCGGTTATAATCTAGAGCATTAATTTCTCTCATCTTGATCTTGATGGACGATCAAAATTAAGTCTACAAATCTGAAAAGTTGGTCCTCTCTCTACTTATAAATATTAACCTTTGTCCATCACAAAGAATATAGAAAACACATAAAGAAAGATATATGAAAAGAGAGAGAAACCATTTCCTTCTCCATTGAAACAGCTTTCGACAACAACCATTGCTGATTCGTATACAAGATGTCTGGAGCCCGGTCATATATCCAGGGAAAGAATCAAGAGGTTAGTGAAAGATGGTGTCCTACCGGACCTAGACTTCGCTAGCATTACAACATGTGTTGATTGTATTAAAGAAAAACAACAAAAAACACAAAGAAAGGAGCCACAAGAAGTACACAACTTCTTGAAATAATACATACAGATATTTGTGGACCTTTTGATGTTCCAACTTTTGGAGGAGAGAAATATTTCATCACTTTTATCGATGATTTTTCACGTTATTGCTATCTTTATCTGTTGCATGAAAAATCTCATTCAGTGGATGCTGTACTAATGTTCATTACTGAAGTCGAAAGACAATTAGAAAGAAAAGTGAAAATCATTAGGTCATATAGGGGTGGTGAATTCTATGGAAGGTATGATGAAACGAGACAACATCCTGGACCTTTTGCTAGACTTCTTCAAAAACTTGGAATTGTTGCACAATACACAACGCCTGGATCTCCATGGCAGAATGGTGTAGCTGAAAGGCGAAATCGTACATACATGGAAATGGTTAGATCCATGATGAGTCATGCAAATTTACCTATATCATAATGGATGGATGCATTACGAACAGCTGTCTACATCTTAAATAGAGTTCCAAGTAAGGCCGTTCCAAAGACTCCTTTTGAACTTTGAAAAGGATGGAAACCTAGTTTAAGACATCTCCAAATTTGGGGTTGCCCAGCTGAAGCTAGACTGTACAATCCAAATGAAAAGAAATTGGATTTTAAGACAGTCAGTGGTTACTTTATAGGTTACCCAGAAAAATCTAAAGGATATAGATTTTATTGTCCTAAGCATAGTACAAGAATTGTTGAAACCGGTAATGCCAAATTCTATGAGAATGGTGAAATCAGTGGGAGTACAAAACAACAAGAAGTGGTCATTCATGAAATAAGGGTACCCATTATCTTACCCTCTATTTCGAAAGATATTGGGAACCATCCCATTGTTGAACCTGTTCACAATGAGGAAAACCCAATAAATCATCAACAACTCCATAATGAAATTATCACCAATTATAATGTTGATGAAGTACCACAGGAACTAGCATTAAGAAGATCTCAAAGACAAAGAAGATCAACTATTCCTGATGATTATATGCTTTATCTAATAGAATCTGAAGGAACTACGGACCCAATTTCTTATTCACAAGCCATTAAGGATGTTAATTCTATTAAATGGATTGATGCCATGAAAGATGAACTGAAATCTATGGATAATAATCAAGTTTGGGAAATCGTTCAATTGCCGTAAGGACATAAAGCAGTCGGATGTAAGTGGGTCTTCAAGACCAAACGTGACTGCAATGGTAAAATTGAACGATATAAAACTAGACTTGTTTTCAAAGGTTTTAATCAGAAAGAAGGCATTGACTATAATGAAACTTTTGCTTCTGTTTCCAGGAAAGATTCTCTTAGAATTATCATGGCATTAGTAGCTCATTATGATCTCGAGTTACATCAAATGGATGTGAAAACAGACTTTCTAAATGGAGACTTGAAAGAAGAAGTCTACATGCGTCAACCTGAAGGCTTCATAATTGAAGGACGGGAAGACATGGTCTGCAAACTTAAGAAATCAATATATGGACTGAAACAAGCTTCTAGACTATGATATCTAAAGTTTCATGAAATCATTACCGCTTTCGATTTCACAGAAAACATAGTTGACCCTTGTATATACCTCAAGTTCAGTGGGAGCAAGTTTATATTTTTGATTCTGTATGTTGATGACATATTATTAGCTAGCAGCGACCTTGGTTTATTACGTGAAACTAAGGATTATCTCTCATCGAACTTTGAAATGAAAGATATGGGTGAGGCTTCCTATGTGATAGGAATAGAAATATTCCGTGATAGATCACAAGGAATTCTAGGATTGTCTCAAAAAGCATATATTGACAAAATTCTTGAGAGATTTGGTATGACGAATTGTTCCTCTAGTCCTGTCCCACTGCAAAAAGGAGACAAACTTGTTCTTGAGCAGTGCCCAAAGACTCCTATGGAACGAGAAGAAATGACCAAATATCCTTATGCATCTCTTGTAGGGAGTTTGATGTATTCACAGGTCTGTACAAGACCTGATATCAGTCATGCAGTTGGTGTGCTGGGTAGATTTCAAAGTAACCCAGGAATCGCTCATTGGAAAGCTGCAAAGAAGATACTGAGATACCTAAAGGGAACAAAGAATTACGTGCTCACTTATAGAAAATCAAGTTACCTAAAGGTAACTGGTTATTCTGATTCAGACCTTGCTGGATGTCCTGACATTAGGATGTGCACTCTTGGCTATGTGTACCTCTTATGTGAAGGTGCAATATCATGGAGAAGCCAGAAATCTGAGATGCTTTTCAGATCCACCATGATGGCTGAATACGTAGCATGTTATGAGGCTTCAATTTAGAGAACATGGCTGCGTAATTTTGTCTCACAATTTGGCACTTTAAGTTTTATCTCTAAGCCACTAACTGTCTACTGCGACAATGAAGCTGCAACCTTTTTCTCCAAGCATGATAGGATAACCAAAGGTTCCAAACACATGGACCTTAAATACCTACTACTGAAGCAAGATGTTAAACTAAAGAAAATTATTGTTGAATCGATAAGTATAGACTTACAAGTGGCAGACATATTCATGAAAGGACTACCTCCAAAGACCTTTCAGAGACATACTGATAGCATGGGTCTTGCAGATAGTTCCTAATTATCTTCTTATTATGCCATTTATTTTGTACTTATCTAGACATGATAATTATTGAGCTCTTAATAATTTGGACATCTTTTATTTTTGTTTTATAATGTGTACACATTTATATTTAGATAAATGATAACAGAAACAGTCTTTTGCTTCAAGACATTATGTAACCATTAAGTTATGCTCATCTACGGTCTAGTTATGAAAGTTGTCAATGTCATAGTACATGGAAGTAAGCATGTTGTAAAATAACGTGTACACGTCATGACTTCCATTGACCACTAGATTATCCAAGACACTTATGATAACCGACTAAAGAAAAGTTTAGCATATCATGCGCGCCTTATGACCTTAATACGAAAACATTAATGGATTTTACTATTGACCAAGTGGGAGACTGTAAGGAAATTTGACCGTTTTGTAAGGAAATTAAGGCGAAAACATTAATGGACCGTTTCCTTCCTCATTATGTGGTACATTAATGAACTGTTTCCTTCCTCAAACGTTTCCTTCCTCATTACGTGGTCAATAGAATTTAAAGGGTTTTCCTATTAATATGCTAATAAATAAATCGGTTATAATCTAGAGCATTAATTTCTCTCATCTTGATCTTGATGGACGATCAAGATTAAGTCTACAAATCTGGAAAGTTGGCCCTCTCTCTACCTATAAATATTAACCTTTGCCCATCACAAAGAATATTGAAAACACATAAAGAAAGATATAGGAAAAGAGAGAGAAACCATTTCCTTCTCCATTGAAACAGCTTTCAACGACAACCATTGCTAATTCGTATACAAGATGTCTGAAGGTATGTTTTATTAATTCATTACATATGTGATAATCATGTAATTCTAGATCTTATTGTTTATATTATTCGCAAGATATAGATTAAATTGCTTGTTATTAATTTGATAATGATAACTTTATCATCAGCATAACACTCCGAACAGTCGAGGAGTGGTATATCTTTTTATTAAAATACCCATCTATACTAAATTTGAATTGCAAGCTAACCTTTCAAACAAATGAACACATTTCTTTCCATTTATCTTCTTCTCACTTTCCTTTGCTTTGTAGTTTTCACAAAATTCAAAGTGATTTTGTCATATTTCTAATTGCGGTACCAATCACTTATAAGAGTCTTGAAAACGCAGCAACAAAAATTTAGCTCTAACACCTACTGAAACTATAACAGGTCTATACTTCATACTAGACAACGCCATTTCTGACTCTTTTATCCTAAAAATTCAAGAAAAAAATAAGTTTGAGGAAATAATTTATGGTACGCAAGTGAAAATCTTAGACTAAATAACAAAGTAAGGTAATACTACATGCAAGGACAAACCTAGAAATTAACACAAGGGTGGGCTAACTTTAATGATGAAATTTTAAAATTATAGTGCAATTTCAATTACTACTACATTAACACTTGTAAATAGAAGAAAATACTTCATAATAATAATAACTAGATTCATATTTCACTTTCAATACATAATATTTAGCTTAATTATGTTTGAAGAGTTTTGCGTATCATCATTTCGATGTGTTTCATATTTGAAAGTGCTTTCAATAGGTGCAGTAGTGACAGATAGAGTTAACACGAGACGAATCAATTTATCAATCAAATAATAAATCTCAAACTTTATTGTTACAAATAGTGATACATAAGACGTCCAACATAATTATATTTTCAAACCAAAGATCACTTGTAACTTCAAGTTCATAGTTCATCGACTGACAATTCTCATCATGAATGTTCTTTTCATTAGTCAAGCTAATTTTAATAAAAGCCTAATTTAAAATTAGGTTACGATAATTTCAATTTTCAAGCTAAAATCAATTGGTTCTTAGCTGTCATTTAGATCAAAACAATCAAATACAAGTGAATAAAATGTTTGTGAATTGCAATACGATTAATGAATCAAACAAGCAATAAAATAGAAATAAATTAGGTTACGGCCTACAAAACATGTATGTAACTGCAACCAAATTTGAGAAGCCTAACAATTAGGTTTTTTCCATTCAAATTACCAATCTATTGGCTAATAATAAGCAAACAAAATTACTTATAATTAAAAAAATATGAAATTAGCTGAATTGTTGTTTGATATCTAGCTAGAGTCGGTAGATGATGGAGGAAGAAGAATTAGGTTTTTCTGCCGCGTGAATCACAATGGGAGTAATAGAAAATAGAAAAAATGAACGGGACGCATAGGTAGGCTTTCTTTTAGTTTAGGTTGGGTTATGATAGTTTTATGTATTTTGAAAGAATTTCTATTTTCTTTAATTGTAAGGTTGCAGCCCAAGGTAACTTATTTTCTTTAAAAAATATATAAAACTATCATAGCCCAATCTAAACAAAAAGAAAGTCCACCCATGCATTCTATTTTTTTTTTCTTCTATTACTTCCATTGCGATTCACGCAGTAGAAAAACCTAGTTCTTCTTCCTCTATCGACTACCGACTCTAGCTAGGTGTCAAATAACAATTCAAGTGATTTTATATTTTTTAATTGTAAGTAATTTTGTTTGCAGATTATTAGTCAATAGATTGGTAATTTGAATGGAAAAACCCTAATTGTTAGGCTTCTCAAATTTGGTTGCAGTTACATACATGTTTTGTAGGCCGTAACCTAATTTATTTCTATTGTATGGCTGGTTTGATTCATTGATCGTATTGCAATTCGCAAACATTTTATTTACTTGTATTTGATTGTTTTGATCTAAATAGCAGTAAGAACCAATTGATTTAGCTTGAAAATTGAAATTATCATAACCTAATTTTAAATTATGCTTTTATTAAATTAGCTTGACTAATGGAAAAAACATTTATGTGAGAATTGTCAGTTGATGAATTATCAGCTTGAAGTTACAAGTGATCTTTGGTTTGAAAAGATAACTACGTTGGACGTTTTATGTCACACTATTTGTAATAATAAAGTTAGAGATTTATTATATGATTGATAAATTGATTCGTCTCGCGTTAACTCTTTCTGTCACTACTGCAACTACTGAAAACACTTTCAGATATGAAACATGTCAAAACGATGATATGCAAAACTCGTCGAGCATAATTAAGCTAAATATTACGTATTGAAAGTGAAGTATTGAAAGTGAAGTATGAATCTAGTTATTATTATTATGAAGTATTTTCTTCTTTTTATAAGTGTTATGTAGTAGTAATTGGAATTGCACTATAATTTTGAGAAAATGTCAGCTTTAAAGTAGGACCACCATTGTGTTGTTAATTCCTAGGTCCATCCTTGAATGAGGTTATTTTTCAATTTACGTAAAATTAAATGAAGGTGGATGTACCAAATGTTGCTTCACTTAACAAAATATATTCGTTCACATTATTTTGATAATCCTCCAACTTTTTTTGACATTACTTTTAATTCATATCTCATCGAATTTTCAGTGAACTATCATTGGGTTTTTTCCCTCTACTTTTCGATGAATTTTTATCAAATTTTATTTTCCACGAGTGTAAGAAGGTAAATCGTTTTATTTAGTTTTATATAGGGCTGTTATGGTGGTGGTTACCGTTACCATCTTGTAAATACCGCCACCGTACTGTTTTTGCTGATAAGCTAAAATTGCTTACCATTACCGACTTGCTGGTAAACCGGAGATTGGTATACCAGTAAATTGGTAACCATTACATCGGTAATGTAAATTACCGTTTTAAAAAAAAAATCAGTAAGTTGCCATATTTTTACAATATAATATTGCTTCATTATACAATTTATAGTGTTACTTAATAAAAGACAAATAAAAAATAAAATAAGTGTATTTAGCATTATTTAATCTAAATGACTGAACTAAATTTAATCATTTGCTTGATTCTAATAGAGCACATTACATGAATATCCATGTGCCATAAATTGACTGGTAGATTTACCACCATCGTTGATTTCGAAGAAATATTACCGACGATTTACCGTAGAAAATGATAGATTTACCATTAGCATATAGATTAAATTGACATACCGATTTCACTCGAAAATGATAACCAATTGACTGATAATGGTTCAGTAATAATAAATTTAACGTTACCATAACAATCCTAGTTTCATATATTACGTCCTCTACATGAAATTGTTTCACCATTATCTAGTAATGAATTACATTTAACAATACTCTATGTAAATTGCTTAAAATGTAAAGGATATATGGGTACTTAATGTTTAAAATTTTTAAAGAAACATAGACAATCGAGAAGGTTCCGTGTTTAAAAAAAGGTGGAACCCAGTGCATGAGGCTTCTGTACGATTGCGGGCTCTGAAAAGGTCGATAATGTACGCAGTCTTTGCCTCATTGTAAAGAGACTGTTTCCGAACTCGAACATAAACGTCCAGATCACCATGCAGGTGATCTAACCGTTGTGTTAAGGCTCCAACTCTGAGAAGGTTTTGTGTTTCATCCTGGAAAATTTGATCGTCATAAAGTTATGGTTTTATGTGGCAGCATATATGTGCTTATTATGGAATGTACATGTTTAACTAAGTATCTTATTATATAAGTTGCGTGCTTATCCCAAGGTTGAAAATTTCGGTTTCCGTTTCGTTCATTGGTAGTTTTTCAAATTTCTGTTCCATCTCGACAATTTCGAAAATTCCGTTCTACTTCCAGTTTACTAATTCCGGTTCTTTTTCTTATATAAATATAAAAAATACTCAGCATATCTCTATTTTAATAACAAAACTATATATATATATATACACTCACACATAAATATACACACATATATACATACGTACATATATGTGTATATATACATACATATATGTGTATGTATACATACATACATATACATACACATACACACACACACACACACACATACATACATACATACATACATACATACATATATATATATATACATACATATATATATATATATATATATATATATATATATATATATTACCGTTTAAGTTAAAATCACATACAAAATAAATAATAATAATAATGCTATAAATTAGTAGTCCAGTCCAAACTCAAGCCCAACCCAAATAAGCAGAAAAATGAAAAAAACAACCAAAGAGAGTAACGTGTTTTTAGATCTTCTTCTCCTCTTGGTTGCCCTATGCCCTAGAAATCAAATTTGCATACATTGAAGAAAATAAAAAAACTAATGTCAAAGTGATGACTACGATGTTTGCGAGCTTCGTCAACTACTAAAAGCTATGACGGCTGTTATTGTTTGAGCAAAAATTTATTTCAATTTACTCAAATTCATCGCTCCTATTTAAAACAGGTGAAAATTTACTTTTTTTAATTCTTCTTTTGCTTCACCATTTTCTCTACTCAAAAAATGATTTTGTTTGCTTGTTTTGAAATTTCCAGTTGAAACAGTTTCTTCTAGAGATTCTATTCCAGTCAACATCGAAACAACATCGAAATTGTTGGAAATTTGGCTTGCCGGACGGAATGTTGAACCAGGTTTTATCCAAGTAATGCATAAGTGCTTATGTGGCGGTATATCTTATATTTATAATTTTATATGAAAGTATGGTTTTGTTCATTAATCCTGGCCATAGATGATGAAAATGAGGAGTTTTCGGTAAGAACCATTAATCATAGGAGGCATAACACATGAAACAAGAATCTTGAAACATTGACTATCTTATCGGAATTTCTAACAAACTCTACATGTAGTATTTTGGTCATAAGAAATAGTAGCAATGTACATGAAAAATTCATTTGCTTCGTTAATTCTCAGTATTTGTCTTTAAGAAAAAGTAAGCAGTGTATTTTATGAAAATTATAGTTAAAAATTACGAGGGGTTAACTAATAAGTATTGTCTAAAGGTTGGAAAGTATACGTTTATTGTAAAGTGACGTTAGCTTCTCGTACATCTTTAATAATAGTTGTAATACCTTTGGTGGCACACTTTTTGGGTATCAACGTGAACTATCGAAAATACCCTTTGCTACCAAGTCAACATCTTTGCTAAGTTTTCTCACTATCATTACCAAATCAATATATTTTATAAAAGTTGAACCTTTTACTCCATCAAATGAACAAAATGCCAGAAGTACGCACACATAGACATATTTATAAAAAGGCCATCTCAATAATGTTAGTATGTATGCCAGTGCCCTATATATATTTTACGCATGTACATGATTGTACAACATTACCCCATGTGGCTGATGCAAATATGCCTCTGCACTAGAACTTTCCGCTTCCTTGGATGAATTATTCAAGGCCCTATCCCATAACTATAGCATTCCAGAAAACACTATTGATACCTTTAAATATCATTCACTATACCCATTTACTTTCATAATTCTTTACACCACCTTTTCATTTTCATCATTCTCTGCTGTTCACGGTTACCATTCCAAAGCTTCAGGTTAGCTTTCCTCTTTAGGTTTATAAATTTTTGTTGCATGAATATATGAACATACCTTTTATATTTGTACCAGCTATTACCTTTTACCTCTTATTTATTTAATTATTAAAGATGGTCATATAGGGTATCATTTTGTTTATGGTTGGAACATACAATACAGTGTCAGCATGCCATATACAAAATATGTAAGGTAAAATTATGTTTGCATTTATTGTTATTAAGTTACGTCAATTCTGATGTTAATTGAGCTGAAACAAAAACAAGTCGTATGCTTCGTGATAAATTATCTAACTCGGTAATGAGCACTATGTATTTTTCATGCA
This sequence comes from Allium cepa, assembly GCA_030765085.1. NCBI lineage: Eukaryota > Viridiplantae > Streptophyta > Magnoliopsida > Asparagales > Amaryllidaceae > Allium > Allium cepa. Next base: position 3,638,332 of record CM060938.1, read on the forward strand.
TTATATAAGTATACTTTAAGCGCTCTTCATTATGATGTCATTTAAGTCAAAATATGCAATTTGCTAAGTTCATTAATACAATGTGCTTCAGCGTGTTCTGTTTTCCTTCCTACCTCAATTCCATGTACAAAGTTTGTTTTTCTTCATCACTTGGAATTAAGATATTAATATGCTTCCATTTATGCCTCTTAAATTTGACATCACACTTACCCACAATATAAAGTAATATCACACACAATATAGAATCTACAAAATATGCGTGCATACAGAACAAAGTTCGCTAATACATGTACTCCAAATTAATTTTACTACTTTTATTATGAGTTTATACAAAAATAATTTAGAATGCATGATATATTTTGTTTCATTGACAATCATTTATATTTTTTATGATGCAAATAAGTTATGTTTAAGTCGGATAGAATTGAATCATGTCAGTTATAATTAGAGGTTATATATAGCACTTAGAGGTTATATTTCCTACCAACATGCATGTCTTCATGAAGTACCCCAAGCATATACTATCATTAAAGATTAAATGACATCAATTCATGCATGTACTTATTAGTAACACGCTTTTTGGTTCATCTACAGTAAAGATGATTACTTATTTTAATGATGGGAAGAAAGTTTGTTTTTCTTCATCACTTGGAACTAAGATATTAATATGCTTCCATTTCTATCACTTAAATTTGATATGCATGCATGAATTGATTATCTTCATCACTTGGAACTAAGATAATCATGTAACTGTTATATCAAGAAAGAAAGAAGTATGTTTACATGCTAAACCACTTGAATATGAAGTTGGTACCACTTTACGGGTGAACGCTATTCTATATGTGGACAAGCTTTAGTGATTAAAAATTAGAATATATTTTACATTGTGCATGCGAATATCACACATAATTTCAAACTTCAGTAAATATGATAAGAACAAAATCAGTCATTGCGCTCTCTAAGGTGAGATACCACTGAATAAAACAAAAAATTACTATATGCGTTCATTTTTTTTGCTCTTAAATTTGATATGCATAATATTTTAAAATTAGTGCTCATTCATTTATATCTCATAAAACCATTATCATCTCTTTATAATCTAGCATTTTTAGTGCATTAAAACCATAAAACAAATAATGAACGTCAAATAATCCGATAAACAAAAATGGGCACACGATAAGGCATCACCGACCAAAGCTGCAACATGGGAAAATAAAAAAGATGTACAAGAACAACCACGCAACGGTCAACACACCCTCTTGATAGACGACTATGGCTGGGATTCAAATTTTACTTCTGAGTTGGTAAGTTATATACTAATATATTACTATATATATATATATATATCTGTGTGTATGCACACATATATATACACACATACACATATATAATAACAAGTATTCATTATCTAATTTTATTTTTCTTCGTTTATTTTTGCAGATAAATTATTCGAAGAAAAATGGATGGTGACAATGAAGACAACTAAGATGAAATCATTTATCGTCAAATCTTTAATAATAGTTAATTAGGACAAATGTATATCGTTTAGTATTATCGTATCAAATGCTTCATTATTAGGTTTTTGTTTAACATATTGTTTGTTAGTTATATGATCTTGTCATTTTTTTAATACTATGGAAATTATTGTGCACGATTAACAAATTTAGAGCCTTATTAATCGTACATGAATATTTATATTTTAATACAGTTGCGTACCAAAAATGAATAATCAAAGAAGGCAAAATAGAAGAACAAATGTTTCAACCGATGAACAAAGAGAAATTAACCGAGTAAGAGCAAGAAAACGAAGACAAGCCATGACTCCAGAGGAAAGAGAAGCTTATCTTGCTCGACGTCGTCAGGCTTATAGACGACGCCGAGAAAGGTTTCAAAATACGTCTTTAAGTAGAAATTTAGATGGGATAACCAATGAAAATTTGGATGACATGCATCAACCAAATGAAGAACTATTTACAGTATCGCAAGTAAACAACCACCAAGCAAAATTAAATCAGTCTGAACAAACTGAAATGATGGTTATAGAGACAATTCAAATGCGACAAATGAGCATATAAATGAAGAGTATCATCATTACCGCCAAGAAAGAAATCGTCAAAGACGAAGAGAACAAAGAGAAACTATGTCTACAGAAGAAAGAGAACACTATCTAGCGCACCGTTGAAATTCTTACCATCAAAGACGACAAATTATGAAAAATGATAATGACATGCAAAGACATCAAGGAATATGCATACATATACGAACTCATAACGTTGCAAAAAATTTCAAAGACCACGTTGACTTTTGAAGACATTCATTACAACGACCAAAATTTTGTCCGCATTGCTCAGAAAAATTATTTGAACATGAAACATATTCTCTATGTTGTGAGAATGGACGAACTATACTACCCCCTTTACAGTCACAAACTGAGCTCTTCAACCTTTACATTAACACAAGTAATGATGGTGTATACTATAGAAGAAATATTCGGTCATATAATCATGCATTTTCTTTCACTTCAATAGGAGTTCATATTGACGAAAATTTGGCAAACGGAAAAGCTAGAGGCTACACCTTTTGTGCTCAGGATGTATATATCACAATATTGGCGGCTTACTACCCCAAGAAGGATATAGACTAAGTTTATTGCAATTGTATATATATGACACTGACCATGAAATTGAAAATCGTATGGCGGAAAATGAAGAGTTGGATAGAAGAATACTAGAAAAGATACAACATGTATTAGATGAAAATAATAATTTTGCACAAAATTTTCATCGAGTTTCACGGCTTCCTAACATTCATGACTATAGGTTTATAATCAAGGAACAACCATTACAATGACAATATGCACTTCCGACAGCTTCATAAGTTGCTGGAATAGTGGTAGGTGATGAGAAAAGTATCATAAATGGTAGGGATATCGTTGTACAAACTGTATCAGGACATCCTATGAGAGAATTGGAGACGCGTGGTTGTTATGATTCTTTACAGTATCCTCTTCTACTACCTTATGGAAATAATGTTTGGGACCTAAATAGTCGTAATGAGAATGGTACCCATGTTACATGCCGAGAGTATTATGCATATCTGTTACAGGTATGAACATGGATCATTGATTACTTTATATATCTTTATAATCTTAGTATTAACCAAATATATTACTCAACTTTTATTTATCTTAGTAACTTGTATAATTAATGAATCTTATAATTATAGGTTCGACAAGAAAGCACGTCTCTTTTACTGCTCGGTGGACTTTTTGTTACAACAATATACGGATAATTGCATAAAAATTGAAAGTAGTCGAATGAGATGGTTTCGCGAAAAACAACATCACATAAGATCAGAACTTTATGTGGGTCTACAAGATGCGTTGAATGCTGGAGAGAACAATGCAGATATATGAATTTATTTACATTCCTCAATAAAATTAGTATGTACAATATGTTATATACATACATACATACATACATATATATATATACATACATATACATATATATATATATATATCATCAACATGCTAAAAATGATTTAAAAATTAAATATAGAAAACATCGGAAGAAGAGCAGTATTACCCGCTTCATTTAATGGAAGCCCATGCAACATGTACCAACATTACCAAGATGCTATGGCTTTGGTGCATAAGTTTAGAAAGTATGACCTTTTCATTAAAATGACATGTAATCCTTCATAGGAGAAATCACTTCTGAACTACTATATGGACAATCAGCTCAAGATCGTCCAGATCGTACGGTAATAATATTTCATGCAAAATATGAGCAGCTGAAGGACGATATTTATAGCAAACAAGTTCTCGGTTTAGTTGCAGCACATGTGCACGTTATAGAATTTTAGAAAAGAGAACTTCATCATGCTTATATTCTTATCATATTAGATGAACAAGATAAACTTCATGGCCCGAATGATTATGATGCTATTGTAAGAGCAGAAATCCCAGACCATGACGAAGAACTAGAATTATATAGTACTTTTATTAAATGGATGATTCATGGACCATGCGGAAGATCGACCAAGTTCACCATGTATGAAAGATGGAAAATGTAAAAAAATTATCCAAAACAATTTTCTCCAACTACTCTTCAAGGCAATGATTCATATCCAATCTATTGGAGGCGAGATAATGGTAGAAGCATTGCATTAGACAATGACAATAATTTTGTTGTCGATAATCGTTGGGTTGTCCCATATAATCCATGGTTGTTAAAAAATATGATTGTCATATTAACGTTGAAGTTTATAGTAGTATCAAATCTGTCAAATACCCATATAAGTATGTCTACAAAGGTCCAGATCATGTGGCAGTTGAAGTTCGTCCAGGAAGTGAGTACGATGAAATTCAAAAGTTTATTGGTGCAAGATGGATATGCCCTCAAGAGGCCTTTTGGAGAATTTTTGAATTTTTTACTGCATACAATTTATCCTTCCATTCAATGATTACAAATACACTTACCAAGTAGGCAACAAGTCACGTATGATTCTAATCAAATAGTGTCTGATATTTTGTTGGATGAAAGCCTCTCTATATCGATGCTAATTGAGTTCTTCAGCACAAACTCGTAAGATCCCGAAGCAAGACAACTTTTTATATCGTGAATTTTCAGACAAATACATGTGGGTAATAGATATAAAAAATGGAAACGTAGGACATCATCAAAAAAGTCATAGGACGGATTTATAGCTTTTCACCATCAGAAGGAGAATGTTACTACTTGAGAATTCTTTTAAATCATGTAAAAGAACCAACCTCATTAGACTATCTTCTCACAGTTGATGGTATGAAATATCCAACATTTCAGAAAACAGCGGAGAAGATATGACTGTTAGAGGAAGATCAAAGCATTAGAGCATGTTTGCAGGAAGTATCAGCCACACGAATGCCACCATCTTTGAGAATAATATTCATTATAATCTTGATTTATTGTACACCAACCGGTGTTAGAAAATTATGGGATGAATTTTTATACTATATAATAGAAGATTATTCGAGTTCAAGTGTAACATGTCGAGTTATACTTGAAAATCGTCTTTTAAAAGATCTTAGTGTTTTTTTAATGAACCATTATAAAAAAGTTTCTGATTATGACCTTCCAACAATTAGAGATGACATAGATGATCGTTCATTAACCTCGAGATTAATAAGTGAGCAGTATTCTATTATAACACCAAAAGAGGATTTAACTTTTGCCGACAAGCTGAATGAATCCCAATTACATGCATATACTGCAATTATGAATGCTATTAATAATAAAGAGAGCAGGATTTATTTTATTGATGGTCCTGGTGGAACATGAAAAACGTTTCTCTATCGAGCAATACTTGCAACACTTAGACAAGAAGGTTTGATTGCACTTGCAACAGCCACATCCGGGATTGCTGCGACTATTTTACCAGGCAGTCGAACGACGCATTCGAGATTCAAAATTCCAATTAATACAACATCTGAATCAATGTGTACGATATCCAAACAATCAGAATTAGCAAATCTTTTGCATCAAGCATCCATTCTTATTTAGGATGAAGCAACTATGACTCATAGATATGCTTTCGAAGCATTGGATAGACCCCTTAAGGATATTATAGGGAATAACTTGCCATTCGGAGGTAAAATTCTTATAATTGGAGGGGATTTTCGACAAGTCTTACCTGTTGTACAACATGGTACAATAGCAGAAACAATTGATGTATGCATTGCCAAATCGCCAGTATGGAATCATGTAGAAGTCATCCAACTTACTCAAAATATGAGAGAGAAAAAAGATTCTTTCTATTCGAATTTTTCTGTTACATGTTGGTGATGGGAATGAACCGCATATAGGCGATGACTTGATTCGAATTTCGAATGAAATGGTAGTAACATGGAAGATGAATGTTCAATAACTACTCTTATAAATACAATTTTTCCCACATTACATGAAAATACATTCCAAAAGGAATATATTGTGGCAAGAGCTTTAATTACCCCTCTCAATGAATGCATCGATAAGTTGAATAACCAAGATATTAACCTATTTCCTGGAGAATTACATACGTACTACTCATTTGATTTTTTCGAAGACGATACAAGAAATCTATACCAACTCGAATACCTTAATTCAATAGCTCAAGGTGGTTTTCCTCCATATAAGCCGGTCTCAAAGAAAGGAGCACCGATCATGCTACTTCGGAATCTTGATCCAATGAATGGATTATGCAATGGTACCAGATTAATATGTCGTGAATTTTACAAAAACCTTATAGATGCAGAGATTGCCACTGGACAATTTGCAGGAGGTCGATTTTTCTTACCAAGAATACCTATGAAGCCTTCCGAAGATATCTGTTTTTCATTCACATTATTGTGCAAACAATTTCTTATAAGGTTGAATTTCTCTCTCACTATCAACAAAGCACAAGGACAAACAATTCCACATATAGGAATTTACTTGCCTCAACACGTGTTCCGTCATGGTCAGCTTTATGTTGCGTTATCAAGAGGAGTTTCAATGAGTAACATGAAAGTTTTGATAAAAGATGGCAAAGTTCATGGGAACTCGGGAATTTATACTAAAAATGTTGTTTATAGAGATGTACTTATATCGACTAAAAGATAAAATAGTTGAATAAATTTTATAAGCATTATTTTTGAATCTGTTTATACAGTTTAGTCTTTCTACTTCTTTTTCTTGGAGTGATAGTTTTATAAATCAAGCAACATTTGTGCACATCATTTTTTCTTGCATATGTAAAATACACAATATTTGAAGAACAACAATTCACGGGTGAAGCGTGTGTCATTATCACGAGCGAAGCACGTGCCGTTACGCTCGTAAATGAAAAATTTAACTTCACAACATTTCCATAATATTATACTACTCCATACTTACATAAATTAATTGTGTCCATAGCAGTATTATCTTAACATCCAAAACCGCAGCCTACAACTATCATGTCCTTGTTATACATTTCCTTCGCATAGTAGCAACCAAATTTAACGAATCAATAAATTCGGTGTAAGAAAAATTAATTAATCAGAAGCATATTGGATAATAATCTCGAGTTTGGATATAATCTATCATGAATTATGCTACCATGATAAAACCATTGATGCGTTTGTTTTGAAAACGAGTTTTGTTTTTTGCATTAAACTCGTAGGAGAGGAGAAAAGATGAAAAACGGTTCATTTGAAAAATGGTATTTCAACGTATATAATTGGAAATGATGCTTTTTTGTTTTCACATTTTTGAAACTGGAAAATAGTGCGAATGACAAATTTACAAATTTTCTAGCTCCAAGTACACGATCATAATTTTCTAGTGAGAATGACAAAATTTTCAACCAAATATAGAAGAAAGATACAATTTTAGTGAGACTAACGCGCTATTTCAACGTAAATTAACTCTTCCCGTGAGGAACGACATGCGAAAAATTCTAGGTGGTGGCATAACATATATCGGTGGTGGCAGGGCGACTTAGATGAAGACGATGGTGGTTGGCTAGGGTTTTGAAAAAAGCACGAAGTCAAAGTTATTCGACGAAGTGAATGCGGCGAGTACGGATGAAGAAGGGGTGAATTTGGAGTCAGCAATAATTTCGAGTTTCAACATGAACTGAAGGTGAAGGAATAGCAATATGGAATTGGGAAAAAAGAAGATGATGCTGGATAATGATACTGATTAGTATCATTACAAAATCTTATAGAAGAACTATTTATTTTTCTCCTTCTGATGCTATTTCGCAATAGCATTTGTAGATAAAAAATATCTATTTTGTAGTATCATTTCATTATTTTGTAATATCATTTTGTAGCATCTTTTTAAATGTGTGTAGCAATGCTACTGTGCAGTATCATTGTTTTCTATAAATAAATTAAATTATGTACATTTCAATTCGTAGTGCTATTTAGTAGTAGCATTTTATGAACCGTAGGAGAAGTTTCTGAACTGTACTAGCTTTTTTAAAAATTGTAGTAGCAGTTTATATCGTAGCTTCTTTTTAGATGTGTAGTAATGATACTGTATAATATTATTTTTCGTTTATTTAAATAAACTTAGTTATATATGTTTCTGTCCATAATGCTATTTTATAGTAATATTTTATGAATTGTAGTAGCAGTTTTTGAATTATAATGACTTTTTTAAAATTGTAGTAGAAACGGTTGCAGCGACTTTTCAGATTTGTGTAGTAATGATACCGTGTAGTATCATTTTTCATTTTTTTAAATAGACAGAGTTATGTATGTTTCTGTTCATAATGCTACTTTGTAGTAGAATTTCATGAATTGTAGTAGCAGTCTATAAATTATAGTATTTTTTAAATTTTTAAAAAATTCTAATGGCAATTTATAAACAATTGTAGTTTCTTTTTAGATGATGTATATATTCTATCTCATAATATCATCATGAATTGTGTTATGAAAATAGTCGCGCTTTACGAAAGGTTTTATCAACAGATCTTTGTCATCCAAATCACAAAGAGATAACTTGGATTGAAAACAAGATGAAATTGAGATTAAAACGCAATAACATAAAATATTCCACCCAACCACTCGCTTTGTTAATTCACAAAATTTTTGTTTATAATTAGTAGAACAAAGCTAAAGAAACAAAATACCATTGAATCAATAACCAAATTGAGAAAGGGAGCAAATATCTATGTGGCTAAAATTGTTGGAGAAAAAAAACAAAGATGAAGAAGAGAAAATTAGAAAATAGATTTTTCACCACACTTTTACCCTCTCTTCTAGTCTCTATTTATATAATCAATTACTTAATTCTCAAGTTAACATTAGATGACAAAAAATAATTTGAATAGCCAATTAGAGAGAAATAAACACACGCAAATATGCCTATTAATTTGAGGAAACAAAATCTTCTCTTTCTTTCTTTTGCATATTTATTTCCCTCTATTTGTGATTTTGTATCACCAAAATTTAGCACTTCACCTTGATGCAAAATGACATATCTCTAATGTATCAAGCGTACCATATCTAGATCTATCGCAAATCCCCATATCTCAACCACACTAAGTTACAAACCTCAACCACCGTCTGCAAGTGATGCATCTCCCACATGAGGTGTACCACACAAATCCGGTCTCAAAAATGTTTGTAATACCATAAAGATCTCTGTCTTGTCTTTGTGGATTTTGCAATTCGACACCCGTCTATCACTTGACCTGATAACTATCGACCCCTCGAGCATCATCAATATGAAGACCCCTGTCTAAAATATGATCCTCGACGCTAGAATAATAAGCAGTGACCACATTAACCTCTCCACCTTGCTGTGGACTAGGTTCTTCAACCGTCACTCGCTTTCCATTGTCGACTACAAAATCAACCAAGCTATAAAAGTTTCCATTTTCCAATACTCCTCTCACCCTTACACGACCACCTTTCTTCACTCTCAAAACTCCACCTTTAGTCTTATAAGTGCAACCATGGCGATCCAACTAACTGAGAGAAAGAAGATTATGTGAACAAGTGGCTACATGTCTCACTCCACAGACTTCTCTAACCACACCATCATGCATACGAAATCGGATAGATCCAATACCACAAATGGTAGCTCTTCTCCATTGGCTATCATAATCATGCCGACACTCTTCTCAAAAGAAGAAAACAATTCACATCTCTACAAATGTAAAAATTGGCTCCTAAATCCATCTTCCAAGGCTTATTTTCACTAAAGAGGACATCACAAGAAGCATCATTATCGGTACCTTCAGTAAAACCAACATGTGCATCACTACTAGTATCACCATGCGTAGCCTTTTTCTGATCTCTTTTATAAGCTTAACACTTGCTGCGTATGTGACCTTTCTTATTACAATAATGACAAGTGATAACACCTTACCATTAGCATCCTTCTTCCAAATTGAATCTGTCTTTGAGTCCCTTACCACCATAGCCCCCATTTGAATTGATTTCATACATGACCTTTTCTTCCAAGCTCCTCATTCAAAAGACTGCTTTGAACAGTTTCCAGAGAGATAGTTCCATTAGCATTGGAATTACATAATGAAACAACCAAAGTTTTCCAACTTTCTAAAAGCAAATTCATTAATAAAAGAGCTTGTAACTCATTATCAAAAATAACTTTCATATTTGCTAATTGATTTATTACATCTTGAAATTCATTCAAATGCTCTACAACAGACTTCTCTTCATCTAATCTCAGTTGTACCAACTTTCGAACCAGGAAAGCCTTCTTTGACTCATACAAAGATACCAAATTGTCCCACAAAGTCTTTGCGGATTCACAACTAGCCACATGACGAAAAACTGAATCATCAAGATACTGGCGAATCAAAGCAATCGCCTTCTTATCTATCTTCTTCCATTTTCCCTTATCTACATCAGAGGGCTTCTTTCCATCTCCATCAATCAGATCATGAAGATAATTGAGGTACAGAGCATCCTCCATTTTAGGCTTCCAAATACCCTGATTTTTCCCATCCAAGATAGCCATCTTTGAAAATGAAATCATATCAGACATAAATAATTCTTCAAACTAAAATTACTCTAAGCTTTGCGATGATCTGCGCTTCGATACCAAACTGTTATGAAAATAGTAGCGCTTTGCGGAAGCTTTTATTAGCGGATCTTTGTCACCCAAATCATAAAGAGATAACTTGGATTGAAAATAAGGCGAAATTGAAATCAAAATAAAATAACACAAAATATTCCACCTAACCACCCACTTTATTGATTCACAAAATTTTTGTTTACTATTAATAGAACAAAGCTAAAGTAAACAAAATACCATTGAATCAATAAACAAATTAAAAAGGGAGCAAATATATATATGGCTAAAATTGTTGGAGAAAAAGAACAAAGATGAAGAAGAGAAAATTAGCAAATAGATTTTCCACCACACTTTTACACTCTCTTCTAGTCTCTATTTATATTATCAATTACTTAATGCCCAAATTAACATTAGATGGCAAAAAATAATTTGATTAGCCAATTAGAGAGAGAAAAAAACATTCTCAAATATGCCTATTAATTAGAGGAAACAAAATCTTCTCTTTCTTTCCTTTGCATATTTATTTTCCTCTATTTGTGATTTTGTATCACCAAAATCTAATAAATTGTAGTACCAGTTGATGAAGTATATCAACATTTTCTTGATTTGTGATATAGTTTATGAATTCTAGTACCATTTTTGATTAATATTTTTTTAATTTCACTTTCGGTATTATTCTATGATTTTTTTTATAAAGGTGATCATTTTTATTTTTATTTTTGAAATTTTTTTAATACTATTTTCATAAATTAATTTATAATACTACTAGATAACCTTGTAAAGGTGGTATCATTTTAGTTAACCTTTTTAAAAGTTCTCATGCTATTTTTCACGAAGTAGTTTATAATGCTATTGTCTAGTATCAGTTTTCTCTTTACTGAACTCCAAAAAAATACAACAATTAGATTTTTATTTTATCGTATAATAGTTGACCTTATCGAGTGCTATCATTTTTTGGTTAACGATATGACTCAGTAATTTTTTGTAATTGCTATATTATTTTTACATCATTTTCTCGTATAATGACACTGTACAATATTGTTTTTTACATCTTACTATTTGTTGCATTAGTTGATAATTGACTAGGAAAACAAGGTAAGAAACAATGTTGTTATAAGTTGATGTGGCGGAACGATAGACGACGAGTAGAGACGTGATTTTTTTAGGTTTAGGTTTGAGGAGACGACGGCTAAGGAGGTGGCGGTTACGAAAGGCGGTGACTTAATGATGGCGCAGTGCATGTGTAGGACAACGTAGGAGGGGAGAGGGGGTGCATAAGCATGGTGTGATGGCGTGGGGTGTGGTGGTATGGGGTGTGGTGGCATGGGAAGCAATGATTTTGGCTTACGTGTGAAAAATGTTGAAAAATGTGTTCTTATGGCTAATTTTTGTGTGTATTATCATAGAAGCCAAAAAACTTTACTCATTTGTCTTTTATACTAAATTACCCTTCGGAAAATATCAAAAAATATATTCTCCCTTTCCCTTGTGACTTTGTTGGAATGACTATAATGTTGCAATTTATCATTTTTCTTACAGTCCATTTGACATACATTTTAAAAATGCAAAATATAAAACTCGTTTTTAGGCCAAACCAGGCTTTAAATTTGTCAAAATGTAAAATAGTATAGATGATGGACTTCTGGGGGTATTATGATAATTTAATGTGCGATCCCTCTTAAAAAGTTTCTTGTGGTATGGCTTTGACAAAATGCAATTTTGATTATAGTTACGATTTTTATCTATCATATCAACCAATTTTAAAGTTTTATTATATAGGCAGGCTAAGATAACTGTAAATAATCTCCGTTCTGAAAAAGATAGTGGTTATGTATATAAGTTCCGAATTATACTTTAAGAATGTGATTTGCCCACCCTTGTCAACTCTGCAATCAAAATAAAAGCCTCTTTTAAGGGTGGGCAAGCTTAATAACATTGTGTGTGTACAGACATACACATGCATTCATACATAGATATATGCGCGCACATGTGTAGAACTTGATTTACCATTGAGATTCTATGACATAAGTAAACTTTAAAGGGTAAACAATGATGCGATTAAGACCAGCATAGTTTTTGTCATATGGTGTTGGAATATGATGGAGTGGGAAGGGAGAGTAAGAGATGAGCTTATGTGTTGTGTACGGATCACCATCTTAGAAGTGAAATTAAGCATGATCATGCTGCAATCTTTAATTTTTATCCACTCCGCAATGCTAACACAACGACCCTTTAAACTTATATACTCAATACTGAAGAATATAAAGATTTGTAGAAGTCGTTATCCAAAAGTTCTAGTTATTTTTGCAGCAGTTTCTGAAGAGAAGGAGATGAAGAAAGTGGAGTTATTTAGAATATTCTTTCTCAAATAAGAAAAGATGGAAATGAATGCACATTTATTTATATCTTTCTGGAACTAATTAGTGTCAATGGATAGTCTCTCTAAAAATATTAGTGGTTATCCATTGATAAATAATGGGAAGTGAAAGTCAAAAGATTAGGAATGGAAAACGACTTTGAGTTATATTATAGTTACCTACCAATCCGTCCACCAACTATAAGGAAGCTCAAAAAAAATCATGGAAAATGGAAAAGTTTCATATGTAAGTACCAATATCTATTGTTTGAATCGGTGGATAAGTTTACAACTTAATCCAAGTAGCGAATTTCTCTTAAACTGCAAAGATTTCCATTGATCAATTTAGTCTACGTATTTTTTTAACCATATAGATTTTTGTTGAAACCTCACAATATGTATTATACTTTTGATTTCTACAAACTTCATGATACAAAATAAATGCGCTTCTCATGGCCGTACATACATTATGGATACAACAAAAGTAGGAAGCTTAACTCAATAAAATCAATGAAATCGATCAAGTGCATCTCAAAGAACCAAAAAATCTGGTTATGAATTTAATAAGAGAAAGAAGCTTAACCTTAGTAAAATTCAATAAGTGCATCTCAAACACACCACCAAAACTAGTCAAGGACTTTTTTGATGTGATCTTTGGATCAAGGAGAGCACCGAAAGATATAATATATTATAATACTAATATAATGTACCAACAACATGTAAAGTAGGTGGTATACCCTATAAAATAAAAATTCTACAATATTCTGATTATTACAAGACAAATATATCAACTGATCAACATAAAAAAGGTTAATTAGATGATATATGCTATAATATTTCGATTATTACAAGATCAACACATCGATTGATATATATATCTATATATATGGGGGCCTGCGTGTGTGTTTGTATATTTGGCCAAAAAGTAGCACAATTCCCCAAATCCAAATGAAAAGATATATGTCTAACCAAAAACAATAAAATCAAGTAAGAGATACGAGAATTTTTATAGTGGTTCGGAAAATCCGAGGCCTATGCCCGGTTTAATATTATTACTTAGAGATTTTGTCACTAGTGCAAGGGATTTTGAGCTCTAATAGCCTTAAATAGTAAAAAATAGCTTCCTTCGTGACAAGGTTGTGTAGAGAGAGAGAGGATGGAAAATGTAAGTGCCAAAATGTCCTTTTTGAATTGGCATATGCTTGCTATTTATTGAGAAATAACCCAACGAAATCGTCGACTCTCGAAATATCAAGTCTAATTTCAGATCCAAGAATTTAAGAGGGAGACAAAGTCCCCTAGCCAATAAAATCATCTCGGTAGTTATTAGAAGTGATTGGTACCGATCTAATTTTACGGTGGTAGATCATGTCATCCCCTTCCACTTGGTCTTCTACCATCACTTTAATGCTCTGAGCACTTTTTTCCTAGAAATCAAGTTGTTGCCAAGAGGTTTTGACATCTTTAGTACTTGTTATTTTCTTCAGAGCTTTACGAAGTTGTTCACCTACTCCTTCAGAAATAGGCCCATAGGACATCGCTCTAGCCAATCATCCATAAATCCTGGTCCCAAAGTCTCTCATGATGCTCAAAATCAGCTCGGTACTGACCTCTTTTTAGGTCGATACTGATCTATTTTTTTTTCTATCTCTTGCCTTTTCAAACTCATGAAGTCCCTCCTAAATCATTCCAAGCATACTTCCAAGTCCTCGAACCATTCCGTCTTCATCCTGACACTCGGATTCGTTTGAAACCCACTTGGTCTAAAAGCCGGATAACACTTGCCCTCCAGAGTATGCTTATGTTGGAAACAAAGTGTGCTCTGGAACACGACAAGCACACGCCATTATCTATACAAATCTGTTGTTTATCAAAGAGTTTCTTTAAAGTGTCATCTCTATTCCATGGACATCAGCTCAATTGCTTTAAATAGTAACAGCCCACTCTTTGCATTAAGGTCAAGATCTACAACTCTGAAGACCGTTCCACTCCTTAGCTAGTAAGGATTGCCTTCCGTTTTCACCTTCTCTCCTTTTTTATTTTATTTGGGTCAAAAATTCATATTGGTATCAACCTATTTTGCCAAGTCATACTCCTATATAATGCAACAGTTAGTCAAATTTAGGGTCAAACTTTCATGTCTACCGTGCCTTTGTTCTTTCGGTGTCGAAATCCTTTGTGTTCCAACCCTTAGTTGAAACTATTTGTTGTCGTCACGTTAGCACCGCTGATGCCATTTCTTTGCCCCTAACACCATTCACTACTCCCCTCAACTGCTGCTACCATCAAAAAAGAATTCGTCCCCAAATTCCTTTTGTTTTTAGATCCATATTTAACATTAAGAGGTGGGTCTCCAAAATTTGATGCCACAATGGCTGCAGCTGCAGTCAACGTTGGCAATTAGAGCCTAGAAGGGTTAGGAAGTGATCGACCATCCTTTTACACTCATGGTTGTGGATAATCCAAGTCACCCTATAGATGTATTCGGGGATGTCTCGAAATGGGAGCCTCAAATGTTGAAATTTTCATAGCCTTGATTTGGCTAGGTGTTAACTCGAGCCCTACTCCGAGTCATCCACAAGAATTCCCCACTTTGCCATAACTTAAACTCCTTCGCTTCTCAAAATGTTTGAGTTGCTGACAAAAGGGATTTCCTAGGAAAGTCCGATGGCACAATTCTCTTCCAAAGAATGGTCGCATCGAGTGCACTCTGACCTTCAAATAATTCCATTGCACAACATCTCCAATTACTACACTTCTTGTGTTTCTGCAAAACAATGCTTCGCCTCTCTTCGGACAGTGGTCCCGTTATCGATTATTCGATGACAACTGGTAAGATCTGACACACAATTCCATCATGCGACGGAGCTCGTTTTCCAGCATCAGTGGCTATCTACACAGAATGGTTCATTCATCATGTATGGGACATAGGACTCACATTATATAGATTGACACTTTCAATTAGATCGATCGAAGTTAAGAATCCAATCGGTCAACCCACGTCAAGATCCATTGGATTCTAAAGCAATATAGGTTCGCTAAACAGAATTTCAAAATAAAATACACCTTTCCATTTACAACATCAAGTTTTCCTACCTAGAATGACACACCATTCTCCTCGATTCAATGCTGGCACTGGGCCATCATTGCCTCTTGAAGTCGGATCAACCACGACTCAGGCTTTAACCTCAATTCCTTTTAAAACCAAACATTCAATTACCGTAGATCTATAGGAGATGCTACTTCCAGCAACTCCAGTCCAAGACCAACCTTATCCTATTAATGTACATGCAGTCTTAAGAGTTCTGTATGATCCCCCTGAACAAATGCTGCCAATTCTAACAGCCAAATCATTTTACACCATACGCTTTTTGCATGGAACACCAAAGAGCGACATTTTGCTTCCAACAATTAACCAATGGACGCATAATCCTCCAATAGGCTATATAACTTGCAATAAGTACATATGCCTAGAAGGAGCAATACCACCATTCAATCCATTTCTCCGAACGTTTCTCCAGGAGCTCGGGCTCGCTCCCGCTCAAATTCATCCCAATGAATATGCCTTGTTGAGTTCCCTATACATCCTATCCATGAACCAACTCCAACAACCTCCAACTTTTGGGTGCTAACACACGTCCTAAGCTTCAAACAACGAAGCGGTTTGCCTCCTCTTATGATCATCGAAGCCCGATGTCGGCGTAAGGCCATCGAAATGCTTCATAATAAATGATCATACTTTAAGAACGAATAACTCTTGGTTCGATATCCGTACGGCTTCGACAGGCTTTGGCTTTCCAGAAGTAAGATGTCTTCCTTTCCATTCTTCCTCATACTTGAATTTTCACCCGTCCAAATATTTAACTTGTTATTTACTTTCGTCACAGATATCCCTACTTGAGGCATGAGCGAAGCGTACTCCGAGACTCTACAAATCCTTAAGAGACTCAATATTTGATTCCACACCATTGGTTACTTGTTAATAAATGAGAATCTTTGCCAATGCAGCATTTTTCATCTTGGCTACTTCGTCGTTCCTACCGAAATTCCATCGAGAGGTTCCAAGGATGTTTACCAGGTCCTCTGCCCCTATCCGCCTCTCTAGAAAAGACATACAAGGGGGTATTAGAGGCCCTTTAGGCATGATGAATATCGGTGAATCTGTCGATACGATGCCGATGAAGTACAAGTGGAAAGAAAAGAAAGAGTGTAAGTGAGAATAATTCATGAAGAAGGAGAAGGAAGAGAAGTAGAGGGAGAAGATAAAGAAGAAGAAGAAGGTGATGAAGAGGGTGACGATGATGAGGACTTCGATCAAGAAAGAGACGGTTCGTTTATATAGACTTCTCCAAAAGGCACCAAAATTCCAGCCCATCATGTCTAAAATAAATTGTTGTCAAGACCTTTCATCAAACTACAGAATCGAGTAAGATGACAATAACCAAGGTGACTCCTTCGATCAATTACTCAGAAAATGTCTTTGATTCGTTGAGTGATGTTGCCATTCCTATTGATGATCTTCTCAAGGAGTGTCTTCTAGATTCAGCTTCTCTTCTGAGGGCATCTTACCTAAGGAAGGCAAGACTCCATCTTTACTACCTTCTGAACATGGTAGGTAGAGTATTTAGGGCAACATCATATACTTCTAGGATCATGAACACGCATTGCTTGCATTCGCTCACATTCCAACGTTCTAAAACTGATACGGCCTCTTTTTCATTTTAGGTACAATGGAAAGAGCCGCTTAGATATCTCCACTCCGACATCTCAAAATAGTGGAAAGTAACTCCCAAGCCATATCTTCCTCGCTCCATCTCTTATGGAGAAAGGGAAACAGATGCAGAAGAGCTCGGAGGAAAGATAAAGAATGCTAAACAGAACTGGATCGCGAGGCGGAAAGAGATAGGAAGAAAAGGCATGTAGAAGAGAAGGAAATTATGATCAAGGGAAAAGACATAAGGAATCACGTGACTGCCATAGTTCCTCTTTCGATCTTCATCCATCTCAATCTCAACTGCAACTTCCTTCACAACCACCTCCAACATCATTTTACCTGACCATAACAGCTCATTTACCCCATCAATCTAAAGGACTCTCTAGTTTTACAGTTCTAGCTCCACCCTTTCAAGAAGAATGCAAGTTGCCTTCCTAAACCTTTCCTTGACTGGGGTTGTGCTCGATCATGACCCCAAAGACTATCCAAGGAAGATGTAAGCCATAGGTTAGAGGAACTCAAGAATTAGTAGACCAAGGGTTTGAATCAAAGAAACTTGCCGTCGCCTTCTTAGACGTCAAAAAAATGCATCAAACCTATATCCAATCGTTTAAGTCAGATAAGAAGATGCAACAACTTGCTCCAGAGTTGATGAAGCTTGAATATGGCGAGGGTGAAGCTTGTGACAGTTACTATCTATCTTTTTATATTATTTTCTGTTGTACTCACGAAATGTATTTTTAAACAAAATGTTGTAATGGTTATTGTTATGTATTATGACAGTTGAAATGATTTGAAATAAATGAGTACTATTATTGTTATTATATTTTATCCCTTCCGTTGTAAGTTCTAAAAGAATAGATAGATTACTTTGTATAGTTTTTCATATTAACAACCAATAGGAAACTTTGGAATGAGCCTAAGTTTCGATGAGCCTTTTCGGGGTTGGAATTTAGGTCTATTTCAAAGTGGGTTGTTACAGAGAGCTATGATAGAATCATAGAAGAATGCAAGAAGGAGATGGTTAAGGCCATAGAAGAAAAGTATCAGCTCAGACATTGGAAAAGAAGGCCAAAGATTTGGTCGATGAGATGAAAAATGATCACAATCAGGCTGAGATTGTGCTGAAGAACCAGTAAAGACTACTCACGAAGATATTTCCACTCTCAAGGTGCAACTTGACCCAATCAACCTAAAAAAAGACAAGGCCCTCCAAGAGAAGGAAGCCGATAGCTAGAACTTCCATACCGATAAAGAGGAGCTTGAATCCACCTTGCTTCTAATTAAAACAGAGAAACTGGAGGCTGTGTGTAACACCCCATAATTTTAACGATCAAATATTTGAATGATTAGTTTAAATATTTAATCGTTAAGCGTAGAATGCCTCTTATACACGAATTTTACAAACGAGCGAATTGGGACTTGAAACACCAGTGGTTGAGTTCGCTTTTTCGACGTGAGTAAAATGAGTATAAACTTGACTATGTTTGGAGATGGTGAAAATTTGAAGTGAATAGAAATTTTTGGTAAATGAGATGGAATTGGATAAGTCTATTTACTTAGCTTGTATGAGGCTAAACCCATCATAATTTTGTCTCTCATTTCAGTTCATGTTTCCATCCTCCTCCTCTTCTCTAATAGCCTCCTAATCACCCCTTATTCACCTTCTAATCACTAAGCCTTAAACCCACTAAACAAATTTCCTAAAATTAAATAAAAATCACCATAATTCCACTCTACTCATCCTCTACAAAATCCATGAAGGAATTAGCTTGAATCAGAATGTAAATGTCGATTTCGAAATTTAAAATAAGCAAGATTTAGTTTTTTGGTGATTAGAGCTTGGCTTCGGCTTAATTAAGGTGATGAGATGATTCTCCTATTAAATTTGTGTATTTTACTTCATTAATTCATTCATTTATAATTATGAAGTATTATGGAATGATTTGGATATTCTACGCTAGAGTTTAGATTTATATTCATGTTATAAACATATTTCCCTTAGCTAATTTATTGTTTAAGACCCTATACCATGCTTTGAAAATAATTAGTAAGCTCTAGATTTGATTTGAGATAATTGGGTGATTTGTTGTGTTATTATTGTTTGATTTTAGATTAACGAAGTAGTGTAACAATGTGCACATTATTAGAAAATAATAATTAATACATTTGAATTGATTTGAAAAATGTTAATAAGCTAATTTAAGTGGTTTGCGAACTCTTTACTTATTATTAAAGTGATTAGAGAGTAGTGAAGCTTAGTTAATATTTATAAAATGGTTTTATGATTTTATAAATGAAGAATATATCTTATAGAATAGATATGAGATTTTATAAAATAGTAAAATGTTGAGTAATTGATTTTCAATGAAGTGAAATAATTACTTTAAAGGGCTAAATCGAAATACAAGCCAGTATTATATGTTATAAAGTGATTTATAAGCAAGTATGAGATTTTATAAAATGATATAAGGAGATGTTTCACTTTTATTGAAAAGATTTAGTAAATAAAAGCAATTTTTTATTTAAGTAATAATTGGATTACTTTTGAATATACGTGCATGTATATATGCACGAGCGGGTATATGCATTTGGAGCTAAGCGATAATTAAAATAAAGTTAGTATTGTAATTAGAACTATTGTGTGCTTGTTTTTTTATATAGACATGTAACTGTTTGTTGTATAGAAATATAATTGATTACAAGTCTGTTGCAGGCGTTTTACATTGTCATAGCGACCATCGCATGTGTTAAGCTGCGTGAGAGTATACCGGGCCGAGCTATCATCCCGATGAAGTCCGTAATGTGATTTGTGTTATGGTTATGTGTTGCATGAGAATATATGCATAAGCATGCACGAATGAGTGTATTGACATATGTATAGGCTACGCATAAGGCATGGAGGCCGGGTATATCGTTATGTCATGTTAGAGGTAGCCGGATCGCCATAATTGTCCGTTAAACTCAACTCGTGCGACGAGTGGATATTGATATCTAAATCTTTTTTTGTATACCTAACAAGCCACTTCCAACACATCAAAAAATGAACCCTGGTAGATGTATGATGGAATGGAGTTAGGCTCTAGTAGCAAGGCGGCGAATCGTAGGAGGAAACAGCTCGTAAATTAGCAATCGTTTGGCGGGGTTTGCCCCTGTCCAGGGTCATTGTCTAGAACCTATCATATCAATCGCATGAAAGGATCTATTCAATTGACTAGTCAAGAGGAAAGAATCCATCTCTTCCCTTGATCGGTCGACTGAATCCCCTTGATTAGTCAGTTGAAATTGTATTTTCTTGTTTTAAAAACGCAATAACTTTCTTATACAAAGTCGGATTGAGGTAAGGTTTAGACCATTGTTCACCATTTTTCAAGGGCTACAACCTGTAAGTTTTGGTAGGTTTTGGTGTATTTTAATTTAGGGGCCCACATGGAATCCATCCTAGCACATTTTCCTAAACCGTAGATTTTAAGGTAAACCGAAAGGGTATAATGAAGAGTATTTTGATATTAAGATCTTGCATTCCATTTGGCATGAGATTTGGGTTAGTACAGGGTTTTGTTAGAGTTTTCCAGGAGGTTTTTAGGCCATGGTGGCTGGAGCCGTGTGTGGAAATTCTATACGTTACATATGGAGTAAGTCCGTACTATAAGATTTCGGGTTTAGAGTAATATATGATTTATTTAATGTTGACTTATTGTGACACACTAAGGGTATGCGCTTATGTGACCTATTCAGGGTATGGACTTAGGTAACCTACCCAGGTATCGACCTTGTTGTGGTGTACCTAGAGTGTTTTTGGTGACCATGATACCATTGACGTGGTTTTAGAGGGACCATGAATTGCTTTATCTTGATTGTGATCGCTTAGATGTTTTTAGGTCCTACGTTCGTAATCTTATGAATATTTGGTCATATAGTCATGACCATACACATTGTGGCATACCTATTCGATCTTAGCAGTAGTGACTGTTTGTGACGTACATATTCGGTCTTAGTTATAGTGACCATTTGTGTTGGGAAATATCCTATCGATCTTAGCAGTAATGATCGTTATTTTAGGATCACAATCTGATCATGGTGTATTTGTACTATAGTATTAGTAGTTTTGGGCTAGTGTAATGCAATGGAAGATATTATGCCAACTTGTTGTTATAGGAGAAGGGCAGGTTATGGTATGATCCCCTACTTTTGAGGTGGGTTTACAATACTTGTTTATAGGCGGTCCGGATTACCCCTGAGCCACGTTTGTGGAGAGGACTTGCTGTGATTTTGTTATTCCTGTCAATTTGTATATAGTTTTAATGTACAATGTTTTGAGATAGTTCCTTCCACATCAGACCTTATGTCCGACCCGCGTTTTGTCTTTGTCTGCTTATATCATGACAACTCTCGAGTACTCGATTGAGTAGTTCAGGAGTCGGGTGTTTTTGGGGATACGCTAGTAGAGTGCACAGCTAGAGCATTTTGAAGGCGTGACATTGATGTTTTGTGATATATATACTTGTTATTTCATTTCTGTAAGACATAGTTGTTATTTATATACAAGACTATTGTATCAGATATTTATTCAAACTCTATATTCATTTAGAGTTAATGTATTCTGACTATTCTGTATTGATATTTGTTTCTTAGTTACTTCTGCTTGTATTATCTCTTATATATTGTTATTCTATTATGTTCATGTATATTCAGTATATTATATATTGTCATTCTGTTGTGGGATCTTATCGATGTCTTGGTTTAGTATTTTGTCCTAATTTTACCCCGACGATTTGTCCTTTGTGATATACGAAAGTCATGCGATAATGTAAGGCACCGATTTAGGTACTACGATGGGCAGGTTGTTAAATTTGGTATAAGAACTTAGGCTCAACACTCGGACCAGTAGACCAGTTTGAGTTAATCAATCTGGTCAAAGAAGATGCGTTGAGAAAGCGTACTTGTTTTTTCTACTATATAATACTATATACATTGCTTTTCTTCTGGACTTGATTTGTTTCTACTGCTAGCTGCTAAAGTATTTTCATTAGGCTGTCTATGTAAGGAGATGAAATACAGAGCGACTGCAAATAGGCACTCTGAGATGCCTGATTAGTTCAAAGACTATTTATCTACCACTAAAGATGGTCCGTCATCTATGAACATTTCTAGCTGATTGCGGTTGGTGTCAAAAGTGGTATGGCCCTATGGGCATCAGTATTTTTAGCTCCACCAACTTTAGAATCTTTGAAGCAGTGCCAAAATTTCCTTAGCCTTAAAGGGGAGCCATATCTGAGTCCTGAGACCGCTGCTAAGGCGCGGTCTCAGATGCAAGCATGAGAAGGCTTCCATTGATGTAAGTCTAGGGAATATCCTTTTAAAGAAAGGTATTTCTCGCCATTTGGGGAAGTGAGACTTTAGCTGGATATGATGTAGTGTTTTTATGGCTGATAAGTAGACCTGTGATTTGGAATTTAGTCACGCATCGCTTTAAGTTATTAGTTCATTTTTGAGATCGAGAAGAGTGCGTAACTTGAGTATTCCATCCATCCCGAGTAGGATAGCTTATTAGTAAAGGAGTGTTAATCGGTTCAACCTTTGTTTTTTTGGGTTTGAGGCTGTCAGTACTCCGTTATTGTGGAAAAAGAGATTTTCATTTGGTCTTAAGCATTGGTTGGGGGTTCATTGCTTAGCTTCATCCCTGTTAGGGTTCACTTTTGAATATCTTATTGGGATGGTTCCCCTTCGTGAAAAATGTCCATATGAAACCGTTGAGGTAATCAAAGTGGAAAATGAAATCGAAACTCCAATCGAAGGGAAACGACCATTGTACAAGGAAGATCGAGCTTGTGCAAAAAAGAAAAGCCGGCCTAGCATGTCTTTCGCTATGAGATGTCATCCACCTAGAGTGAAGCATATGTTCTTCATTTGCGATCGGCTTGATCACTTGAAGAAGGACTATCCTACATTTTCGAAGGGTGTGTAAGCGATGATGACTTGTGCCTCCCAAGCATTACCGGGTCCTAGCTGGCTTACGGCTCAGGAAAATCGAAAGGAGCTTATTTAACGAGTTATGCTCTATTTTTGGGAATTTGCTTCTGTTCCTACCAATACTTGGATGGTATATTTTTATCTATTACTAGTTACTCGGTAGATAGGCTAAAATTAACACATTTCATTGTAGGTAAATTCTTTGGTAAAGATAAACGTCATATAAATCACCTTAGTTTCTAAGCTAAGGTGAAGCAACCAAAGTATTACCATTCGAACTTGATGCACGAGTTTTCAAATTGAGTAGATTCGATCTATGAAGTGTGAATTAAATTTATATCTAGGTAGAGTTCGTGGATGCCTAGTACAGAGGCCGAGATGATGACTTATGGGTGTTTACCTGAAGTCGTTCGAGTTATAATTGTTTTTCTTTCTGTTAGTAAACCTCAGGTGATGGGAGTAATCCTATGAGCCGAAAGAGACATTTTCTAAATATTTTCCTATTCACATGCGAGTTCTTAAAGCGTAGTTCAAGCGCGGATTTTCTAGATGATTTGCACCAGTTGGGATAGGGTTTTTCACTTGATTCTGATATACAAGCACTTGAATCAGATTCTTGGGATGACTGAGAGATTTTCGAAACATGGCCATAATCACGCCAGGAGATTTCAATAGTCAAATCAAGGAACTAAATCGAATTTCTCAAGGATGGAGTTTGGCGATTGACCCTAATTTAACAAAGAAATCTTGTGGGAAAATGAATGGTTGGAACAGGCATTGTGTCATTTAGAATGATCTTTAGTAATCATAAAATTATAGTATAATATGTTTATTATTACGTGTGATAGTTCGAGGAAGGATTTCTTGATTAATTTTGTGGCGATTCAGATAATTTTCTAGGTGACGAGATGATGCTTGCCTAGGCGAGCGTCATAGTGGACTTAGTATATTATCCATATTAAACTTGTACGGTCGAGGTGGGTTTGAACCCGAGTCTACCCAGGCAATTGTAAATCTTCTTTTAATGATGATTTAATCTGTATAATTTTCTCTTTTAGAGAATGAGTTTTGCTCAGAAGAAAAGGAAAGTTAAGGAATTTATTGGTGGATATATTCGAAAGTTTTGTGACTCGATGATCCTGCGTATCGTATAGGTTTTCCTTTTAATAGCGTGAGGTGCAATAGTCTTTTGTGTATTGTATCCACGAAAGGGTTACACCACTTAGGCGTTTATTACTTTTGAATGGCGGACAGACTCATTGGAGTTTATGGTTCAACATGCGCATTTGACTCTTGATGGTTATCAGGCATGTTGGTATAGACTCTTTTAAAAATTTCATTGTTTTGTTGCTTGTTGTTGCTTGTTGTTTGTTATTGCTTGTTGCTTGTTATTGTTGCTACTACTTATGCTTGCTTTCTATTGTTTGATGTTGTTTGTTGTTGTTTGATTTTTCTATTGGCTGATCTCTATTGTTGGTTGATTCTTTTCAATTGCTTATTTGCATGTTTAATAATTTATATGCCAGTTACTGTTGCTTATTCTTGCTTGCTATGGTTTGATCGTTGCTCATTGCCAGATTGTTGATTGTTATTGATTGATAAAGAATAATTATATGACATAATTAAGTTCATATCATTGATTGGCAATAATGAATTCCTACCTTCAGTGGCTTACTTTGAGGCGCGTATAGTTAGATAAATTGTATCGATCTTATATTAGTGATTATATTTCGTATCGGTCTTATATTAGTGATCGTACACAGTATTGATCTTATATTAGTGATCATACATTTTATCGGCTTTATATTAGTGTCCCTACCTATTGTTGGATCATGATAGATGTCTAGGTACGTTAGTGTACCGACTCTATTTATTGAATTGTGACAAATGTCTGAGTACATTAGTGTACAGGCCCCGTTTATCAGGAATCCTTGGACCGTGATAAGTGTCCATTGTTGAGTCCACCTGTCAGTAATTATGGTTATCGATTTGTATTTCTTAGCTATCTAGAATAATTCGCATATAATCCATGCTCTCTATGGGGCGAGATGGGATCTGCACGAGTCCATTTCCATTTAATGTGACTATCGGAGTCAGTGGTATATTTTAAAACTGACTCATTTGAGCTTACTCTCCAATTGATTGTCATGTATGACTACAGTAGTATTGGTTACTATGCTAAGGTTATACATGTTTGAATTCTGTGTTAGTGCACAATCCTCTTTATATAGTACAATTAGATACCTGGAAGCTAATGCATAGCTTTTTAAATGCTTATTTTCTTAAATTGACATTTAAATAGTGAAAGTTTTATTAAGGGAGGTATGGATTTTTGGGAAATGTGAGATGACATAGGTCATCGCATATTTCATAATATGTGATGCATTCTAATTTGGGAGTTCAGTAGTGCTGAAAGCATAATGGAAGGTGTAGTTGGAACTTTCCAAAACCGAGATTCGAAAAGTTTAGTCGGCCTTATTAATTTTTCGTACTCATGTGAATTTCAGGGATGAAATTCTTTTAAGGAGGGGAGAGTATAACACCTCATGATTTAACGATTGAATAATATTTAAATGATTAATTTAAATATTCAATCGTTAAGCGATGGAATGCCTCTTATACTCGATTTTTAAAAACGAGCGAATTAGGACTTGATACACCCATATTCGAGTTTGCTTTTTCAACGTGAGTAAATTAAGTATAAACTTGACTATGTTTAGAGATGGTGAAAATTTTGAATGAATAGTGATTTTTGGTAAATGAGATGGAAGTGGGTAAGTCCATTTACATAGCCGATATTAGGCTAAGCCCCTCATGGTTTTGGTTCTCATTCTCATATCACGTTTCCATCTTCCTCCACTTCTCTAATGACCTCATAGTCACCCCTTAATCACCTTCTAATCACCAAGCCTTAAATCCACTAAATAAATTTACTAAAATCAAATAAATATCACCATAATTCCTCTATACCCGTCCTCTATAAAACTCGCGAAGGAATTAAGTTGAATCACAATGTAAATGTTAATTTCTTTTAAAGTAAGCAAGATTCGGGTTTCTAGTGATTAGAGCTTGGCTTGGGTTTAATTAAGGTGAGCAAGATGGTTCTCCTATTAAACTTGAGTAATTTACTTCATTAATTTGTTCATTTATAATTATGAAGTATTATGGAATGATTTGGAGGTTTCTATGCTAGGGTAAGACTTGTATTCATGTTATAAACATGTTTCCCTTAACTAATTAACTGTTTAAAACCCTAATGCTATGTTTTGAAAATAGCCAATAAGCCCTAGATTTGATTTGGGCTAACTGAATGATTTGTTGTCATGTTATTATTTGATTTGAGATTAATTGAGTAGTGTAATGATGTGCACATCATTAGAAAATATCTATTAATCTATTTGAATTGATATGAAAAATGTTAGTAAGCTAATTTAAGTGGTTTGCGAACTCTACACTCATTATTAAAGTGATTAGAGATCAATGAAGCTTATTTAGTAAGGACTTGAAATTTTAACTTTTTGAGTAAGGAACATTTAATCAAATATCTAGATTTTATTTAAATATAATTAATAATAAGAAATGGATGGTTAATAACACCACTCGATTTTTAATTACATATTTTTTATTTAATTTATTATATTTTCATAATTTTTAATTTTAAAAATATTTAAATTATCGTTTGATGTATTTTTTGACAAACAAAGGTATTTTGTGATTTTATAGAATAAGTTAACCAGTGTACTATTGTTGTTTTAGGATCGTATCGTATTGTTGTTTTATCATTCGTGGTTCATATGCAAACGAAATATTGTGTAGCAGGATGTCATATTTGATAGTTGCTTAATTTGACGGTTGCTTTATTTATACTCCATATCTCACTTCACCCATCTCATTTCACTTCTTTCACTTCTTTCTTTTGATCTTGATTTAGTGTTGATGCGATCGGTGGCTTGAATTTTGGTTTTCTTCTTTGCTTGGTTGATAAGTATACACATCCAACCCTTTAACCATTCCTCGCTCATTTCATTTCCCCTCTCTGTCTTTCGTCTTTCCTTCTTCCATTATTTTTCCAGTAAATGAAAATGGCTTCCACCAAAATCAAATAAAGATTGGAAAACAAAATATGTCCAGTAATGAAAATGGCTACTCTGTAAATAAAAATTGTCAATAAGCAAAAATATTAGTACCTCTGTAAATAAAAAAAATAAAAACCACAAACTTGAAATCCATCTAAAAATTCATTTCACGTAAGTCGAGTGGAATTAGGTGATGGCGTTGGCGTCATTAGCTTTGTTGTGAGGCGGAGCAGCTATGGTGAAATTTTCGTAAGGTGCCGTGATGATCAGAAGCTTGGGTCAGAAGATAGGATTAGCTTTTATGGCTGATCTAATGGGAGGTAAGGTTCGACACTGATTGCTTTAAGCCTATGGTGGTGGGCATGGTTGCGCTGCAATTTCGTAAGGCACGGGGAACATGGGTGAAGCGTGACATTTGTTTTGCTGTATTCACTACAGCAGGTTAGGTTTCGACTGAGGCAACCAAGCTCGGGATGGGTGGTCGTATCGAGATGGGAAGGAAAAAAGGAGTGCAATGGTGGTGGTTGTGTAGGCTCTGGTGGTCGATTTGGATGTGTCAGTGGCACATGGTGGCATGCACAATTGGTTTCAAGCACACATGATTTTGCATTGGGGAAGAAACTCTAGCAAATGGATCGGGTTTGGTTGTGAGGCACGGGCCGGGCTGTGTTGTTTAGGGCGAGAAATATATTAGTTTAATTTATTTATTTTAGTTAGTATATTAATTTGATTTCAGTAATGAATTAGTATCTCACTCATATAAGGTTCAATCGAGGCGTGGTTTTGTATGTTGCATTCATAATGATGTTAGCTACGCATTGGAACTGGTTTCGTCGAATTTGAAGCTAGTAGAATTTTGATCTAAAATTGAACGTCGTTCGATTGTAATTTAGAACATAAAATGCTTAAGCGTTCGCTGGAATTTCGATGAGTTATCTCACATTTGAATGATTTCTGTAATGACGTATGGTAGATAAAAATTATTGTTTTATGTTGAAATGATTTATTGGCATGGTTTGGTTAAATATCCACTTTTGAAAAGCGAATGACTTTTAAATCGAAATACAGCGAATTTTGTTGAGAAATCCATACTTTGCGTCATTATGATTTTAAATATCGATATATGCCTGTTAATTTTAATTTTAGTTATATACCCATTATATAGATTGTTAAATGCTAAAATCAAATATTTGACCATATTGGATGTGGCACTGACATATGTTAAAAGTTGAACCTTTTTAGTGAAAAAAGCGTAGTAATAGCATTGGTTAAGTGATATGGTAGCTATTGGCCTCATTAAGCATTTTGAAATACTATTAATTGTTGTTTTTATTTGGAAAAGGTTTCGATTTTGAAAATGATTTTTAACTGATCTTTGGATTTTAAAAATAGATTTTGTACTTCTCAATTTTATTTCAGTTTTTTTTATTATTCTTTCCTAATATATATGTATATACTTAAAAATTATTTTAGAAAGTATCTGTCTTTATAGAAAAGGTACTATAATAATGAATGTATATTTTAAAGGAAATAAAAGGGGTTTATCTTTTATTTTAAAGTGATTTTTTATAAAGAAGATAGAAATATTTCAGAATAAATATTTAGATAACATTTTATATAAAATATTGTAATAAAAGAACAGATTTATGAATGTTATTTTATAAAGTAAAGAGAGATTTATAAGTGGTATTTTATAAATAAAGAATAAGTTTGTAGGTGATATTTTATAAAAAGAAAAATATTATCATTTTGATAAATTTAAGTAATAAACCACAGTTGTGAATTTATTGTAATATATGGAATGATCGTGTTATGGAAAGTATACGAGTTCTATAATTATATTTGGATTTTTTTATATTTGGAGTTTTTTTATAAAGGAGTTTTGTAATTATATTTAGAAATTTATAAAAGAAGTTTGTAAATGAATTTGGAGTTTTTATAAAAAGGGTTGCAAATAAATTTGGGGATTTATAATATGAGTTCTATAAATAATCTTCTATAATTTTTTTTTATAAAAGAGTTTTATAAATAGTATAAAGGATGTTTATAAAGGAGTTTATTAAATAAATTTGGAGATTATTAAAAGGAGGTTTATAATTATTTTAGATATTTATAAAAGGAGGTTTCACAATTTAAAAGTAATATTATATAAAAGGAGTTTGCAAAATAAGGAGTTTTATGAAGGAATTTTATAAAAAAGGATTTATAAAAGGACTTCTATAAATGATCATGTAAATTACGTCGTATGAAAAATATTCTTTCCATACTTAACACCAAATTCCAAGATATGGAAACTTGTCTCTGTTCTAAAAATTAAGAATGCATATTGAGGCAAGGATAGTTTTCTAACTTGTCCAATTTCATTGTTAATCAAAGGGTAATAGTGTTTGAGATAGGAAAGTGGTGTTAAGTATGTTGGTTTAATTTCCATACGATCCGTTTACTTACACCAAAGTGTTTTGGGTTTATTGTTATTAATGTTGTTAATTAACATCTATTTTAACCCAAATTAGGCGTGGTTTTGGAAAGTAAATCTTTCTTAAGATTTGTGAATATACTTATACCATTGAGATAAGTGTATGGATATATTTTCTACGTATTGCAAATGTAGTGTTTTATGAATATACTTATACTGTTAATATAAGTATATGGAAAAGTTTTCCTAAGTATAAGAAGTGAAAAGTTTTGGGAATATACTTATACAATTGAGATAAGTATATCAATATTTTTCAAGTATTGAAATGAGCGGAGAAGGGTTTGTGAATATATCTTTGTAAAAGTATTTTGATACAAGTATTTTAAAAGCAATTTTAACTAATGAATGACTAATTAAAAAGGCTTAGTGGTTGCTTATGTGTTTAAGTAGTGTTATTTTCCTTATGGACTTAAATCTCTAGTTGAATTGTCTGTTTGTTTGATAGTTAAATAACCGACTTTCAAAGATCTTGGCTATTTTTAAAACTATTGTTGTTGGTTAGGAGAGACTGGGTTTGGATATATTATACAAAAGCCAATTCACCCTGGCATAAGCATTCGAATTAAAGACATTTTATAGATGATGAATTCAAAGATAGAGTTCTTTGAAGTGCAATGACTACTTGCTACTAATCCTAAAGGTGATTTCAAAATGGATGTAGTAGAAGTAATGTCTTTGGTTTTTTCATATCCTAAACAACTTGTATGGATGAATGTTAGCATTGTATTGTTGCATGAAATATGGGAACATAGCCTCAAGCCTCACAAGCAGGAATGCCTGAAATATGGGATATGCTTCAGAGCTATGTGGGTCGCCCCTATTAGGGTATTGTCATCACCGATATTGACCCATTATGTATGCTTGAAAGAAGGTATGGTTTTCGGTCAGCAACCGATGTGATGAAATATTTGGTACTATCCAGTAAGGAGTAGGCCAGTCCTGAGTCGCAAGGGTCAATGTGAGGCCCTCGGTACATTTTTATAGAGTTGTATTATGATAGACGGTACCACGGTGGCCTTGTCATTGTATGGGATCCATTCTCCAACAAGTGCCTTTCAGACTTAGGTGTATACCAATTATGTTGGAATTTAATTAATGTAATAATTTCGGCTATGATTCAATATTTATTTTAAACCTTAGACATTATTATAATATAGCAAAATTTCCTAAAAATGATTTAGTTATCGCAAAATAAAAACTCATCCGTATTTATGAGCAGTGTGGTCTTATGAGATACCTCTATTTTGGAAGGTTTTATAATATTAAAATCCATTTGAGGTGTGTTTATCATGTTGGAATACCAGATTGATGCAGACGTTATTTTTTAAAAAAACTCGGGTTAGACCGATCATATTTTCAGATTTAGTTAGGAATGCTTTGGACATTC
The DNA here is from genome assembly GCA_030765085.1 of Allium cepa. Lineage (NCBI taxonomy): Eukaryota > Viridiplantae > Streptophyta > Magnoliopsida > Asparagales > Amaryllidaceae > Allium > Allium cepa. The sequence continues at coordinate 3,669,852 of CM060938.1, forward strand.
AGGGGACGAGCTGGTTGCATCCAAGATGTAGTCACGTTTATTCTATTTCGGCTGCATTGGTTGTTTATAATTATTAGCATTTGTGAGGACGGGTTGTTATAACTGTCCAGACTGATGATTGGTTAGGTTACTCCAATTGATGTATATATATTATAGTTTTCTTTTGTAAAGATCTGTTGTATATTATATATTACTCGTCATGATGTGAGATTCTGTTCTGTCTTTTCTTTCCTTTTCCCCCAACAATCTGTCATTTCAGCACTTGGATGCTCAGCACGTGAATACCGTGGATGTATTAGTGTCGACTTTTAAGGGTCGAAAAGATGGGTCGTTGCACATGGTATCGGAGCTTAGGTTGAGCAAGTACCTATGCTTTGGTGGGGTAGATTCATTAGAGAGGGTTAGTAATACCCTAGAATGAGTTTGAATGTGTATATATATGTATGTATTTATGCATATGTATGTATGTATGAGCGCATATTTGTTAGTGCTACGAAAAAGTTTTCTATTGTGTTGATTTATCCGTTGAGTGGTTTATGAATTGTAGTCGATGCAGAAGGTACAACTATATCGATAAGGGTTTCTAAATACTTGAATAAGACAAACCGACACCATATTGTTTTGAATTTGGTAAATGAAATAATTTGACCTAGATTATATTTTGTACATATAAAAGAATAATTTTCAAAAATTGATTTAGTAATCCGTGATGTGTTTTTTGCTAGGAAATAATATATTCAATTATTATCATTTATTACTTGATTAGTCATGCTCGTCTGGTTTAGGAGCATTGACTGTCACTTGTTGATTGTTTGTGTCAGATAGTTTATAAGCATTTATTGTTTGGTTGAATTAAATACGAACACCTTATGAATTAAGTTTCACAGTTGACTATATAAGGCGTTCAGCGATAATGTTGGGTTAAAATTTAATTTTAATAAAAATCATAGTTATAGTCCAAACAAGGATATACATTTGTGAAACGTTTTTGTAAGAAAGTAAAATTTTGTATAATACAGTTTATAAATAGTGTTATCCCACTTTTTGGTCAAATCTGGAATATCAACAAATTGGCAAGGAATGATGGATATCGGGATTGGAGATCGATTGAAAGCAAGGCTGCGATCGATGTAGTCAAAATTTGGTTGAACTCCAATTGGGACGAAATTGATTGGAGATGATGATAAGGACTAGGAAAAGCTATGTTTCAAATTTCCGGTTAATCGGAGTTCGTATGAAGGAGATATGATCGATGCAAGGTAGGAAAGACATGTTGTTCGAACGCATCAGGGGGTCGAGGTGATGATCACTTCGAATCCATCGGATTCGTACCCATCAGGTTTTGGTCAGTTCGACTCCATCAGGTTCGCATCGATCGAAGGCAAGGCACAGGGATGGTTCGAATCGATGCACTTCGTATCGATCAGAAGGTGAGGACTTCGTATCGATACCGTTCGTATCGATCGGTATGGATTCGGCTCGATAGTGTTCGTATCGATCCCAAGGACAAGCAGGATAAAGGACTTCGAATCGACACTGTTCGTATCGATAGGCATGGACACGGCTCGATGGTTTCATATCGGTCAGGATGGGAAGAGGTGGCATACTTCGAATCGACACTCTCGTATCAATAGCAGATGGACTTTGGCATTCTCGTATCCATCAGGTAAGGCTTCGTTCGTATCCATCATCGAGTATGGTTTCGTACCCATCTGTTGGCCTTCCACTCGTATCGGTAGCATCAAACATTTTCGTATCGATCGGATCGATGCGAAATATTCCCCTGCGATCGATAAGAGAGCGAACGGTTGAGTACAAGGAGTGATGGACACGTGCAAGCATGAAGCGTGGATACGTGTGCGTCTCTAGGAAGGAAGCGTTCAACTCAGCGCGCCAAGTGGAGTCAACACGCCGCATAATTCGAATCGACCCGGGAGGATAGCGCCACATCATTGCGTGCGCGTGCATCAGATGGAGTCGAAGGTGATGGATTCGAACTAGCGGATTTGAAGGTGACAACTAGTGAAAAACCCAAATTCGAATCGATCATATCTCCTAAACCGATGATCCAAATGTAATGAAATTTTCACAGCAGATCTCACACATGGTAAGGAATGTTCCAGCCAAGTTTTATCTCGATCGGATCATTTCTTGATGGATACAAAATCACTTCGTATCGATCACAGATCGAGTCGAAACTTGGTGGGATCGGTCTCGTGGGCCCACTCACGTGCCAGAAGAAGTCTCCCGAAGTTTGAGCACGATCTCAGCCTCCTACGCCTATAAATAGAGCCCCAGAGCCTATGAAAAAAGGATCTTCTTCGGGTTATTGGACGTCTAGACTCTGCCGAATTCATCTCGATACTTTAATACAACTATTGTACTCGAAATTCTTTATTATTACTGCTGTAATCATCTATAACCAGCAAGGATAATCAATAAAAGGATAAAACTTTGGAGTGGACGTAGGCCGGAGATAGCCGAACCACTATAAAACTTGTGTCTTTGTTCATTATTTTTGAATTGCTGTTTGATATTTGCTTAGATCTGATATTTGTGCTTGAATATCATTGGTTTGTGTTCATACACTGGTGCTTTCACGGTATTTGGGGTTCGTGACCAATTTTGGCATGAACACTTTGGTGCTTTCACTGAGAGAGACTAGCACCCGCCATATCGGATTTGAAGTTCAGGTTTGAAGAGTTTGATGAGTCTTGATTTGAGGACAATGACTAGGCAAAATAGTAGAAGGCAAAGGGTTGAGAGAAGCCAACAGGAAAGAAGTCAACAAGCATCCTCCAGAGCTGGGGAAGGACAGGCTTCGATCTACATAACCCGGGATGAGATGGAAGCTATGGAAAATTCATTGCAGGAGAGATTGTTGAAAAGTCAACAGGAAATGATGCAGACTTTCTTTGAACAGATGAGAGCTGTAGGGACGCAGAACTTAGGAGCAGCTACAACAGCTATGGATGCAGGACAGGGGACTAGGGTTATGGAACCCAATGGAGGACAGGGTACGGAGCCAGAAGGCAATCAACAAGGGCTTGGGGGCAGGCCCACATGATCTAACACAGGAGGGCCTTTGGAAGGAGTTCAACAGTCTAGGGTCAACGTTGCTGAGCCACATGAGGAATATGTGCTGGAGTTCCCTCGGAGGCATGCGGGGCAACCCCCAACAGACAATACTGGATTAGTGGAGATCATCAGAAAAACTGTGCGAGGTGGTTTGACCAACAGAGACTTGGATGGAGCGAATAGAAGTCCGTTTGCTTGGGAAATAAGGATGGCTCAGAATCCACCTAAGTCCAAGCTACCTAGCGTGGATGTGTATGATGGTAAGGCGGACCCAACTGATCACTTGATGAGGTACACCAGGCACATGGAGGTGCTGGGGGCATCGCAGGAGGTAATGGCACGATGCTTTCCTTTGTACTTGACGGACTTAGCTGCAATGTGGTTTAGGCAGTTGGGAGAAGGATCTATCAGGACTTAGGGGGAATTGGTGGAAAGGTTTTTGGGACAGTTTTGGGTTCACGTCAAGAGGCCGAAGAATGTGATGACATTGACATCGGTAAAGCAAAGGATGAATGAATCGCTTAGAGCTTTTCTAACCCGATTCAGTGCGGCAGTTGCTTCGGTGGATCGGCCTGATCCATCGATGGTTTTAATGGCAGCAGTATCAGGAGTCAGTGAGGATTCGGATTTCAAGGTATCTCTGATACGAGATCCCCCGTAGGATTTCGACGAATTCTTTCATGAGGCAGAGAGTTTCCATCGGCAGGAAGATGCGAGTACAGATTTAAAGTTGAAAAGGGTTAATGCAACTGAGGGTGGAGGACCATCCAGCAAAGGTTCGGATAAAGACAGAGGAAAAAGGAAGTTGGACGATGATTCTGGAAATGCTAGGAAGCGATGGAAGGATCCAAAGTTTTCCACATACACAGGATTGAACGAGACGTTGGAGCGGATATACCTGGATACTCGGAATTGCCTACCCTACCGAAGGCCGGCTAGGAGAGAACCATCAGAATGGGAGAGGACATCAGGAAGGCACTATCTCTACCATGATTTGGATGGACACGACACCAACAGCTGCAGGCATTTAAAGGATATGATCGAGGAGCATGTCAGGAAGGGATTGTTACCACAGTATATCGGAACTCGGAATGCAACGACGGAGCAGGAGCAACCGCCGCCTACCTCAAGTCACGATCGTGGAAGGCCCAGGAATGATGATCGATTGATCATCCATTGATCAGTATAATATGAAATAAGTAGCGAAGTTCTGGCAAGCAACCGAGTCATTTACACATGTATGGGGATGGAGATAGCCCCTAGGCATGCTCTGAATGATGATGAACTGTGATGTTGTGGTTTGTGAAATTTATCTTTTGCTTTTGGATAGGACACTGCTTTTCTTTTTGGATTTGGTTTTGGAGTTTGGAATGAGCTCCTGGTTTTGCTTGCTTTTTGATTTGGATTTTCCTTTGGATGATTGTTTTCGGTTTTGGATTTTGGTTTTGGATCTTGGATTTGGATTTTGTATTTGGATTTTGGATTGCATTTTGATTGGATTTTTATCTGGTTTTTGATAAACGGTCGTCGGGTATGGATTATGCCCGGCAAGGGGTGAGTCAATTTGCCCGAACGTGGTAAATTGACTCATTCAGGTCGTCGTGTATGGACTATGCTCGGTAAGGGTCCGGAGAGACCAGGATTCGGCCTAGGACTTAGGCCCCATATTATCGATTATTGTTTCAAGTCGTTGAGTATGGACTATGCTCAACAAGGGTCCAGAGAGACCAGGATTCGGCTTAGGACTTAAACCATGGCTTTGTACAACGTCCAGGGACACTGGACCACGGTCGTCAGGTGTGGATTGCGCTTGGCAAGAACCCAGGGAGGTTAGCTCAACGTCCAGGGACACTGGACCAAGGTCGTTAGGTGTGGATTGCGCTTGGCAAGAACCCAGAGAGGTTATCTCAACATCCAGGGACACTGGACCACGGTCGTCAAGTGTGGATTGCGCTCGGCAAGAGCCCAAAGAGGTTATGGATTCGGATACCCGGAGAGGTCTGGATTTGGTTACTGGCTATTGGATAAGGGTGGATTTGGACTCGGTTGTCGAGTTCGGATGGATAAGGAATTGGCTAAGGCTTCGGTTATTGGATTTGGAATTGGGCATAGACTCGGAGCAGTCAAGGATGACACACTCTGGCGAAATGGCTATGGACTCTGGATATTGGAATCGGAACTATTCAAAACACGCCTTCTTATCAAAAGGCATGTTTTGGGGGGCAAGTGTTATCCCACTTTTTGGTCAAAGATGGAATATCAACAAATTGGCAAGGAATGATGGATATCGGGATTAAAGATCGATTGAAAGCAAGGCTGCGATCAATGTCGTCAAAATTTGGTTGAACTCCGATCAGGACGAAATTGATTGGAGATGATGATAAGGACTAGAAAAGGCTATGTTTCAAATTTCCGGTTAATCGGAGTTCGTATGAAGGAGATATGATCGATGCAAGGTAGGAAAGGCATGTTGTTCGAACCCATCAGGGGGTCGAGGTGATGATCACTTCGAATCCATCGGATTCGTACCCATCAGGTTTTGGTCAGTTCGACTCCATCAGGTTCGCATCGATCGAAGGCAAGGCACAGGGATGGTTCGAATTGATGCACTTCATATCGATCAGAAGGTGAGGACTTCGTATCGATACCGTTCGTATCGATCGGTATGGATTCGGCTCGATAGTGTTCGTATCGATCCCAAGGACGAGCAGGATAAAGGACTTCGAATCGATAGGCATGGACACGGCTCGATGGTTTCGTATCGGTCAGGATGGGAAGAGGTGGCATACTTCGAATCGATACTCTCGTATCGATAGCAGATGGACTTTAGCATTCTCATATCAATCAGGTAAGGCTTCGTTCGTATCCATCATCGAGTATGGTTTCGTACCCATCTGTTGGCCTTCCATTCATATCGATAGCATCAAACATTTTCGTATCGATCGGATCGATGCGAAATATTCCCCTGCGATCGATACGAGAGCGAACGGTTGAGTACAAGAAGGAGTGATGGACACGTGCAAGCATGAAGCATGGATACGTGCGCGTCTCTAGGAAGGAAGCGTTCAACTCGGCGCACCAAGTGGAGTTAACACGCCGCATAATTCGAATCGACCCGGGAGGATAGCGCCACGTCATTGCGCGCGGTGCATCAGATGGAGTCGAAGGTGATGGATTCGAACTAGCGGATTCGAAGACGACAGCCAGTGAAAACCCCAAATTCGAATCGATCATATCTCCTACATCGATGATCCAAATGCAATGAAATTTTCACAGCAGCTCTCACACATGGTAAGGAATGTTCCTGCCAAGCTTCAGCTCGATTGGATCATTTCTTGATGGATACGAGATCACTTCGTATCGATCACAGATCGAGTCGAAACTTGGTGGGATCGGTCGCGTGGGCCCACTCACGTGCTAGAAGAAGTCTCCCGAAGTTTGAGCACGATCTCAGCCTCCTACGCCTATAAATAGAGCCCCAGAGCCTACGGAAAAAGGATCTTCTTCGGGTTATTGGACGTCTAGACTCTGCCGGATTCATTTCGATACTTCAATACAACTATTGTACTCGAAATTCTTCATTATTACTGCTGTAATCATCTGTAACCAGCAAGGATAATCAATAAAAGGATAAAACTTTGGAGTGGACGTAGGCCGGAGATAGCCGAACCACTATAAAACTTGTGTCTTTGTTCATTATTTTTGAATAGCTGTTTGATATTTGCTTAGATCTGATATTTGTGCTTGAATATCATTGGTTTATGTTCATACACTGGTGCTTTCACGGTATTTGGGGTTTGTAACCAATTTTGGCGCAAACAAATAGAGTTTATAGATAAAAAGGATTTAAACTGAGAATTTGAGGACTTTGAATCCTCGTGTTTTGAAAATTATTTTTCAAAGTTTGGAGAAATAATAATAGTATTATTTTGGAAGTATTTATGAATAGAAATATTTTTAAAAGATTTCAAAGGAGATAGAAAGCACCAAAACCACTTATGTCGTTGGAAAATAATTCTGGTGATGACTGCAGCATCATTGATGCTCATTTTCGGGTTTTTAAGTGAAGGATTGCCACCATAGAAGTTTTGCTTCATAGTTGTTTTGGTAAAATAAATTTTGTTTTATATTTCGAAAGTATAATTTGATATATAAAAGGAGATATGTATATTATTATTATTTCAAAATGATTTGAAATAAAATCGAGTGTTTAATTCTGAAGATTTTAATCAAGTTATTATATTGGGCCCATGTGTCTTATGCATTAGGATATTTTGGATTGTGCATCTCATTATGAGATGTTGTTGGTAATTCTCGTTTGTTGAAATGAAATGGAATTTTCGATAATGTTAGACGGTCGAAAACTTCCGAGTTAATTGAGAATTTGAAGCCAAGTGGTTGTAAAAATATAAGAGAATAAGTTTTTATAACTTATAAATTTTAGAAGATATCAAGTCAAACAAATTTTAAATTATGAACATCCGGGTTAAGTAAAACAAATCTAAAATTGTATATATACTCTTGCAATGTAGAAGGGTGTTATACAAATATAAACTTAAGTTTTTAAATGTTGGTAAACATAAATTGTGTCGTATAAGATGTTTATAAACTTAAGTAATGGTTTTATGAAATGGTTTATAAACGATTAGTATTAAAAGAGATATACTATAAGTAAAGGTGAATGTGGACTGAAAAGTAATTGGTATAGTTAAGAAACCAATTGAATATGAAACATAGTTGCACGTATATTATTTTATTCCCATAAATGATCTTGATCCAGATTTGGGTAAATAATTTCAATGTGATATACACTAGTCTGAGTTAGGATTTTTCACTCAATTCTTGACGGCGAGATATGCATTTTTGATAAGATTTAGAAGTTTTCTACTATAATATATGGCTATGTAAGGAGAATAGATATTTCTAATCAAGGAGTCCAATCAGAGTTCGCATTGGAGAAGTCTAGCGAGCGATGCTAGTTTGGAAGTAAATTTATGCGATCGAGCAAGTGATTGGATTTGATATTGCACACGGATGAAATATGTACATCGTGTGGGCTTTAATATAATTATATGCTTTCGACATTAGAAATGCAAGTTACATGGTTGAATGGTATTTATAAGTGAGGCACATACATATGGAAGCAAAGGCTAGCTTCCTGCTTTTGGTTTTATGAGTAAAGTTTGATTTCACGACTAATAGGTGCACATTTATATTGTTGTTGATGAATTCATGCTCCAGATACGCAAGTCACTTTCGGACTTTCGTTTTCTTTTGTTGATTTGGGCCAGCTGTGGTGTGTTGTAGCTTTTCCAATCAAGCCACGAAAAGGAGGTGCTGCCAAATGTTTCTGTAACATATGAGACTTTGAAAAGTTTAATAATTCATTTTAGTTAATTGATTTTAAAAGCTTAAGTGATTTTATTAGTTTAAATAATCCATTTTTATTAATTGATTTTGTAAGCCTAAGAGAGGAAGTTTTTAAAAGCTAATGGTTTGGGACATTTTTCTTTCTTTGGGAATTTCGAAGATGAAATTTTTTTAAGGGTGGAAGAATGTAACAACCTGATATTTTTAACGTTTCGAATAAGGAATATTTAATTAAATATCCAGATTTCAAAGGTAATGAATTATTAAATCATTTATTAGGATATAATAAATAATAAGATAATGAATGGTTAATAAATCGAATCAATTTTTAATGCCGTGTTTTTTTTAATTTATTTGATTTTTTGTATAATTTTTAATTTGAAAAATATTTAAATTATTATTTAACGTATATTCCAGCAAACGATGTTATTTTTTTAATTTTACAGAATAAGTTAATAGATGTATATTATTATTGTTTGGGATCATATCATAGTTTTGAGTGCGATCGTATTTTTTTCATTTGCGGTCCGTAGAACGGAATATTATGTAGCAGGGTGCCCTATTTGACTGTTGCTTTGTTTATACTCATATCTCACTTTACTTCTTCCTTTTGACCTTGATTTGGTGTTGATGCGATCGGTGGCTTGAATTTTGGTTTTCTTCTTTGCTTGCTGATAAGTACACACATCTAACCCTCTAACCATTCCTCACTCATCTCATTTCACCCTCTCCGTCTTTCATCTTTTCCTTTTCCTTTTATTTTTTGGTAAATGAAAATAGCTTCCACCAAACCAAATTAAGATTGGAAAACAAAACGGGTCTAGTAAGTGAAAATCGCTACTTTGTAAATCAAAAAACATCAACAAGCAAAAATCTTATCACCTTTGTAAATTAAAAAAAAAATTCAAAACTCATAAACTCAAAATCCATTCAAAAATTCATTTCTCCCAAGCCGAGTGGAATTAGGCGATGGCGTAGGCATCGTTGGCTTCTTTGCGAGGAGGACCAGCCGTGGTGAAATTTTCATGAGGTGCGATGATGATTGGAAGCTTGGGTCGGAAGCTAGGGTTAGCTTTTATAGCAAATCGAGGGGGAGATAAGGTCCAATGTTGATTGCTTTGAGTTTGTGGTGGCAAGGTGTTGTTGCGGTAGAGTTTTGGTGAGGCGCGGCGATCATGGATGAAGAGCGACGTTTCTTTGTCGCATTCGCTATAGTAGATCGGGTTTCGACTGAGGTAACCCAGTTCTGGATGGGTGGTGGCATCGGGATGGGGAGGCAAAGAGGAGGGCGATGGTGGTGGTTGGGTGGGCTATGGTGGCCTATTTCGATGTGTCAGTGGAATATAGTGGCGTGCACGAGTGGGACCAGGCGTGCGTGATTTTGAGTTGGGGAAGAACTGTAGCAAGTGGGCCGGGTTTGGTTGAGGGGCATGGGCTAGGCTGCGTTGTTTAAGGGGAGAAATATTTTAGTTTAATTAATTAATCTTAATTAGTATGTTAATTTGAGTTTAGTGATAACTTCGTATCTCATTCATACGAAATCCAATTGAGGTGCTGTTTTTTGTATTCTGTTTGTAATGATTGTTAGCTATGTGTTTTCATGTGGCTGATCCTTAGCCACCATCCAAGCACGAATACCTCTGTTTAATAAAATATTTTTGTTGTAGAAAATCTCAACTTCAGGATCCTCCGCTGCGCGGTTTCTTTGAAAACAAAGTCATAGACATGTAGGTTTTCTTTGAAAACAAAGTCATAGACACGTAGGTTCATTGCCGACTACCCTAAGAGCATTCGCTTATAAACCAGTTATTGGCACAAATAACACAAAGAAATATAACCAACATTATTGGAAAAAGCAACCCCAAAGATTTGGGTCCAAAAGCAGTTAGCAGCGACCACTGGAACTAGTTTTGTCGAATTTGGGGATAAAATCGAATTCTTTCGATTTATTTCAAAAACAAAAATGCTAAAGCGTCCGTTGGAATTTCAATGAGTTATTTCACATCTAAATGATTTCTATAATGATATATAGTAAACAAAAATTATTGGCTTGGGTTGAAATGATTTATTGGCTTGGTTTGGTTAAATATCGGCTTTTTACATTTAAATTGAAATATATGGAATTTTGTTGAGAAATTCGGATTTCGCGTCGTTGTGATTTTAAATTCCAATTATATACCAGTTGATTTTAATTTCAGTCATATATCCATTATATAGATTGTTAAGTGCTAAAATTTGATAGTTTTTCCATATTGGATGTGACACTGACATATGTTAAAAGTTGAACCTGTGAAAAGGGGTAGTAATGTCATTGGTTAAGTGATATGATAGCTATTGGCCTCGTTATAAATATTTTGAAATACTATTAATTACTATTTTGGTTTTGGAGATGGTTTCGATTTGGAAAATGATTTTTAATATGTTGCATTTTCTGTAATATTTTATTTAAAAATAGATTTTTTACTTCTCTATTTTACTTCAACTACTTTAATTATTCTTTCCTAATATATGTTTATATGTAAATGTTTAAAAGTTATTTTGGAAAGAAACTATTTTTATAAGAAAGTTATTATAATAATGAATGTTTATTTTAAAGGAAATAAAATGGATATATTTTATTTTTAAAGTGACTTTGTGTTTTTTAGGAAGATGGAAATATTTTGGAATAAATATTTAGGAATAATTTTATATAAAATATTATTATAAAAGAATAGATTTATAACTCATATTTTTTAAATTAAAGAGAGACTTATAAGTGGTATTTTATAAACATAGAATATGTTTATAAATGGTGTTTTATAAAAGGGAAAATGCTATCATTTTGATAAATTTGAGTAATAAATCACAGTTATGAATTTATTGTAATGTATGGAATGATCCTATTATGTAAAGAATATGAGTTTTAAAATTATATTTGGAGTTTTGTTTTATATTTGGAGTTTTATTATAAAAGGAGTTTTGTAATTATATTTAAAAATTTATAGAAGAAGTAATGCATTTGGAGTTTTTATAAAAAGAGTTGCAAATAAATTTAGGGATTTTTAACATGAGTTCTATGAATAATCTTTTATAAAAGAAGTTTTATAGAAGAGTTTTATAAATAGTATATATAGGATGATAATAAAGGAGTTTATTAAATAAATTTGAAGATTTATAAAATAAGGTTTATAATTATCTTTTGATATTTATAGAAGGGGATTTCACAATTTATAAATAATATTCTATAAATGTTGTTTGTAAATATAAGGAGTTTTATAAATGCATTTTTATAAAAAGGGATTTATAAAAAGACCGAGATTCGATTTTCATAAATGATCATTTTAAATTCTGGTAGTATGGAAAATATTCTTTCCATACTTAACACCAAATTTCGATGCATAGGAACTCGTCTCTATCTTTAGACTTAAGAATGTATATCGAGGCAATAATAGTTTTCTAACTTGTCCAATTTCATTGTTAATCAAGGGATAGTACTGTTTGAAATCAGAAAGTGGTGTTAAGTATGTTGGTTTAATTTTCATACGATCCGTTTACTTGCATCAAAAGTGATTTGGGTTTATTGTTATCACTGTTGTTAATTAACATTTTCTAACCCAAATTAAGTGTGATTTTGGAAATCAAATATTTCTTAAGATTTGTGAATAAACTTATACAGTGGAGATAAACATGTGGATACAATTTTAAGTAGTGAAAATGTAGCATTTTGTGAATATACTAAAACTATTAATATAAGTATATGGAAAAGTTTTCCTAAGTATTAGAAGTGAAAAGGTTTGGGAATATACTTATATAGTTGAGATAAGTATATTAATATTTTTCAAGTACTGAAAAGAGTAGAGAAGGGTTCGTGAATATATCTGTAAAGGTAATTTGATACAAGTATTTACAAAGTGGTTTAATTAATGTAGGGACAAGTTAAAGAGGCTTAGTGGTTGCTTATGTGCTTAGTTAATGTTATTTTCCTTTTGAAATTGTCTCTGGTTGAATTGTTCGTTTATTTGATGGTTAAATAATCGACTGTCAAAAATCTTAGCCAGTTTTAAACCTATTATTATTGGTTTAGAGAAACCGGGATCAGATATATTATCCGAAAACCACTTCGAATAGGCATAAGCGTTCGAATTGAAGACATCTTAAAGATGATGAAATCAAAGATGTATTTCTTTGAAGTGTAAGTTCCACTTGCTACTAATCTCAAGTGTGATTCTAAAATGGATGTAGTAGAAGTAGTGCCGTCAGTTTTTTCATATCCTAAACAACTTGTATGGATGAATGCTGGCATTGCATTGTTGTATGGAGGGCAGTGTAACATTCCAAGCGGGATTTCTATTTAAAAATATAAAATGTAGCCTCAAGCCTCACAACCAGGAATGACTAAAACAAGGGATATGCTTTAGGGTTATATGAATCGCACCCGTTAGGGTACTGTCTTCTCCTGTTCTAAATCGATATTGACCCATTTATGTCTGCTTGAGAGATGGTACGGTTGTTGCTCGACAACCGAGGTGATGAAATATTCCGTATTATCCAGTAAAGGGTAGGTCAGTCCTGATTCGCATGAATCCATGTGAGGTCCTTAGTATATTTTTCTAGAGGTGCACTGTGGCAGGCGGTACCCCAGTTACCTTAACATTATATGGAATCCGTTTTCCAATAAGTGTCTTCCAGACTTAGTTGTATACCTATTATGCTGGAATTTAATTAATATAACAATTCGGCTATGATTCTATTTATCTTAAACCATAGCCATTATTACAATATCACAAAATTATATAAAAATAATTTGGTTATCGTGAGGTAAAACCCATCCTGTTTATGTGTGGTGCGGTCTTACAAGGTACTTTTATTTTGAAAGGCTTTATAACATTAAAACCAATTGAAGTGTGTTTATCATGTTGGTTTACCGGACTGATATAGGCGTTATTTTCTTATAATGCTCATGTTAGACCGAACATATTTTCAACTTTAGTTGTGGTGGCTTTGGAGCTTCAGGTGACAAGCTGGATGCCTCCAAGACGTATTCACATATGTTTCATTTCTCATGTATTGGTTGTTTATAATTATCAGCATTTGTGAGGACATGTTGTTATAACTGTCCAGGCTGATGATTGGCTAGTTTACCTCAATTGATGTATGTATATTATAGATTTCTTTTTTGAAGATATTCCTTGTCACGGCATGAGATTCTGTTATCTTCTCTTTCATTTTCCCCAACGATCCGTCTTTCTAGCTCTTGGATGCTCGGCAAGTGAGTACCGTAAATACATTAGTGTCGGCTTTTGAGGGTCAAAATGATGGGTTATTACATAATTGGTATTTATAAAATTATTTCATGACTTTATGAATGACGAATATATTTTACAGAATAGGTATAAGATTTTATAAAATAGAAAAATGATGAACACTTGATTTTCAATGAAGCGAAATAAATTTTTTATAGGGATAAATCGATTTACAAGCTAGTATTTTATTTTATAAGTGATTTATATGCAAGTATGAGATTTTATAAAATGATGAGATGGTTCACTTTTATTGAAATGATTTAGTAAATAAAAGTAAGTTTTGATTTAAGTAATAATTGGATTACTTATTCGAATATACATGTACGTATATGTGCACAAGTGGGTATATATACGCGCATTTGGAGCTAAGCAACAATTAAGACAAATATATTATAGCATTTAGAATTTTTGTGTGATTATTTGTTTATATATATATATTTGTTTGATTATATAGAAATATAATTAATTACAAGTCCATTGCGAGCATTTCATGTAGCTATAGTGACTATCGCGTGTGCTAAATTGCGTGATGGTATACCGAGTCAAGCAATCATCTCAATGAAGTATGTAATATGAGAGTGTGTGTGTATAAGTGTGCACAAATGAGTGTACCGACACACATATAGGCTGCGCACATGGCATGGAGGCTGGGTATGTCATTTTGGCATGTTTTAGGAAGCCAGGTCGCTATAATTGCCCATTGAACTCTACTCGTGCAAAGAGTGGCTTTGGTATCGAAACCGATTTTTTATGCTTAAGAAGCCACTTCCAAAACGTCAATGAATGAACCTCGGTAGATGTCCGATGGGATGGAGGCAGGCTCTAGTAGCAAGGTGACTCATTGGGTGAAGCGTCAGAGAAAATGACGCATGAATTGGCAATCGTTTGGCAGGTTTTCCCTTGCCCATGCTCGTTGCTTGGAACCTATCATTTTGGTTGAATGAAAGGATCCATTCAATTAACTAGCAGAGAAGAAACAATCCATCTTTTCCCTTATTCAGTCGATTGAATCCCTTTGATTAGTCAGTTGAAGCTATGTTTTCTAGTTTTTAAAAATGTGATAACTTTAGCATCGAAGCCAGATTGAGATAAGGCAAAGACCATTGTTCACTAATTTTCAAGGGCTACAACCTTTGAAGTTTTGGCAATTTTGGAGTACATTGATTTCAGGGCCCATATGGGACCCATCACGACACGTATTCCAAACCGTAGATTTTAAGGTAAACTGGGAGGGTATATTAGAGTATTATGATATCGAGGTCATGCATTCCATTTGGCATGTGATTTGGGTTAGTATGGGGTTTTGTTAGAGTTGTCAGGTGGGTTTTTGGGATGTGGCGACTGGAGCCATGCGTGGCGATTCTACACGTTACATGTAGAGTGAGTTTATACTTTAAGATTTCGATCTTAGAGTAATATTGATTTGTTTAGTGTTGACCTATTATGACACACCTAGAGTATGGAATTATGTGACCTACGCAAAGTATGGACTTAAGTGACCTACCCAGGTATCAACCTTGTTGCGGCGTACTTAGAGTGTTGTTGATGGCCATGACACACTCGACACGGTCTTAAAGGGGCCGTAAATAACTTTATCTTGATTGTAACCGCTTTGACATTTTTGGGTCCTACATTCGTAAGCTTATGAACATTTAGTCTTATAGTCATGATCATGCACGTTGTATTGTACCTATTTTGTCTTAGCAGTAGTGACCATACAAGTTGTGGCGTACCTGTTCGTTCTTTATAGTAGTGACCATACACATTGGGGTGTATCTTATCAATCTTAGTAGTAGTGATCATTGTTTTAGGATCACAGTTTAATCATAGTATATTTGTATTATATTATTAGTAGTTTTGGGCTAGTGTAGTGCAATGGAAGATATTGTGCTAACATTTTGTTATATGAAAAGAGCAGGTTTTGGTATGATCCCCTACTTTTGAGATGGGTTTACTATATTTGTTTATAGGCAGTCCGAATTACCCCTGAGCCATGTTTATGGAGAGGGCCAGCTGTATTTTAACTATTCCTGTATATTTGTGTATAGTGTTAATATACAGTATTTTAAGATAGTTCCCTTCACACCAGAATTTATGTCCGACCAGTATTTTATCTTCGTCTGATTATGTCATGACAACTCTCGGCCACTTGATTGAGTAGTTTGGAAGTCAGGTGCATTCTGGGATAAGTTAGCAAGTGCACAACTGATCATTTTGGAGGCGTGGCATCGATGTTTTGAGATATATATATATATATACACACTTTTTATTTCATTTGTACATAACTGACTTGTTATTTATATATAGGACCGTTGTATCAAATATTTATACAAAACTCCGCGTTCCTTTGGAGTTAATGTATTCTGACTATTCTGTACTGATATTTATTTGTAAGTTGCATCCGCTTGTGTGTTATTTTATATATTTTTATTCTATTATGTTCATGTATATTCAATATATTATTTATTGTCATTTTGTTGTGATATCTTATCAGTGTCATTGTTTAGTGTTTTTTTAATTTTACCCCGACAATCCGTCCTTTGCGGTATTTAAAAGTTGTGCGATGATGTAATGTGCCGATTTTTAGGTATTACAAAGGGCGAGTTATTAAATTAAGGTTGACCATGGTACAACCATGAATGAGGTAATCAAGCTAAAGGTGAAGATGGTCAATGAAAAGTAGACTTGAATTTACCCTTCAACGATTCTTCGACAACGTTATCCAATACAAGAACTTGAAATAACTAGGAAGCACTTATTTTAATACATTGGCCAATGCCTAGGAAGAGGTACTATGTTGTGCAAAAATGTCCGGTGAAGGCCTTACCAAAGATGAAATTAAATCTAAGTACATCGATCCCGAAGACATTGAAAAACAAGAAGAGCGAAAGGCTATCCTGGCTGTAGAGGACTCCGCTACTGCTGAAGTTGCCACTGAAGCTCCTATTGGTCCAAGTGCATCAGGCCATGTAGAATCATCATCTCTTAAAATCAAAGAGCTTGCAATGATGGTTCCAACATCCGAGGGGCCTAGCCCTAAGGCTACCCAAACGCTTATTTCAGCTTCCCCAGCAATCACTTCCAACGAGCCCTATATTCCCATTTCCATTTTTCAACACTTCCTATCGACTACAGAAGAAGGTGAAATCACTATGTCTCCTACTAAGGAAACTCCGACTGATAAAGGTATATCCCTTTTCTCTTCAAGATTCGAGATCCTTCAGCTCTCGCCTAATATTGTTACTAATATTTACTTCTTCGTCTATGAAGTCAATGGTCATCCCTCTCTTCCACCTCCTCCACTGTCAGTTACATAAGGCTTGGACCTCGATGTAATTACTACCGATTCAACCTCTATTATCACAAGACTGATCAATCCAAGCCTTCCCTCAACTCCCTTCCTTGTCCTGATTCGAAAAGGATCACCGCTTTAGAGGCATTAGATGGTAATTCATGGTCCTTTGGGGAAGACATTATCATTACTAGCACCTCGGGCCTAACCGGTCCTATTTCTATATCGGAGAGGCCGAAGATCGATGTTTCCCAGGTGAAAATCAAGACCGAGCCTAGAGTTGAAAAATCTACCAGCATTGAAGAACCAAAGCCTTCTTCGAGAGTATTTCTTACAAACATCAGCTCTTATAAGGGCAACGACAACAGTGCCACAACAGACACATCCGACCCCCTTGTTGACCGACCTGAAGATCCTACCATCACTATTAGTGAAGGAGAAATAACTCCCTTCGAAGGCAGCACACCCAAGGGTGAGAAGGTCCAGAAGAGAACCCATAATGGTTTAGGTAGCAAAGTCGCAAGAAGAAGAAGATATACAAGAAGTAGGCTTTTCGGTTTGCCTTTAGTGATGATGAGACAATTTCCTTTTGTCTCTTTCTGATTGTATATTTTGTTTCCCACTTGTAAATAGGTCATGCTTGTGTGTGACTGCCCCCTACATCTATTGTATATAAAAATTGAATGTAATGAAAGTTTGTTTTTCTATTTCAATCCATGTTTCACTTACATTTACATATTTATGTATATCTTTCCTGCCTATATACAACCGCCTGCATATATAATGTAACGACCCGTAATTTTAGACATATGATTTTTAATTACTTAATTAATGAAATATTAGTTTTAAAACTAGAATAACTTAAATTTCAAATATACGAATTTATTTGAATAATGAATTTAAATAATTATAATATTTAAATAATTTAACCTTAGATTTAATATGGACAAAAATTATTTGGGAATCTTATTTAAATCCAGTTTGAATGAGAATGGAATAATAAACTTTTAACTTTAGATTTAGAAGTGATTTACTTAGTTTTTATAATAATTTGTTTTGATTAACGTACGAAATTATCATTTCGGGACACTGTCTTGGATGTTGATCAAACCAGTGTTATTGAAACCATAATAATAAATTATTGTACACCGACTAATTTCTGACAATTAGACATATCGTGTGGTTATGCGAGCTTGAAACGTGTGGAATTAATTACAAGAAATTAATATAATATAATTCGATTTCAAAAGCTAACTTCTGTATAAGATCGAATTAGGTCCTGATAATAGTTCCATTAAGTTCGGAATAGGGGTTTTGGTATAGATCGCCAAGAGCGCGCCTCGATGGGAGTGTGAGATTTTTTGAACTGTAAAGCTGTATATTTTCAGATAAATTAATATGCACCATCAGCATACCATACCCATAATCACTTCAGCACCTACTTCTCCATGCCAACCCATATCCACACCATATCATCTTCCCCTATAAAAGCATCATCATAACCATAAAAGCAATTTTTCATAATTGAAATCAATTTCACCTCATCGAACGGCCGTAGATCATCGAGAATAACCAAACATTTTCAAGTGAAGTCTTCAACTGGAGTTTTGTTCGTGGCATCAAAGTGGACTTACTCAATGATTGGATCGTCATCATTCATCGTGGAGTGGCTGTAGTACGACGATGAATGTCGGGAACTATAATGGCAAATTCCAGCAATTTCGTCAATTTTTTGGTGATGGAGTCTAAAGGAAATTTGTAGAGGGAAGCATAAGCGACGTTCCGGTGAAGTTTAGTGATCAGTGGTGAAGTATGGCGATGGTAAGGTCAAGGTGAACGACATATGATTTATTGCAATTTTTCGGCGAACGACAGCAAATTGGAAGCTGAAGCTGGTGGCGTTGGGGCCGCATTGACCAGGCCCCATGGCAGGGTATGAGCGGCATGGTCTAGTGGAGCATAGGTGGCGCGGTAGATGGTCAAATCCATGGTCGATGACGGGTTCTTGCACGCCTGGGAACGAACGAGTTGCGGGAGGAAAGGTTAATTAGTTTAAAACTTCATTAATTTTTAAGTTAATTAAAAACTTAAATAATCTCAAACGTTCATTAATTCATATCAGGTCCTAATCGAATGCGACGTGTTGCATTGGAATCGTATTAGCGAATAATATGATATAGAGTTGGATTGGATGGATTTGGAGCTAGTTTGAATTTCACGCTAAATCGAACGTCAATCTAGAATGCCTCGGCGACAACTGGAGTTTCGGTGAGCTCAGTTCACCTTTTTAGTTAACCAAGACATTATATAATTAATAAAAAATTGTTGATTGGATGTTCGGATGATTTACTATTTTATCAGTTGGTTTAGATTTATTCTTTCCCTTATTATGGATGACCTTTTATATATAACCGTTTAGTAGTGGATGAAATTTTAAATATGCCCATCTAGTAGCAGATGACCCTTATTATATGATTATATATTGTCTGTGATGAAGGAAATAGGTTGAAGGGTTCCAATAGGATTCCTCACCACTGTTGATTTTATTTATATATATATGTGCTGATATATATGAATTACGATGCATGGAAAAACAGGTTGGAGGGACCCAACAAGATTCCTCATCATTGTTGAAAGGTTTTCTATAATATTGCTATTATATGAATTTTTGAAAATAGAACCAGATTGTTAATCCTATGGGTTATGACATTGTTATATGATCAACTGTAGTAATAGGAAATCAATATCGATATTGGTTAAGGGTTTGGTAGCTATTGGCCTTAAATTAGTATTCTAAAATACTATAAATTGCCATTTGGTTTGGATTTGGTTTTTGAGATGGAGAAAGATTTAAAATCAGAATTTGGGTTTTCAAAAATATTTCTGTTTTTAAATGAATTAAATTTCTATTTTACTCCAACCTTTTTTATTTGTTTCGAATTATATAGAAATGATTTAAAATGTCCAACTATTGTTAATAATGTTTTTAAAAGTTATTTATTTATATTTAATATTATTTAAGGTTATTTATCAACATGTTAATATTTTGAAAGGTTAATATGTTTTAAAATTAATTATAATGATTTATTAATATTTTTTGGAAATTGATTATTCCTATTTATAATAATGGTAAAGATTAATTATTATTGTTTTATTAATGATGTTTTGAAATTATAAATTATTATTTTTAAGATGTTTTAAAGTTAATAATTATTATTTATTCATAATTTTTGTTATTAATAATTATTATTAGATAATAATCTTTTGAAGTAAGTGATTACTATTTATTAATAAACGGTGTCAAAGATTTGTAAAATAGTTTTATAAATGGTTTTCTAGATTTATAAATGATTTTAGAATTGTATAAAAAGGAAATCTTTCTTTGTTTTGTGAATATACTTATATTGTTGAGATAAGTATATGGATATTTTTCCAAGTATTGAAAATATAGGGATTGTGGATATATCTTTGTAAAAAT
The DNA here is from genome assembly GCA_030765085.1 of Allium cepa. Taxonomy (NCBI): domain Eukaryota; kingdom Viridiplantae; phylum Streptophyta; class Magnoliopsida; order Asparagales; family Amaryllidaceae; genus Allium; species Allium cepa. Next base: position 3,690,352 of record CM060938.1, read on the forward strand.
ATTTTGATACAAGTATTTACAAGATGGTTTTAATTAATGAAAGATTAACTAATGAGCTTAGCGGTTGCTTATGTGCTTAACCAATGTTGGTTTTCCTTATGGAATTAAATCACTGATTTGGATGTGTGTTTGTTGATAGTTAAATAACCGACTATCAAATATGGACCCAAAACATGACTTCGGAAATATGTAGTAGAAACGCGTGAGTTTATAGCACAATCATCTCTGATGATGCTATATTGTGCGAATAAATCTCATTTCATTCTCCTAGGACAAATGATAAGGAAATCCATACACCAACGGTTAGGAGTTGATCTCTACTCTTATCTTTGACTGTTTATTTCCTAAAGATCCAGAGTTGAGTTTAGCGAAAAATGTGGAATATTGTTTCGAAGAGACTGGGAAGGGATATGTTATTCAAAAACTACTTCGATCCAACTCAAGCATTTCAAAGTGAAGACATCTTAAAGATGATGGAATTGAAGATGGAGCCCTCTGAAGTGAAAGGGCAGCTTGCAACTAATCCTAAGGGTGATTCCAAAATGGATGTAGTAGAAGTAGTGCTTCAGTTTATTCATCTCCTGGACAACTTGTATGGATGAATGCTGGCATTACATTGCTGCTTGAAGGGTAGTGTTAGCATTCCAAGTGGGAAGTGCTATATAAAAGGTAAAGTGTAGCTTCAAGCCTCATCGACCAGGAATAACTAAAACATGGGAGATGTAGCTGGGCTAAGTGGGTTGCTTCCAATTAGGTATGATCATCCTTATCTAAAATTGATATTATATCTCGTTTGTATGCTTCGAGGCCCATTAACCAAAGGGTGATCATATTTGGTACTACTAGTCAAGTGGTAGCCAGTCCTATTTTAGCAGAGGATCCTAGCGAGGTCCTCGGTGCTATTTTACCTAGATACGCACTGTGATGGATCGTACCCCAATAGCCCTATATTTGTTTGAAATCCATTCTCCAACAAGCGCCGTACAGACTTAGTTATGCCTAACTATGTTGAAATGAGAGATGCAAGCATTTCAGCTATATTCATATTTTATTTTGATCCCTCGACATTATTATAATATCACTAGATTTTCTATAGAAAATATTTTAGTTATCGTAAAGTAAAAACCCATCCGTGTTTATCTACCGAGTGTGTTACGAGATAGCTTTAATTTTAAAGGTTTTATATTTTTAAAAAGTCCAACTGGATGTGTTTTCTCATGCTGGTTTACCAGACTGACTCGGGTGTTATTTTATTATAATGCTTGGGTCAGACCAAGTATATTTACAGATTGCTTTGGATGCGTTGGAGCTCAGGAAGCGAGCTGGAGGTCTAAGACGTATCTACTATTTCTTTGTATTCCACTATGTTATTTGGTCATTGTTTTTATCAGCATTTGTGAGGATAGGTCATTATAACTATCCAGGCGAATGATAAGTGATTTGTTGTTGTACTCTGATGGATGTACATATATTACAGTTTCTCTTTTGTAAAAAACACTGATATTATATTATATATTGGTCCACTGCGTTGCGAGATTATGTGTTGTTTGGTTTTTTCCTCTCTTCTCTTCTTTCTTCTTTCTTTCCCCTAACTATTTTCCTTTTCTTTCAAATTTGAGCGGGACATGTTTGGTTTACTGTCCACTTATACTGTACGTAAAGGTGGGTCGTTGTAGCTGGTATCAGAGCTTAGGTTAAGCGAACACCTAGGCTTTGGTGGGGATTACTCATTAGAGATAGGGTCAGCAGCACCCTAGAATGAGTTTGAGTATATTATAGATATAAGCTTGTATTTGTTAGTGATATAAAAGTGTTTTATATTCTATTGATTAATTTGATGAGTGGCTTATGGATTTTGGTCAATACGAGTAGCTAGCATTATTGATAGAAATTCCTAAACACTTGAACAAGGCCAATTGACACAGTATTGTTTTAAGTTTGGTAAATTAGATAATTTTACCTTGGACTATATTTTCTATATAAAGAAATGTTTTTCAAAAATTATTATATTTATATATTATATGCTTGGTTGTTGGGAAAATGATAACATTTCGTTATCATCATTTATTGTTGATTACTCATGCTCATCCAATTAGGAGCATTGACTATGGTTTGCTGATTAGGTAGTCGTGCCCGACCAATTTATGGCATTGACTATTATGCTAAGGTAGGAGTAGTTTATCCTTTTTACTACATGGGTTGAGAAGATTGGTGATTGTGGGAACATTAAAAATGAACACCTTATGAAATTCAGTTTCATAATTTGACTATAAGACGTTTAAAGATATGTTAGGTTAAAGATTTAATCTTTATAAAAGCTGTTTATTTTAATTTAAACAAAGTAACATTTTTTAATTAATTTTCATAAGAAATGTGAATTTAATGATTATGATTTATAAATATAATTGAGAAATAAAGTGATTTAAGTTAGGATTTGAGAATCAAAACCCTGATGTTTGTGGAAATGGATTTTCAAATTTTGAAAATTATTTTTCAAAAGTTTTGAGAAAATAATAATAGTATTATTTTGAAGTATTTTGAATATAATTATTCTTAAAGGATTTTTAAAGGAGATAAAAAGCACCGAACTCACTTCGGTCGCTGGAAAATAATTTCGGTGATGCCTGCAGCATCATTGATATTCATTTTCGAATTTCTAAGTGACGGATTGCTACCATATAAGATTTGTTTGAATTTTTTTTGATTTAAATTCAAGTATGTGATTGTTATATAAAAGAGATATATAATAAGTATTATTTCAAAATAAAATTGAAATAAATCCAGGTGTTTAATTCTAAAATTTTCAATTAAGTATTATATGGATGTATGTAGCCTATGCGTTAGAGAAGATTGGTTTTGTACCTTATTTTGATATGTTGTTTGTCAATTTTCATTCATTTAAATGAAGTGGAATTTTCAACGATTTTGGAAAACCGAAACTTCTAAATTGGATTTAGAAATTGAGCTAAGTGTTTTGAGACAATATAAGGAAATAGGTTTTTGTAATTTACAAATTTGAAGTTAAAGTCATGGATTTTTGGAATGGGTATAAACTTGAGTTTAATAGTGGTAAATAAACGTAAGTGGTGTTTAATAGAGTGATTATAAACTTAAGTAAGGATTTATGAAATGATTCATAGGGGACATTAGTATTGAAGAAAATATACTAGAATGTGGAAATGAATGTGAATAAAAGAATTTGGTATAGTTAGAAACCTATTTGAAATAAGTACGTAAGTTCTATGTAGATTGTTTTATTCGCATAACTGTTTGATCCATATTCGGGCACATGATTTCGAGATGACTTACATCGGTTCGAACAAGGATTTTTCACTCGATTCTTGACGTCGAACACTTGATATAGATTTTAATAGAATCCGAAATTCTCTATCATAGTATATGGCTATGAAAGGAAAATGGTGATTTCTAATCAAAAAACCGGATCGGAGTCCATACCAGAGGAGCCGATCGGACAATACTAGTTCGGAAGTGAAATTGCATGATGGAGTAAACGAAAGAATTAATATTATGTATGGATGATATAGGTATATCGTACGAGCTTTTAGTAAATTAAATATTGATAATTGAAAATGCAAAATAATATGGTTATGAAGTGTAAGGATGGATATTATTTGTACATAAGATGCAGGTTCATGAAAGCAAAAGCTAGTTTGATGCCTTTGGCTCCGCGAGTAGAGTTTGGTTATCCGAAAAATAGATATTTGTTTATATTATTGTTTGGTTTTTTGGTTTTATGATTGAGCCACTTGTCTTTTGTTTTCTTTAGTTGGTTTAGGTTCGTAGTGACAATTTTTAGTTGTTCCAATCCAGTCGCCAAAGGAGACACTGCCGAAATTGTCCGCAAATTAAAGACTTAGAGAATATTAACCAGTTTCAAGTAGTTGGTTTTTGAAAATTTCATGGGTTGGAAGCATTTTTCATACTACGGAAATTTCAAGGACGAAATTCTTTTAAGGGGAAAGAAAGCAGCGACCCAGAATTTTAGACATCTAATTTTGAAATACTTAAATATCGAAATATTAGTTTTAAAAGTAAAATAGCTTAAATTTCAATTATAGGAATTTATTCGAATAATGAATTTAAATAATTAGAATGTTTAAATATTTTAACATTGGATATAATATGAATAAAAATGATTTGCAAATCTTATTTAAATCCAGTTTGAATAAGAATGGAATAATAAACTGTTAACTTTAGATTTAAAAGAGACTTATTTGGTTTTTATAATAATTCATTTTGATTAACATACGAAATTATCATTCCGGGGCATTGTCTCGGATTTTGACCAAAGCAATGTCTTTTAAACTGTAATAATAAATTATTGTACGCCGACTACTTTCATGACGATTGGACGTTTCGTATGGTCATGCGAGCTTGAAATGTGTAGAAATAATTACAGGAAATTAATATAATATAATTCGATTTCAAAAGCAACTTCTGCATATGATCGAATTAGGTCCGGATAATAGTTCCATTGAGTTCTTAATAAGGGTATTTGGTATAGAATGCCAGGTGGCACGTCTTTATAGGAGTTTGAGATTTTTCGAACGTGTAGAGTTGGATATTTTCAAATAAATTAATATGTACCGTCACCATACCATTCCCATAATCACCTCAACCCATACTCCTCCATGCTCACCCATACTCATACCATATCATCTTCCTCTATAAAAGCATCACCATAACCAAAAAAGCAAATTTTCCTAATTCAAATCAACTTCACCTCATCCATCGACCATAGATCATCAAGACCAATCCATGCATTTTCAGGTGAAGTCTTTAACTGGAATTCTGTTCATGGCACTGAAATGGGCTTACTCAATGGTTGGATGGTCATTATTCATCATGGGGTAGTCGAAGTTCAATGATGAATGTCGGCAGGAATAATAGCGAATTCCGATGAATTCGTCGATTATTTGGTGATGGAGTCTAAAGGAAATTTGTAGAAAGAAGCGTGGGCGATATTCTGGTGAAGTTTGGCGTAAGCAGCTGGCAAGGTCGAGATGAACAATGTACCATTTATTGCCATTTTTTGGCGAATGGGAGGCTGAGGCCGGTGCCATTAGGGTTGCCATGGCCGGGCACGGTGGCGGGGGAAGAGCGGCGTGGCCTGGTGGAGGGTTGGTGGCATGGTGGATGGTCAAACTCACGGTCGATGATGGGTTCTCGTGTGCCTAGGAACAAACGAGTTAGGGGATGGAAAGTTTATTAATTTAAAAATAATTAATTTTTAAGTTAATTAAAAATTTAAATAATCTCAAACGTTCATTAATTCATATCCAACTCATACGAGGTCCAAATCAAACGTGATGAGTTGCGTTGGGATCATATTATCGTGTACTATGATATAGAGTTGGATTGGACGGATTTGGAGCTAGTTGAATTTCACGCTACATCGAACGAATGGAATCCAGAATGCCTTGACGACAACTGGAGTTTCAGTGAGTTAAACTCACCTTTTTGATTAACCAGTATGTTACATAGTTGATAACAAATTTATTGATTGGACGTTTGGATGGTTTAATGTTTTATCAGTTGGTTTGGAATTTATCTCGTACTTAGAGCGGATGACCTTTTATCTATATATTTGTTTAGTAGAGGATGACTATTTATATATACCCGTCTAGTAGCAGACGGCCCTATTATATGATTATATACTGTTTGTGATGCAAGAAACAGGTTAGAGGGATCCAACATGACTCCTCACCGCTGTTGATTTTATTTACATATATATGCTTGTATATATAAATTGTGATGCAGTGGGAAATAGATCGAAGGGATCCAATGAGATTCCTCGCCATTATTGAAATGTTTTCTATAATATTCCAGTTGTATGATTTTCTAAAAATCAAACCCGATTGTTAACCAGATAGGTTATGACAATGTTATATAACCAATTTAAACCCTATAATAATAGGAAATCAATATTAATATTGGTTAAGGTTTCATAGCTACTGGCTTTAAATTAATATTAAAATACTATAAATTGTTATTTGGGCTGGAATTGGATTTCGTGATGGAGAAAGATTTAAAATCTAAATTTGGATTTTCAAAAATATTTTTATTTTTAAATGTATTAAATTTCTGTTTTACTCCAACCTTTTTTATCTGTTCTGAATTATTAGGAAATGATTTAAAATGTCCAACTATTGTTTAGTAATGTTTTTAAATAGTTATTTATTTATATTTAATATTATCTTAAGATTATTTACCAATATGTTAATATTTTGAAATGTTAATATGGCTTGAAATTAACAATAATGATTTATTAAAATGTTTTGGAAATTGATTATTACTATTTATAATAATGGTAAAGATTAGTTATATATTGTTTTATTAATGATGTTTTGAAATTATAAATTATTATTTTTAAGATATTTTAAAGTTAATCATAATTATTTATTTATATTGTTTATCATTAATAATTATTATTATATAATAGTGTTTTGAAGTAAGTGATTGTTATTTATTAATAAATGGTTTCAAGATTTATAAAATAGTTTTATAAATGATTTTTAAGATTTCTAAGCGATTTATGAATGAGTTTAGAATTTATAAAAAGGAAATCTTTCTCTGTTTTGTGAATATACTTATACCATTGAGATAAGTGTGTGGATATTCTTCCAAGTATTGAAAATATAGGGATTATGAATATATCTTTATAAAAAGTTTTTGATACAAGTATTTACAAGGTGATTTTAGTTAATGAAAGATTAATTAATGAGATTGGTGGTTGCTTATGTACTTAACCAATGTTAGTTTTAATTATCGAGTTAAATCCCGGATTCGGATGCGTGTTTGTTGATAGCTAAATAATCGACTATAAAATATGGACCCAAAATGTAACATTGGAAATATCTAGGAGAAACACGTGAGTTATTTGACACAGTCATCTCATATGATGTTGTACTATGCATATAAATCTCGTTTCTTTCTCCTAGGACAAATGATAAGGAAATCCGTCCACTAACGGTTAGACGGTGATCTCCGCTCTTATCTTTGACTGTTTATTTCCTAAAGAACCAGGGTTGAGTTTACTGAAAACTATCGAATGTTTTTCGAAGAGACGAGGATCTAATATGTTATCCAGAAACCACTTTGATCCAACTTAAGCATTTTGAAGCGAAGACATCTTGAAGATAATGAAATTGGAGACGGAGCCCTTTAAAGTGCAAGAGCTGCTTGCTACTAATTCTTAGGGTGATTCCAAAATGGATATAGTAAAAGTAGTGCCTTCAGTTTGTCTATTTTCTGGACAACTTGTATGGATGAATGCTGGAATTGTGTTGCTGCTTGGAGGGCAGTGTTAGCATTCCAAATGGAAAGTGCTATATAAAAGGTAAAACGTAGCCTCAAGCCTCATCAATTGTGAATGACTAAATAGGAGAGCGCACCCAATTAGGGTATGATTATCCCTATCTAGAGTCAATATTATCTCTCATTATATGATTTGAGGTTCACTAATGAAGGAGTGATCATATTCAGTACTACTGGTCAAGTGCTAGGCCGGTCATGTGTTGGTAGGGGATCCTGACAAGGTCCTGGGTGTTTTTATCTAGAGATGCACTATGACAGAAAGTACCTCAATAGCCCTTCCATTGTATGGAATTCATTCTTCAATAAGCGCCATATGGACTTAGTTGTGCCCAATTATGTTGAAATGTGTGATGCAAGCATTTCAGCTATATTCATATTTTAACTTTGATTCCTAGAAATTACTATAATATCACTGAATTTTCTATAGAAAATGTTTTAGTTATCGTATGGTAAAACCCTTTGTGTTTATATGCGATATGGTCTTACGTGATACCTTTATTTTGAAAGGTTTTATATCTTCTAAAAAATCTAACTAGGTATATTTTCTCATGCTTGTTTACCAGACTGACTAGGGTGATATTTTATTATAATGCTCAGGTCAGACCGAGTATATTTACAGATTGCATCCACTAAAATATCCCTTGGTTTCAAGACGTATCTACATATTTCTTTGTGTTCCACTATATTGTCCGTTGGACTTATTTATCCGCATTGTGAGGACATGTTTTTATAACTGTCCAGGCAGATGATTACTGATTTGTTATTGTACTCTGATGGATGTGTGTGTGTATATATATATTATAGTTTCTCTTTTGTAAAGAACATTGATATTATATTATATATGTTGTTCCACTGCATTGTGAGATTATGTTTTGTTTGGTTTTTTTTCCCTCTTCTCTCTTCTCTTCTATCTACTTTCTTCTTCGTTTCCCCTAACTATTAGCCTTTTCCTTCAAATTTGAGCTAGATTGTGGTTTATTGTCCGCTTAAACTATACGTAAAGGTGGGTCGTTACATATACTATAACCGGTTGTACTGTATTTCATTCATATTATACATACCTATGACCGTGTAATGCTTTTACTTATTGTAGCTATGTATATATAAGTAAATTCCTGTAATTGTTTTAGTTATGTTCCATTATTCAGTTCTGTTTATTGTGGCCAAAGTATTTTTGATCGGCTAAAAAAATATTATTTAACCAACCTTGTATCTATTTTTGTTTACCGTTAGTCAATTTTCCTTCTATCATTAACAAGTTATGAATAAAACAAGTTCCATGCCATTTCCTGTCTCCATGAAACAATGATTTGGAGGTCTATATCCTAACTTCGTCCTCCTTGCCAATAACCAGACGTAATCAATATTATCCATCGACTTCCGCCACTCGACCTTGATCAAGCGTGTCCTGTTGGGCCTGGAGTAGGACCATACTCCTTGTTACTCTGCCACAAGTCTTATCTTTGGGACTTGGCATTTCATATGACAAAATCTAGGCATCGTCCCGTGTGCTTTCCTGCCTTCGATTGAAGGTTAATAACATGGGTGAAAATTGTCTAACTGCCCCTAGTCCGATTATACTCTCCCGGTCCTTATCCTCAACTAGAGAGGTTCGACAGTACCTTTTCTTTTCTACCTATTTTCGATCTCATCTATCCTTGAGTGTTGATAGAAAGCATTCAATGATCATCCTCGCTTATCCTCACCGAGCATGTCTTATTGGGCTACAAGCGTGGTCGTGAAACCCCTTGTCGTACACTAGTTCCTCTCTCCGAGAACTATTGCTTTGTACGCTAATCTCTAGGCATCCGCTCTCAATAACCAATCTTTAAGCGTCGTCTGAGAGTACCCTTTGACCATCTTCGCTTATCCTCAGCCTGGCACATCCTGCTAGGCAACCAAGATGGCCATTAAAATTTCAATTGCACACCACTTTCTATCTCTGGAAACTGGCATTTTTAGCTACCTGATTCTAGATATTTCTTATTGACATTTCCTATTTTTTTTGGGCAATAATCAATACTAGAAGGATAGGGTCGAATTATCCAATCAACCCTTATGATTATACTCCTCTATCCTGATCTTGGAACAAAGAGTCGGTACCTATCTCTAGGTACCTGATTGTATTGCTAATCCCGCAGCACCGGGTTTTACTTACAAGAATACAGTTCCATTAGTTCAAGAAGCTTACTTTATTTATGAACGGAAAAATGTTGCAAGTTCTGCCTTATTGCATGGCCCATAATGTTTAAGGGTGGCTTATTTATAGACATTAAACTAAATAAATCCAAGAAAAATAATGTCATAATAGGTCATTATTCCATGCCCGTGGAATCGGGATTTCATTAATAGTAGCCAACTTGAAAGTTCCATCTACGAGCTTTTGTTTGATCGCACAAGGACCTTCCCTATTCGAACCAAGTGCCCCATACCTAAGAGAACTTTTTTTAGAATAAGATCCATACCTCAAAGGCACAACTTCAAACCTTAGTGTTGGAATGTCCATGGAACTCTTTTCTAGTGAGTAGCTACCCTTAATTCTGCTTTTTCTTGCTTTTCATCGACCAGATCAAGGGACTAAAGCAAGATTTCCATATTTACCTTAGGGTCGAAATGGTTTTTCCACTGAGAAGGGACTTCTAATTCAATCAGAATCATGGCCATTGATCCGTAGGCCAAAGCAAATGGCACGTGTACAGTTACGGATTTGTGGGTCGTCCTTTAAGTCTATAATGTCAATAGAAGCTCATCAATCCAGTTGCCCTTAGCTTTAATTAATCGTTTCTTCAAGATGGATCAGATGATTTTACTCACCACCTCCCCCTGTCCATTTGCTTTTAGGTGTGCTACTACCAAAAAGCTTTTCTTGATCGTGTACTAGTTGGAGAAATTCTTGAACTTAGTACTTTCAAAATAAGTTCCATTATCCTTTATAATTTTCTAGGGTACTCCGAATCAATAGATAATATTCTTCGTCACGATGTTGATCACTTTCTTTGTTGTTATCATGACAAGCGATTCTACTTCTATCCACTTGTGAAGTAATCCACCGCAACAATATCATATTTAGCTCCTCCTTTCGACATCTATAATACAAGGATTGTATCTATTCTCCAAACCAAAAATGACCATGGAATAACTATTTGTATAAGCTCTATGGATGGGACTCTCGGTATCTTCGCAAACCTCTTGCATCAGTCGCACCTTTTGGTGTATTCACCGACATCACGATTTATTGTTGGTTAGAAGTATCCGCAGCGAAATACTTCTTCCCTAATGTATGCCCTATGGTGTGGTCACCACAACAACCTTCATGGATCTCCATGATGATTTTCCTAGCCTTATCCTTCATTACACACCAATGCAGTTGGGTCGAGAAGCCTCTATTGTATAGCACTCCTCCTTTCCTTTTACGAATGTTCCCTTAAGCAGACAATCCTTGATCAGAGTCACTCATGACTCATTCTCCTATTCGGCTTCTAAAATCTAGTCAACATCCATCTGTTCGATGCAAGGGTTGATAAATCCTTCACTGGAACCAAACCCAATAGTTGCACATCTCCAGAGCTAGCAAGCTTAGCAAGTGAACTGGCCTTCACATTCTCCTCTATAGGGATATATGTAACAACTCATATTCTACATATCAAAAGATCGTAAAATATTATCATTTAATTCATGTGAGGTTGTATGACTCTAAAATTTTAGAAAATGACTCTTAGGGACATTTCCCACATTTATGATTTTTTTTGAATTTCTATATGACCATTTTGACCTTGAAAATCTTGTAGGGACTATAACTTTTGATAGGAGTCGAGTTAGAATTTGAAAGCACTTCCACTACTTTACCATGATGATTTCCCATTCCGTATATGGTCATAATAGTAAATTGGACTTAATGTTTGAAAGTTATGATTGTTTTAATTTTGGTTGCCGCCGGCTAGAATTAATGTAAATCAACTAGTCCCAAAACTAAGCTCACTAACAAATTTTGGAATTTTTACCTAATTAGGGCTGATAGGATATCGACAACCACATTTTCCACTTCCTAATACAATCCCAAACCTCCATTAAACCTAATTCTATCTAAAATCTTCTTCTTTTCTTACTAATCCTAGCCTATGTCATTATTAGAAGGGTAATTAGCAAAAGAGACTTTAGATCCATCATTTTTCTTCCATTGGATCCGAATCTTTGATTTTCATCTTAGATCTAAGAGTTAAAGTTGGTGTTTTAGGTATTTGGTTAGTGGTTCTTGATTTCTCACTATCTTGTTCATGTTCATATAGTTAAAATTGAGGTTTTTAACATGATGTTGATCCTAAAACATTTTCTAACCTTATTCACACTTTTATACTTGTATATGGCTTAAATTAAAATGATTTAAAATGGTTTTCAAATGGTTTTTTTAACCCTTTTTGATCATATTGAGATGCTAGTATAAAGTTAGATCTAGGATATGATTTGTATGATTATCATGTTTTCATGAGTTATATATATGAACAGATGTACATGGATGATATTTTAATATTTTATGATCTGCTTTCATATGGTTTGCTAGTGCTTTTAGGTGGTTAGGAAAGAAGTTGTCGAATTTGGTGAAAATCAAAGGCAAAAATTGTCCAAATTGGATGAATTTTGGATGAGGGGCTCTGGAGCATGGGGGAGCTTACAGTTCAAGTTGCACCAAAATTAGGTTGGTGAAAGTGGTCACGATGACCTGATTTTGATCGGTGGAAATCAGCTCGATGGGAGACCGTTTGAGTTGTGCTTCGGGCTTGCTTGGGGGAAAACACAGGTGTGCTTCGAGTCGAGACTTAGGATGGCAAAGGATGGGAGTTAGTTCTAGGAATCAAAAGAAAAAATTTGGCTAAGTACAGGACTTGGCACTGAGTGCTTCAGATTGGTACCAACTTGTTTTATAGCACCAGGTTAGAGCTTTTGACTTGGGAGCTCGAGGGAAATGGAGCGAGGGAGATACTTAGCCAAATTGGCTAAGTGTGATGTGAAAAATCATCTCGGTACCAAGACTTTTGGTCGGTATTGAAATGAACTTCAAGGTGCATAGTGGTTGGAATTTCTAGGGGGGAAGCGCAAAGACTCCACAGGTCGTGCTAGAGATGATTGTTTGTTCGCTTGGGGTTTACTTGTAATGTAGTAGCATAACGATAGCTTCGGACTTGAATGATGGCAACTCAACCTTGAATGGAGTTAGGTTCCGATGGTGGTGGCTCGATATTAAAAGGAGTCTTAAGAATGATTGTCCACAAAGGACGGGCTTTAGGAAGGATGACCCATGGATAGAATGTTAAATGTTTCTATTGTGGAAAGAAGTAATACGGGATTGTTTCTTGAGAATAATGGAAGCTAAATGGAGCAAGGAAAAAGGCTCGGATATGCATGCTAATGGATCGCTGATGCTTGGATTGTTTTCTGATATAATCGAAAGCACAGGTATTGTGGGGACACTTATGGGTGCTTTGTTTGGTTACCCCAGATTCATTGAATGGATCTATGTATCTTGGACCAGTGGAATTGGTCTTATATCAACTTTGAGCTAAAGGCGGGTACAGTTGAAACCATGATTTATCCGTTAATCCTTGATTGAGGAGTGGTCATATGAGTTATCATATATCTAGAGCACACTAAGTGATGATGAGGATTGTTTGATGGATGTTACGTTTGATTTGATTGTTTTCTTTCATAGTCTATCACTCTAAGAATGTCGTTTGAGCTAGAGGATAGGGATACCTAGACACCCATTATTATACTTAGTTTGCAGCGCACTTTTATGATGTTGTAGTGTAATATATTATGTTCATTGCTAACTCTTTGGTTTACATGTTAGATATTGTTCATATACCTTTATTCCTTACTATATCAACTTGTATAGTATTTTGAGATTCATTCATTGCTCGCATAGGACTGTTGTATGACTCGAGATTTTTTTTCTTTGCTTCTTATTATCTCGAGTACTCATTGTCGAATCAAGGCAGGCACCCCAGCAACATGGGAACAAGAAACTGGCTCATTTGAGGAAGCTAGACGGCTCTGGACAAGGTAGCGTAAAAGAAAAGTGGATACGCGGGATAGGCAAAAGCCTTAGATTGAATCCTTTATCATAAGTCTCTGTAGATATGTCTTATATAATAAGCTAGTCCGACGGCGTTAATCTACCACAAAGGGTATGTGAGTATATTACTATATAGAGAAAGAATCTAAGACGGGGACGAGAGCATCATTAGTTGACATGGTCGGAGCAACAGTCCCAATATCCCCCTCTACTCTTTCCTCCCGAAAGAAGGGTTTGGATTGGTCCTACTTTCCGACCTCTTGCAGCGTCTACTTATCCTACAGTGCGAGGCTACGCACCTCAATCCCTCTTCCCGTTGGTCACCTCCCGAACTAATATACTGGTGCCAACTACCATTGGTCACTCAAACTTTCTCCAAACTTTCCCATTGGTCGCATAGAGATACGCTACCTCTGATGATCTATCATCTAATAGATGAGATGGAATGCAATGGTGGGGTGGGAGTGTTTTCTTCGAAGAAAACCCGACGAGCCAGGTGCTTATTTTTAAGCCGGCCAAATGGATGGGCACTTGTCGCTTTTAGACTAGGTACTAGCATTAAGACACTCGAACTCCGCCAAGATTCTAGTCATAGGGAGAGGCATCCCAGTCTCCGGGATAGTTTTAAAGTAGACAGAAGAAGTCAACACTTTACTTTATGGTTGAGCCCAGTATATTAGGGGTCAACGAGAATTGAGAATGAATTTATTGAGATGTGTCTTATTAATGGGGAAATTAATATATTGGTCTTCTTTATGCTTAACACACCAAAGTCAAAGGTTGAGATGCATATAGATGCGGAGGATCAAGTATATTCGGGAGGACATAAGGGATGTTGTTTGGACGGAGGTAGCGCAGCTGTTCTATTCTTCGAGGGACGAACGCTGCCCCAGTATATCAATTGGTAGATGTACGAATACTCATTCTCTTACCCCGGTATTACAGTAAAAAAAGTGGAAATGGATTAAGAATTAAATTAATGCATTTTATACTTGTATTTTTATAATATAAAATGAACTAGAAAAATATAGTTATACTATTACGATTTCTTACGCTATAATTAGTCTTATTTATTAGTATTCTAATTATACTATTTTTTGTATTTAATTTAATTACTTCTTAAAAAGAGAAACCGAGATAAAGTAAGAGAGTTTTCTTTGGGTGGGAACATCCTATATCGATACCATATCTAAATGGAATAAAAAAAATGGTAAGTGGGGTTCGATTATATGAATCTTTAAATAAGGCATGCACCATGGCAAACAAACTCTAAACTATGTATTTTTATGTGATCAAAGAAAAATCCCTTTTCCTTTAAGAAGTTCTGGATGAATTTACAATTAAATGAGTGGATTATATAGAAGGTCAAGATAAAGACATGATATCTATGTAGAGGACGAGCTGGACTAAGCTTTCCCATATTATATATGGATATTATGCTTATTTCATTATGCAACACCATAGAGCCTAGATGGTGTTTGCTTTATTATTATGAGACAGTTTATTTTTCATTTTGTATAGACTCTATTACCATGTTGTATAAATCCGTGCTATGATATTTGGTTGACTTAGTTATTACTGTCTCTCCTATTTTACATTAGAGATAACTTTTATATTTTATTCAATGCAATGTGAGATATATGATAGGTTCTATGATGTTTTATTTCTTTTAACCCTTATCAATCTTCCTACATCGACCAAGCATGGCTGCAATGCACTACTAGTTATATTGGGTGTTGGTCTTGTAGGGCGGTCATCACATTTGGTATTAGAGCTCTAGATTACATGATTAACCCGAGTTGATACCGTGACCCAGTAGAGATCAGCAAGGAGTTATCGCCCTAGACTGGATCAAGATTACACACACATGAGAGTGCGTACTTGTTATATATTTTGATTTCCAAAACTATATAGCAGTGTATATATATTATATAAATCACATGCACTCACGAGTAATATAGGTGCAGTTGTCTTTAGGAGGGACTGATCATTCTTATTACGAATAAAGAATGAGTCGGTAAACAAGAAACACTATGAGGAACACTATTTCTAGAGTCAAAGAAGAAGCGGGTTTAGGGGTTGCTAACCTTGATTTGCAAGCTATATTTAATACGATGTTGGCGAATATGCTGCAGAATTCTTAAGTGGCTGCTTCGGATGTTGCTATTAGTGGTGATGCTTAGGTGCATGCACCGATAGCTAACTTTGCTAAATTATATAAGAATTACTGGACGTTGGGAGACAAATGATTTCTTGGAATGGAATTTGTCATCAAAGTGAAGGATTAGTTAGACACCTGGGAATGTATTTTTGGTGACCTAAAAGTAGAAGATGTCGTGGAAAGGATGCTGGCCTCTAGACAGATTCAAGGGCAGGCTATGAATTGATGGAATTCCTTTATTATTGCTACCCTCGAGGACCAGTTTACTTGGGACCGGTTCAAAACCCAATTTGAGTAGAAGTTCATTTTGGCCACTCATAAGTTGGTGCTTTTTAGCAAATTCGCTGATTTGAAATAGGAAGATATGTCTATCTTCGAGCAAGTTCCTTGATCGACACCTTATCGAAATATAGGATATGTTTCATCGACACTCCATTTAGAAAGAATGAGATGTTTCTTATGGGTTTGGTCAATTATTTGAGGGAGAAGTTATTGAGCCACATTGATGAGCCATTTGAGTAACTCGCCGAGAAAACTCTTTTCCAGGAGAGTTTGGACCCTAAGTCCAAATTAGCTGTTGTAGTTAACGAAGAGACAAAACCTTGACAAGGAGGTGGAGGGAAGAAGAAATGGAGTGGTAAGGGAAAGTAATTTCAGGGAAAGAACGCTCGGACAAAGGCCAAGTGGGATCTCGTCTGTTATGGTGGTGTAGACAAGGGTCACTTGATTAGAGACATCAAAGCTAATGGAAAAAAGAAGCGCTACAATTGAGGCAAGTATGGACATATGTAGAAGAGCTACCCAAAACCTACACAACAAAAAAGGTGGTGAAGGCAAATGCTTTGGATGCTATCTCGACTTCGATGAGTGCTCCCTCAAAAAAGGAGAAGGGAAGAGTGTCATTATTCAAGGTATTCTTTTCATTTATGATGTTCCCATACATATTTTTTTTCATACCAGGGCTTCACATTCCTTTATATCCGGTGACCTAGTGGTTAACAGATCTTTGATTGTAAAGAACCTTGTTGAAGGCTCTAATAGCCGGTGCATGGTTTGTCACTATTTGATCTTATCATGGCATGGTTGCTCTTTTATTTGTGGATGCTTTGTTTCAAATTTCGTTGGGTTCGAGAATATCTTAGGGATGGACTAACTGAGGAAGTATGTGGTAGTAATGGATTGTAAGAAGTTGTTGGTGACGGTTGGGCTATGGAGGGGTAGACGGTAGTGATTGGCTACCTTCCAGAGGATGGGTTATGTTTAGCTTTCTATATTCGCTCAAGGTTCCACTGTTAGAAAATCAAATCTACGGTTTCGATGACAACAATTATACAATGAAAATCGAATATGCATATATTTCTATTTACATGTAATTTTTAAAGTAACATCACTGGAGAGACAAGAACAAGGCTCAAAGAACGTTACAAGAGACTACAAGCCGATAGAATCAATGGAGCAATGACACAGATGCACAAAAGCAGCATGCACATGGTTTAGATGTCTGGGTGCACTAGCTAGATGTTTGAAGAAATCCTCTGGATTATAAACCAGACAGGATCAGACGTCTGGTTAATGTACTCAGACGTCTAAAAGGCTACTATATACAAAAAATATATATAGCCAGATGTCTGAAACAAATACCAGACGTCTGGTACTGAACTCGGATTTTGAAATTCAAATTACAATTGCTACATTTGAAAAGGCATTTTTCCTTCTCTTCGCTGCAACTCTTCATCACCATCAGAAGCGACCATAGAACACTTCTTAACGGATGCAAATACTCAAGGAATCTCTCTACCACTATAAATAACATCAAGAATCAAAGAGAAGAACTCATCTTACTTACTTGCGCTCCTTACTTTTATACTCTGATATAATCTTGATTTATAGAAAACTATACTTGTATTTCACTCTTCCATGTATTCAGATCTCATCAATCAATATTCTCTAGATATATATTGGAAACATTTGTACTTAATAGTCAATATCTATGTTATAGAGCACATACTTGACAAGAACAAGCTATTGTAACCAAGCCTATTCCTCAGGGCGAAGTAAGGGTTTTTGATAGTCGAATTTCGAAGGGAAGCTTTGGGATTGGACGTAGGACGGGAGGTCCAAACCAGTATAAAATCCTGGTGTGCTTGTTCTATATTTACCTAGATTTATTTATCTTAGTTGCATCATATAGTTAGTCACATATACTTGCATATACACTACACGATCCACCTTATAGACATTCAATTGGTATCAAAGCAAGGTTTGATCAAAGTACAGTAACACGTTTTGAATCACTTTAATATGGAAAGTATTTTTCAAGAAGGACAATCCACAGCACGACCCCCACTTTTTAATAGCTCTAACTATGCATAGTAGTCAACATGTATGAGAATTTTTATGGAAGCTAATGGTCTAGAAATTTGGTCAGCCACTCAAGATAAATATGAAGCACCTACTACTGCTATGAACACATGGATCGATGCATAAAAAATGGTAGCTTCTAATAATGCCAAAGCTATGAATGTCTTATTTTGGCCACTAGATAAAAATGAATTTTCACATGTTGTGCTATGTAACATTGCATTTGATATTTGGCGTACCTTACAGGTTACACACGAAGGCATAAACAAAGTTAAACAAACTAAGATTTCAATTTTTCAAAATCAATTTTCATCATTTAAAATGAAACAAAATGAATCTATAATAGATATGTACTCTAGATTCCAAACCATTCAACATGATTTAATGGCACTTGGAGTCAAATTCACAAATTTTGATTTAGTATCTAGAATACTCAATTCTTTAACTCCAGATTGGGAAAGAAAAGCATTAGCTATCAAAGAAGCTAATAATCTCTCAGCACTGTTAGTTAAAGAGTTGATAGAAAATTTAATGTCCTATGAAGCTAATTTGTAGGCACGAAAAGAACTATATTCGGAAAAGAAGAACATAACATTCCCAGCAACAAATGAAGACTCCAACTTAGACGAAGAAGAAATTGTATTTATTGCCAAAAATTACAACAAACTCAAGAAGTTTAAGAAAATGACTAAATTTCATAAACATAGAAAATCTAGCTCAATAAATCAAACATCAATTAAATGCTATGAATGTGATCAATTTGGACATATGAAGAAAGTCAGTCCCAAGCTCAATAATGATAAAAAGAAAAATAAATTTGAAAAGATCAAAAAGAAGAAGGCTTTCAAAGTAACATGGGATGATTCAGATTCTTCATCATCTGATAGTGATAGTGACAGTGACGGAGAACAAGCTAATGTATGTTTTATGGCACAAACTGATGAGATATGTCCCGAACTTAGCTATGACGAATTATTAGAACTTAGCATGGAATTAGATGATAAATTTAGACAAATTAAAAAATTGAACAAAGAACATATAGCCAAAATAAATAGATTAGAGCTTGAAGTAGAAATGTTAAAAGATGAAAAAGTTATCTTAGAAGAGGAACTAGAATTATCTCAAGAAAAAATTAAAAATAATTTGGTGGAAAATGAGGCTATTGCTATTGATTTTGATAAAACTAAAATAGTAAAGGATAATTTGTTAAAAGAAAATATCAACTTGAAGAGTAATATTGAAATATTGAAAATTTAGAAATAAAAGAAAAATTAGATAAAATTACAAATAATATTTCAAAATTTAATAAAGGAAAACAAGATTTGGAAAATCTTATCAAAACCATCAGGTAATAGAAATAGAATAGGATTTAAAAATAGTCCTAAACAAAGCGGAAATGATGTTAAGAATTATAGGTATAAAAAGACTAAAAGTTCACCTAAATTAAATATGAATACCAAAAACATGAAAATTTGGGTTCCAAAGACAAATAATAATTTGATTAGACAAAAGCATATTAAAAATTATTTAGAGAATGTAGTCTATAATAAAAATTATATTCATAAAGGTACCAAACCATCTTGGGTATGGCTACCTACTTCTCCTGACATCTAGGACCCTAACAAAGTATATGGGTACCAATTAAAACAATTTTTATTTTTCATATATCCAAAATAAAAAATAAGGAGAAATGGATACTAGATAGCGGATGCTCCAAGCATATGGCCGAAAACTCAAAAATGCTACAAATATAACATACATCGATGGTGGAACGGTAACTTTTGGAGATGACTCAAAAGGATATGTCGTGGGCATTGGAGAAGTCATCAACTCTAGTATTTCTAACTCTCCTATTATTTCAAATGTTTTATTAGTAGAAAATCCAAAACACAACCTACTAAGTATTAGTCAATTATGCGATAAAGGTTTTCAAATTAATTTCAAAAAAGATAGATGTACTATTTTCGATAATAACAAACAACTTATATTTGAAGGTTTTAGAAACAAAAATATATATGTCTTAAACATGAATATAAATAAAAATTCAAATTTTTGTTTAACCTCCAAACATGACGATCTGTGGTTATGGCATAAATGATTTTGTCATATCAATTTTGAATATATTAATAAATTAGTAAAATATGAGTAGTTAGAGGTTTACCTAAAACAAATTACAAAGTAGAAAATTTATGTGACGATTGACAAATTGGAAAACTAAAGAAAAGTTCTTTTAAATCTAAAAATAATATTTTTACAAAACAACCATTAGGATTATTACATTTAGATTTATTTGGTCCAACACAGATACGATCTATAAATCACAATAAATATGTTTTCGTAATAGTTAATGATTTTTCAAGATATACATAGACTTTATTTTTAAAACATAAAAATGATACCTTTGGTATGTTTAAAATATTTTCTAAAAGAATTAAAACACATATGTATTTGAAAATTATAAATATTCGAAGTGATCACGGTGGAGAATTCGAAAATGATCTTTTTACTATTTTTTGTAATAAGAAAAGAATAAATCATAATTTTTCTTAAGCATGATAATCTTTTGATAATCTTGTTACATACATTATGAGAATAAAGCACGGTGAAAAATTATTCAAAGAATATCATTTGATATTTTTCAAAGTGATCACGGTGAAAAATTATGATTGTTTTAATCAAATGATAATCTTTGAATAATAGCTATGTAACAAGAATTAAATTAATTTGAATGTAATAATGTTTAGGAATTAGTACCAAGACCAGAAGATCAATCGGTTATAAGAACAAAATGGGTATTTAAAAACAAAGCAGATGAAAATGGAAATATTGTTAGAAATAAAGCACGTTTAGTTGCTTAGGGCTATAATCAAGAAGAAGGTATCGACTATGATGAAACCTTTGCCCCAGTAGCAAGATTGGAGGTCATTCGTACATTACTCGCCTTTGCAAATCATCACAATTTTAAACTATTTCAAATAGATGTCAAAAGTGCTTTTTTAAATGGTTTTATTAAAGAAAACGTATATGTAGAACAACCACCATTATTTGTTCACAAAAAATATCCCGACCATGTTTTTAAATTGCACAAAGCATTATATTGATTAAAACAAGCTCCTCGAGCATGGTACAAATTTTTTAAATGGTTTTATTAAAGAAAACGTATATGTAGAACAACCACCATTATTTGTTCACAAAAAATATCCCGACCATGTTTTTAAATTGCATAAAGCATTATATGGATTAAAACAAGCTCCTCGAGCATGGTACAAACATCTTAAAAATCACTTATTTACATCTGGTTTTGAAATAGGCAAAATCGATACAACTTTATTTATTAAACGAGAAAATAACGATATTTTAGTTGCACAAATTTATGTTGACGATATTATTTTTGGTTCAACCAACGAAAGTCTATGTGATCAATTTTCAATTATTATGAAAAATAAATTTGAAATGTCACACATGGGAGAATTAAATTTCATCTAAGTTTTACAAATAAAACAACTTGAAAATGGTATTTTATTCAGCAAGAAAAATATTGTAACGATCTATTACGTCATTTTGAAATGGATGAAACTTCAAGCAAACCAACACCAATTAGTACTACTGTTCACTTAGAAAAGGATGATAACAGAAAAGAATTCGTTGAAAAATTATATCATAGCATGATTGGTTCTTTATTCTATTTGACGGCCAGTCGACCCGATATTATGATGAGTGTGTGTCTCTGTGCTTGATTTCAAGCAAAACCAAAAGAATCTCACCTAAGAGCTGTTAAAGTATCTTACGATATCTATCTAGTACTAGAGATTACGGTTTGTTTTACCCTAAAGGATCATCGTTTGAACTAGTTTCATATAGTGATGCGGATTTCGGTGGTTGTAGAACAGATCATAAGAGTACCAGTGGACCATTTCACTTTATCGGACAATCATTGGTTTCATGGTTTAGCAAAAAGCAAAATTGTGTTCTTTATCTACTTGCGAAGCCGAATATATTTCAGCAGCTCTAGCATGTGCACAAGTGATATACATGCAACAAACACTTACAGATTTCTGCAAAAATTATCAATAAATCTCCAATATATTGTGATAACACGAGTGCAATAAATTTATCAAAAAACCCTGTAAATCACTCGCGAAGTAAACATATAGATATACGACACCATTTTTTATGTGACAATGTTGAAAGGAACTATTTCATTAGAATACGTAAATACCGAAAATCAAATAGTAGATATTTTCACAAAACCACTAAATGAACAAACTTTTATAAAACTCCGGCGCGATGTAGGGATATGCTCTCTTCTTGATCTTCTAACTTAATAACCACTTCTTCATTTAAGCTATGATTAGCTAATAATTTTCTATCCACAAATTATAATTAATAAATTCTTCACCTTTGGTTTTTTAGTTAGTTAGTTTCTGCAAATTTTCTATAAATAATTTTTGAACTTATATAAATATTCATACAACAAGAAAGAAAAAAAAACATATATACAATTCATACTCATTTTAAACAAAATATAATCACGGTCTCTGAAAATTCTTATATATCCATCTTGACACCTACAACGGATAGCTCGACGGATACACCACAACGGCTTCCTACACCTACACCAAATCAAGAACCGACGTATAGGTGGTCTTCATATCACACAGGATTCACTCCCGATAGCAAGAAGACCAAATGATCTTTAATTGTCTCTCCTAACACAAAGAAGAAAATTAATGAAATACATCACTATTAAAAACAACAAATAGATCTTCAACGAGAACTATGTTTTGACCAAAAGTCATAGCACGTCGACTAATTTTTGGAGCAAGTAGCGATGAAGTTTTGTACTTCACAGAAGAAAGATGTCAATGAACCACTTCCAATGCCTTGCAATTCCTTGGATCCTTCTTCCTCGTATCATACACCTTTGGATCCTTCACCGAGGAGATACTCTGTTTCCCCTAGAACCCACGAACGAGAAATATATGGTCTCCACTCAAACCATGGAGGGACAACAAGTCAGATGATCGTAAAACTCCATCGCCATCTAAATAGAGTATATTTTATGTGTATCCACGAATATTTATAATTTTGTTTCAGAAAAATAAAACCCAAATTTATTTTTAAACAATAGAGAATCGAGAAAGAAGCAACACCATTAAAATTTAGGCTATTATTAGAAAGATTGCCAATTTCAGACGTCTTGATATAGACCTCAGACATCTGTCACTCTGATATCCCACGAATTTTTTATCACTGTGCATATGTCAGACGTCTGTTATAACCCTCCAGAGATTTGAAAAGTTGCTCTACCTCCTTAAAATAGAAACCAAACTGTTTCAGACGTGTGAGCTTTGATCCAGACGTCTGAGTTATGTCTCCGCCACTAAATTTTAAAACTCGACCTATTTCAGACGTCTGATATTTTAACCAGACGTATGGAAAATCCCTCTGCCTATTAAAATTTTTAAACTCAACCAAACCAGACGTCTAGTAATTAAACCAGATGTCTTAAATTATCCACTGTGCTTGAATTAGGGTATACAGATGTCTGAAATTGCTTCCAGACGTCTGAAATTCAATCGACACTTTAAAAACACCCAGATAACGTCATTTTTTTCTACTTTCATCTCTATTTTCAACTGCAATTTCTCCCTTGACGATTTTCTTCTCGAAACCATCTTTTTACGCTTGCTCAATTACTATGCCTCCTAGAACTAAAAATCCTAAGATATCCAAAAGAAAACGAGACCAACCAACATCATTCTTAAATTCTCAAGTTTACACTGATGATCAAATAGAAAGATGAATGAATCGAGACCACACTCAATCAAGAGATATGAGGATTTTACAACCTACTTAAATTTCCAACGTATGATTTGGATGAAATGTGTGAGAATGCCGGACTAGAAACATTGATATCGTTCACTCCCAATGACATCCAAATCGATCAATTGGCAATACTTTTTTTATGCAAATTTGGATAGCATGTCAGTATGGAACACTGAAGATGAAGACAATTGTCTATGGTATAGCGTGTATGGCAACACGATTGGACTAACTTCATGCATAATAGGTAGAAATCTAGGATGTTCCGACACGGGCGAAGACTTATATAATATTCCCGATATGTGCTTCAAACCAAGGAATAGTATAACACATCAAATATGGAAGAATGAAATGCCTAAATTTGCCTTTAACTATCTATGACCGAAAGCAAGACTTCTTACTCGAATGATCATCAATACCATCGTTCCATGTATGGGAAGTCAAGAGCAAATAACCGAATTAGAGCACAAAGCCTTATAAGCTCTATTTAGCGGAACAAGGGTGAACTGGGCTAAATTTATTTTTGACGAGCTCAAACATTTTTGGAGTCGATCACGGCCATCAATTATCTACCCCACATACATTATGAGACTTCTACGTGCTCACAACATCCCCTCCTATTTATCAACTTTTGAAGAAATCTCTCCAAAATATGCTTCCACAAAGTTTTTCTCGTTAATGCACTACCAAAAATTCCTCTGGAATTTATCTCTTTTGAAGATTGCACGCACGATCGCATACCAAACAAGTTGAGCCTCCACCTTATCCACAAAATGAACCATCACAAGAGGAGGAACAATATCGTGAAGCAACTCTACCTCCTCCTGCACCATTTGATTATCCAAGCCGAGATGAGATTTTGGTAACTCGAACAGAAACAAATCCAAATGAAAGCGTTCGAGATCTCACTCTTAAAAATCAATACATTTTGTCTCAAAATCAAAAAGTTTTGGCTAAGCGTATTGACAGCTTTGAAACAACTTTTGCCACACACCTAGCAACAATCGAAGAATCATTTTCAACTGCATTATC
The DNA here is from genome assembly GCA_030765085.1 of Allium cepa. Classification (NCBI taxonomy): domain Eukaryota; kingdom Viridiplantae; phylum Streptophyta; class Magnoliopsida; order Asparagales; family Amaryllidaceae; genus Allium; species Allium cepa. Next base: position 3,715,140 of record CM060938.1, read on the forward strand.
GGTTCTCAAAGAGGTACTTCAAAGAGTTCGCGGTCCGACACCTCCTTCTGAAGATTGGACAACCCCAGTGCCTTCTCCTCCAGCGAAACGTTCCAAACATTTTGAGGACGAACCTATGAAAGAAGCTTCGACATCTCCAACAAAGCAACCTAGCTCTCCCCAAAAAGAAGATAAAGGGGATGATCAAGAAAAAGCTTCTCCGAAAGAATCATAGATTTTAGGATTTTAACTTTTGTACGCTTGACAAAATCTATGAATGTAATCAATTTCAAATTATTAATGAAATTTTCCTTTTTGTGTGCTATTTTTGACGATTGGCTAAAATTTTATAATTCTGTTCGATAATGCCAAAAGGGGAGAAATATAAGTATATATATATATATATATATATATAAATTTATAAATAAGCACATATTCAGGGGGAGATTTATAAACTATATAAGTACATTGTATAGTTGTCATCATCAAAAAGGGGGAGATTGTTAGGAAATCAAATCTACGGTTTTGATGACAACAACTATACGATGGAAATCGAATATGCATATATATTTCTATTTATAGGTAATTACTAAAGTAATATCACTAGAGAGACAAGAGCCAGGCTCAAAGAATGTTGTAAGAGACTACAAGTCGATAGGATCAATGGAGCAATGACACAGATGCACAAAAGCAACATGCACAGGGTTCAAACATCTGGGTGCACTAGCCAGACATCTGAAGAAATCCTCTGGATTATAAACCAGACATGATCGGGCATCTAGTTAATGTACTCAGATGTCTGAAAGGCTACTATATACCAAAAATATATATAGCCAGAAGTCTGAAACAAATACCAGACGTCTGGTATTGAACTCGGATTTTGGAATTCAAATTACAACTCCCGCATTTGAAAAGGCATCTTCGCTTCTCCTCGCTGCAACTCTTCATCACCATCATAGGTGACTATAGAACACTTGTTAATGGATGCAACTACTCAAGGAATCTCTCTACCACTATAAATAACATCAAGAATCAAAGAGAAGAACTCACCTTACTTACTTGTGCTCTTTACTTTTATGCTATGATATATTCTTGATTTCTAGCAAACTATACTTGTATTTCACTCTTCCATACATTCAGATCTCATCAATCAATATTCATGGATATATATATCGGAAGCATTTGTACTTAATAGTCAATATCTGTCTTATAGAACACATACTTGACAAGAACAAGCTATTATAACCAAGCCTATTCCTCCGGGCGAAGTGAGGGTGTTTGATAGTCGAATTCTAAAGGGCATCTTTGGGACTGGACGTAGGACGGGAGGTCCGAACCAGTATAAAATCTTGGTGTGCTTATTCTATATTTACCTAGATTAATTTATCTTAGTTGCATCATATAGTTAGTCACATATACTTGCATACACACTACACGATCCACCCTATAGACTTTCATCCACAACGTGAGTTGTCATCTGTGCCAATCGTGAGAGTGTATTCAGATGTGTTTGAGGAGGTAACCAGATCACCGCCACAATGATGATCAGTTCCACATAGACCTAGTAAAGGATTCCAGACTGATAATTAGGTCTTTGAGGCATATGTCACCTAGAGAGTAGAAGGAGTTGAAGGTACAAGTGAATGACTTGTTGAAGCGAGGGTTCATTCGTTGGAGCATATCTGTGTGGGGTGCTACTGTAGTATTAGCCACTAAGGTGGATGGTTCTATGAGGTTATGTGTAGATTATTGTGAATTGAATAAGATGATGAGAAAGAACAAGTAGCCACTTCTTTGTATTGATGACTTGTTTGATTAGCTCCATGATGAAAAGGTGTTCTCCCAATTGGATTTGGCAATGGTATTTCAGTAGTTGAGAGTAGTGAAGGAGAGTGTGCCAACCATCGCATTTCATACGCCATCGGCTTTCTATGAGCACTTGGTTATGCTATTCAAGCTAACCAATGCTTCAGCATACTTTGTTAATCTTATGAACCACACGTTCAAGGATTAGCCGAACAAGTTCATACATGTGTTCATAGATGATATTTTGGTTTGTTCTAGGACAAAGGAGGAACACAAGACTCACTTCTGGATTGTGTTTGACGTGTCGAGGAATCTAGGTTGAAAGGGAAGTTTTGAAGTGTCACTTATGGAGGAGAGAAGTGAGATTCTGGGGTCATGTCGTCTCTAAGCAAGGAATCACAGCAGATCCTACAAAGGTTGCAACGGGTCAGGATTGGAACAAACCGAAGAACGTTATTGATGTGAGAAGCTGTCTTGGACTAGTGAGATATTATAGACGTTCTATCAAAGACTTCTTAAAGGTAGTAGCACCATCGCTCGATTTAATGAAAAAGAATCAAACTTTTGTTCGGGAGAAAATTATGAGCACACGTTTTTAAGTTTAAAGGAGAGGTTGACGATTGCACCAGTATTGACTATTCCAAGTGAGAATAAGGAGATGATAGTATACACAAACACCTTTGGTACTGGACTGGGTGCGGTGTTGATGCAGGGAGGAAGAGTTGTCGCCAACGCTAGTCGACAGCTAAAATTGCATGAGAAGAAGTATCCGACTCATGAGTTGGAGTTGGCGGCAATAACATTTGCTTTGAAGATTAGGAGGCATTATCTATTAGGAGAAAGGTTCAAGCTAATCAAGGACTATAAATCCTTAAAGTGCCTTTTTTCCAAAAGGATCATAACCTTGCTGGAAACGATGGTTGAAATTCTTGGCCACCTATGACTTTAGCATTTTCTATATGCCCAGTAAGGGAATGAAGTTGCTGATGCATTGAGTAGAAGGAATACAGTTTGAGCGTGATGTTCCTAGAGTGGAAGTGGTTGGAGTATATTGTTGGCTATTACTTCAGACCTCATTGCGAGTTAGAGCCAGAGCAGTCGGCGAGTTTGATCATCAGGCCTTCTTTGATTGAGCTGATCGGCACCATTAGAGATTAGATGCTAGACTTGTGGAGATCATGGCGAAGATAGAGGAATGAGTAGAGTCTGAAGAGATAAATCAATACAAACTCGGCTGTTTGCGCCAACATTGGTCACAAACCCCAAGTCACGTGAAAGCACCAGTATATGAATATAAATCAACAATATTCAAGCACAAATCACAGATCTGAGTAAATAGCAAACAAAAATCCAGAAATAGCGAACAGGAACACAAGGTTTATAGTGGTTCTGCTATCTCCGGCCTACGTCCACTTTAATTAATTATCTTTTATTGATGTTCTTCGTTGGTTACAGTTGATTACAGCGATTACAATGAAGTAATTCGAGTACAACAGCAATGATAAGGTGTAGAATTGAATCTGGCAGAGTCTGGACGTTGAATAACTAAAAGATCCTTTTTCTGTCGACTTCAGGCGGCTATTTATAGGCATAGGAGGCTGATATCACGCTCAAACTTCGGGAAACTCCTTCTGACACGTGAGTGGGCCCACTCGACCGACCCCAGCAAGTTTCGACTCGATCTGTGATCGATACGAATCAATTTCGTATCAATCAGAAAATGATCCAATCGAGCTGAAACTTGGCAGGAATGTTCTTTGGCTTGTACGTAAGCTCCTGTGAAAATTTCGTAGCTTTTGGATTTGTAGATCGTGAGATATGATGCAAGATTGCGTTTTCGTGAGTGCTGCCGGGTTCGTATCCATCCTCCGCATCACTCCATTTCGAATCGTCCTAGGCACGTGAGTGCGTGGTGACGTGGCGCGCGACTCTTGGATCGCTCCACCTTTTGTGCCGAGTTGATCGAGTCGTTCCTGGGCTTTCGCCTCGTTTGTATCGACACGCTCGCATCTTATGGATCGTCCTCTGCTTCGTATTGATGAAGCTCTGTTCGCATCGATGACTATATCGGTATTTGGGGTGCCCTTTTGTATCAATCACTAAAGGGGGCACTGCTCGTATCGATTGGCTTTACCTTTGCTCGTATCTATCGGCTGATCGATACGAACTAAAGATTCCTATTGATCGATACGAACAATGATTCATGATTTGTGGGGATCGATACGAAAGGTGAATCTAGAATCGATGCGAACAAGATTCTCACGAGATCGATACGAACAAATGGTCTTGATCGATTCGAACATGGGGATACGAACAGGATGTGGTTCACTCTGATCGATGCGAACCTGATGGATTTGAACAACGCGAGGTGAAGTCATTCTGATGGGTATGAACAGAGCTGAGGTGAGGTCTCTCTGATCGATTCGAAACCGATCGATTCGAACAAGCCGATGTCATGATACTCTGATGGATACGAATATGATGGATTTGAACCGATCAATCAGATGGATATGAACAACATATTTTCTCCAACTTGTATCGATCATATTTCATTCATACAAACTCAGATTAACCTAAAATTTGAAATGCTAGCTTTTATGGCTTTTCTTGTCATGTCTTGTCAATTGTGGCCCGATCCGGACTCGGACAAAATTCATCGATATCCATGGTGGACTTGTAATGCATAACCGATATTCATGACTGGCAATCATTGGTTTTCAGTTGACTTTTGGGTATCTCGGCTTTGCCAAAAATGGCAATAATGAAGCTACAAATAATAATAATAATGATAATAATACTAAAAATATATATCCAAATAAGAGAGCCAAAACATTAAAAATTTATCCTATAGAAAATATCCTTGGAAACATAAATCGGTAGTAAGAATAAGAAATTAATTAAATAAAATGAGTAACGTAGCATTTGTCTCAACCAATGAACTTAGGAATCCTAAAGAAGCATCATTAGATGATTCATGGATTCTAGCTATGCAAGAAGAACTGAATTAATTAACTGAAAATGATGTTTGGGAACCTGTTCCTAGACCAAAAAATAAATCTATAATTAGAATAAAATGGGTATGCAGAAATAAATTAAATGAATAAGGAGAGGTCTTAGAAATAAAGCATGCTTAGTAGCTCAAGGATATAGTCAAGAAAAAGGCATGGATTTTGATGAAACTTTTGCACCCGTAGCCAAACTAGAAGCAATAAGAATTACTTGCCTTTACAAATCATAATAATTTTAAATTATTTCAAATGGATGTTAAAAGTGCTTTTCTAAATGGTTCTATTAAAGGAGATGTTTATATAGAACAACCCCCTTTTGAAGATGAAAAATTTTCAAATCAAGTATATAAATTAAAGAAGGCTCTATATGGTTTAAAACAAGCTCCTAGATTATGGTATGATAGACTTATATCATATTTATTACAATCTAATTTTGAAATTAGGAAAGTAGATAGTACACTATTTATTAATAGAAATTATAATGATACTCAACTAATACAAATATATGTAGATGATATATTTTTGGATCAGCAAATGAACAACTAAATAATAAATTTTTTAATATCATGACAAAAGTATTTGAGATGGGTTATATGGGAGAAATAACATTCTTTTTAGGATTACAGATAAGACAATTAAATATGGCATCTTTATAAGTTAAGAAAAATATGTCAAAGAATTAGTTAGTAAATTCGGTGTGTTTGATACCAAAGGTAAATCAACTCCTATGGCAACCGAATGAAAAATTAAAGAAGATAACTCAATGGATGTAGATCAAAAACTTTATAGAGGTATGATAGGATCTTTACTATATATCACTGTAAGTAGACCTGATATAATGCACAATGTTTATCTCTGTGCCAAATATCAATCTCAACCTACGGAAACTCATTTTAAATCCATAAAAAGAATATTAAGATATGTAAATAACATGCTAGACTGTGGACTTCTCCACCCAAAAGAAGATTCATTTGATTTAATTTCATATAGTGATGTTGATTTACTGTTTGCAAATCAGACTGAAAAAGTACAATGAAACTTGTCAATTTTTAGGATAATATCTAGTTTCCTGGTTTACCAAAATGCAAAATTCTATATCTCTGTCCAAAACAGAAGCAGAATATATTTCAGCAGCATTAGCATGTGGTTTTTTATATGGAACAAACATTAAAAGATTTTGGTTTAAACTTTACTAAATCACTAGTATACTGTGACAATAGTAATGCAATTAATTTATCTAAAAATCCAACTCATCATGCAAGAACAAAACACATAAATATACGACATCACTTTCTAAGAGACAACGTAAATAAAGGAATAATATTACTTGAATTTATGAGTACTAAAAATCAAATAGCAAATATATTAACAAAACCATTAACTCAAACATCATTTATTAAGCTAGAAAGAGAGTTAGGAGTATGTTCTTTCTCAAAAATATAAAAATAGTAACATACAAATTAAAAATTCAAAAAAAGAGAAATTAACATCATTTATTTTCAGAAATCAAATTTTTCTCCTTAATTCAAAATTTGAAATGGTTATATATAATCATTGTATTTCTAAAGTAAACTCATTTCACTATCTTCTTCTTTCTAGAAATAATCAATAAAAATAAACTAATGGATCCTACAAATTCCAAACGTCCAAGACATGAATCCGCTTCATTTTCCTTCGATTCTCCCTTACAAAGCCCTCTCCAAAAGTAACTAAGATAGAAAGTGACTAGAAGCATTCTCTAAATATGCTTTCTAAAATGGAAGCAATTCAAATGAGAACGATGAAGGAACGGGAGAAACATGGGCATATTCTCAAGAATCTGCAAAACTATCTATTGGATAACCCCATAAATCTAACAATTAATTAAGGATGATGTTATAAACTAGTCATTCATGATCCCATGAATAACAATGAAGAGGAAGATGAGAAAGAAGAAGAGGAGGAGGAAGTATAGGAAAAAGAGGAAGTCAATGACGATGAGGTCATATGTGTTGCAGAGATATGCTTTTGACCAGTATGGTAGTCAAACAAAAAGGGAATTTTTGTCTCAGTTATCCTTTTTGTCCTATTCATAAATCTCCAATCATTAGGAACTCACATTAGTTTAGATTGACTAGTTTAGGATGTACATATTTAAGGTTGTTTGATTTGTTTAAATTGATGTTTGAATTAATTGGATTGTTTGCAATGAATGACTGATCGAATTGTTTTGGATTGTTATTCGCTTGGATTTGTGTGTATAGACTTATATTACGATTAGATTTGATTTGATTTGAATATATGTTTATATTGACTTAGATTGGTTTGAATATTTGTATGTATTAGATTGGATTAATTAATAAATTTATTTTTCTTAGTTAACAACATAACACTCTTATATATCACTTTTATATATCATGTAGTACTTTAGTTAGGGAAAGTTTTGGCTGTATTTTTATTGATGACCAAGAGAGAGAAATATAAAATTTAGGCACAGATTAAGTGGGAGTTTTGTGATTCCGGGGGAGTTATATCATATTTTATATATGTGGTTGTCATCATCAAAATGGGGAGATTGTTAGTACCTTAGGTATTGGTTTCGAACAACAGTCATACGAGATCATATAAAATAAAGATACTAATGCTTTATCAAGTTATATATAATATATAGTGAAGGATATTAGATAGGTATTGATTAAGGAGACTATATAGTATCAAGAGAAAACTCAAGAGGCTGATAAAAGAATGATATAGAGATTCAAGAGTTAGAGACAAAAGATTCATGAATTTGAAGATTCAAGATAAGTTATAGAGTCATAGATTATTTATTTAAAGCCCCGGTAGCACTTCTTTGTTCTCTCTTTATTTTTTTTCAAAAAGGTTTTTAAAATCTATTCTCTGATTTTAAGGATTTTCAATATCCTGGTTTTCAAGAAAAATGATTTTTAAGAATCCCTATGTTCAAAATGATTTTTCAAACATATTTTCAAAATAGCTTTCAAACGATTCCTAACCTTTTAATTATTTATTTGTAAAATTATCATATTAAGTTTTAAGTATTTTATATTTTACTACATACTTTTAATTTATTGTATTTAGATATAGAATTTGGTTTTATGTTTTCTAAATGTTTATGGTATTTAAAAGTATATTTTGAAATTCACTAATACTTTGATATATATATATATATATATATAAAATTATGTTTTATATATTATTTTATTTTATTATATTTAAATCCTTTATATATTAAAATATTTCAAAATAATTTTATAAAGTTTTCTTAAATTTTATTAAGATTAAAATGTGTATAAACTATGCTTAAATGATTTTACAAAGTATCAAAATATTTTACAAAGCTTGATATTTTCAAAACAATTTTTATAAAGTATGTTTTCAAAATATAAAAGGATATGCCGACATATCCTCCTTATGTATGTCGATAAATAGGCTGAGATTTTCAAAATCAAAATTTTGGATGAAAGTGTCTTTTCTTCGTATCCTTTCACGAATGGACATGACTGTTTGTCCTCATTAAATAGGGTTCTTTCAATGAATTTTAAACAAATACTTTCTTATATTTTCTCTCCTCTTTCACTCTGTTGATTTTTAAAAGAAATTTTACTCAAGATCTTTTCAAATTTAATCAGAATCAAATTCAAACTCCATTGATTTGATTCTTTATCGAATGCTATCTAATCTCTCCCATCTCTCTCTCTCTCTCTCGAATCACGATCAAAATGCTGTTCAAGAGGCTATCGGATATTTGTATTCAAGGTCAAGAAATTGATTTTGTAAACTCTTTCAAATCGTACTCAAATACACTTAGATGTGCTTAGCGTCCCTGATATCCAAGTGGATGTGCTTGTGTTCCATTTGACTCAAGTGGGTCTGCTTTGTGTCCCATTTGAATCCAAGTGGTGTGCCAGTGTCCCGTCCAAATCCAGTGAGTATACCAAGAGCTCAGAAAATATGGAGGGTGTGTCTCGTAGGCTTGAAATCGAGGTTGTATAAACTTTGATATTTGAAAAGAAATATGTATAAGAAATTATATGCGACTAGATATGGGATACCTCCGAACTAGTATAAAAATACTACGCGATCTCTCCAACCCTTTACTTTTTACCTTTACTGCATTTATATCTATTTATGTTTGCATCTATGATTGTCAATTTGCATTGTTTAAACTATAATCTTAAATTTTCAAAGGATTCACAAAAGTTAGTAAACACTATTCATCCCCCTAGTGTTAAATTAGCCTCAAGTTCCTTACTTCCGAAACTAATAAAAGGATCATGCAAGGGACATGGGAGGGGGTCTTGGCCTTGTAAATGTAAGGCTATGATATGGTTAAACACTTTATAATTTTCCAAAACTTGAAAATATCAGAAAGATCAAAAATGGTAGAAGTGATTAATACTAAACCACTTCTATCTTCACTAATCTTTCCCTTATTAGCTCAAATCTTCTCCAAACTCCACCAATCATTCACTAACACATTAGGAAGTATGGAACTAAAGTAAAAGTGGAAGAAAAGTGAGAGGAAGTATGGGTTTCATTTCTAGCCATGAGCAATTGAAGGTAGGGAGAGGTATTGCCTTATGATTTTGGTGCTAAGGTTGGATCCTTAGGCTTCTAGATATGGTAGGAAGTGGTTCTTTAATTCTTATGTGTTTGATCATGTTGTATGCTTGAATTTGGGTGGGTTTTCTCACTATCTTTTATGTATTTATTCTGTATATATTTATGTGTGTGCAAATGTTATGTTAAAGTGATATTAACTAAGTAAAGTTATAAACTTTGGAACCTTCTTGCTTTTGAAAGAAAATGACAACTTTATATTGTATAATATCACTTCTATTGCCCTCTTAAACATGTGGCATGATCTTGATTTGATGCTTGAATGGTTTTTTGGCATGTATGTTGAGCTGTTTGAAACTTTTTGAAGCGAGAATAATAGCTTTAAGTGCACTTCGATATCCCTTAACTTTTACTTGTGTAAATGGAAGATTTATGATCTTATCTTGGGAAACTTTGATTTTGTTGTTTTCTACACATATTTTGATGCATGGGGTAGTGAAGAAATGGTTTGGAAAGTTATATAAATTGTGAATCAAAGCTGTGAAAGTTAAAAGCAAAAATGTCGCTATGGATGCACTTTGAAAATGCCTTGTGTTTGGCGATTTTCAAAGTTAACTTTGAAAGACATCCTAGGGGATTATTTACATTTTTAATAAGTACTATGAGTATACTTATTACCAGAAAAATATGGAAGTTTACATAATTTAGTAACTTGTGAAATGAAGTTTAAAATCTTATAGCGAGAAGAAGGTCGCTATATGAGCACTTTGAAATGTGTTGTTTTTCGGAATTTTTAATTAATTTGAAAGACGTCCTTAGTGGTTTCTTTGGATTTTTAATAAGTAATATATGTGTACTTAATACTGCAAAGGAGTTGGAGTTTAAATGGATTTGAAACTGGTCAAACAAAATGGCTAAATTTGGGGTAAAAATGACGCTAAACGAACATTTTAGTAAATACCTTGTTTTTGGGAATTTTGGTAAATAAGTTGAAAGATAACCTTAGGGGTTTCTTTCCATGGTTTTTAATTACCCTAAGGGTAGCACTTATATATTGTAATCTAAATTCAAATCTCCCTCTCCTTATCATGGTCATCCTAATATCGACCTTATTTAGGCCAATAAATCTAAAACCCATATATCAATTATTGCATTTAAATCTTATTTAAGTATATATCGACGTAGTTCATCGACATGTGCTTAGATAACTTCCATATATGCATCCAATTAAATACTAATTACTGACAAAACATCAAATATATAAATAATTAATATTTTATAAACGTTAGTTAATTAATTAACTTGTAAACTAATTAAACTATATTGTAATCCAAAGAATTCAAAATTTTGGTTGTTCGACTAGTTGGTGTAAATTAAGTCAACAATTGGCATTGAATAATTCGAATACTAATTTTCACACGTCGCCTATCTAGTGGTGTGATAGTTGACTAAATTTATCACTTTAAGATCTTTATTTGTAAAATTCAATTTTACATTTCATGTAACGACCCGAAATTTTCGATCCCCAAATTCCATATAGTTAGGAAAGAAAGAAAAGAGATAGAAGAAGAAGCAAGATAGAAACACAGATTCTCACATTCGCAGCGGGTCAAAATATAATATCACATAAATAACAGTTTACAAAGGAAAATTGTATGAGTCAATTACATTTTAATACATCAGAGTTACAACATTACACAATCACTAGACAGTTAAAATAACTTGTCCCAAATAAATAACAATAATATACTTAGCGGAATACTCTCCATACGTTCCTGCCATCCAGCTCGCCTCCTGAGCTCCAGAAGGACCTTACCTGAAAATCTGTAATACTCGGTCTCACCCGAGCATTACATCAAAGTAACCTCCGGGTTAGGCTGGAAATCAACGTGAATAAACCCATCTAACATGGAATACAACAACATAAAACTTACATAAAACCCGGGTAACTCGTATCAATTTACAAATTCACAATTTGTTATAGACATCCCTTATTTCACACATCAACTTCTAAGTACCAAAACTTAGATTAAATGGTCCAATTCACATAAATCATTCCACACCTGCCTATTGATTTCACATATCAATCTATAAAGAATCGAAGTGGTTCCGGGTATAAACAAATACCCGACTCCGGTCTCTTTGAATCCAATGTCATCTTACTCCAAGTTATTCAAGAAATTAAATTTTAAATACTGGATGTCACTTTTACACCATAATTCATCATAGGTAACCACATTATCTTTGTTCAACCCAACATATCATATTACAAAAACATTTCATTTCACAAAGCATCACAGTCACATATCAGGGATAACAAATAATCTAAGGCATTCAAATACCATTCAATCATTCATAAGCAAGATAAATTAGTCATACCATTTCTGATTAATTTAATTAACTACCAATGAATTAAATTAATTACTTTATTACTTAAAAATCCTGCTTAATTAACATTAATTAATTTTATTCAATTAATTAATCATCCCTTAATTATTCATCTTGATTAATCATCCTTGATTAATCATTCTCTAATTACATTATGTAATTATCCTTAATTAATTACACAAATTAATTATTCTTAAACAATTATAGTAATTAACCTTTAATTACTCCTATTAATTAATTAACTATAATTAATTACAATAATTTTCAATTAATTACATTAATTAATTCTTCTATAATTACTTCATTGGTTAATTAACTTAAATTAATCAATCCCTTAATTACTTCATTAATTATATTAATTAATGATCCTTAATTACTTCTTTAATTAATTATTGTTCTAATTAATCAAATCTTTATTCATTAATCAGCTTGGTTAATCACATTTAGTAATTAACTACCCTTAATTACATTACTTAATTAACTTTTAATAAATTTTATTCATTAATTAAGTCATAAATTAATTACACTAAGTAATTAATTCTTAATTACTTCCATTTAATTAACCTCGAATTACTTTCATTAATTAACCACTAAATTACTTTTATTAAGTAATTATCTATTAATTAATCACATTTATTAATTAACCATTAATTAATCACATTCATTAATTAGTCTTAATTAATCACATTCATTAATTACTCTTAATTAATCACATTCATTAATTACTCTTTAAACTACCTAACATTTTCTTTTTTAAAAACTGTTTTATTTTTTTAGTTATAGATTTAAAACAAATCTGGTTATAACTTCCTAAAACTTTAAAGCCAGACAACCCTTAAACTACTCGAGCAACCCTCCAGGCAATTCACGCTCCCTCTCCTTCGAGTCGAACATGAGAAGAACATCGAGCCTCACCCTATCCATACCTATCTTCCTCAAATCAAACACACAGCCACAAACAAACCAACTCCACCGTGCACGTGTGGACATGCACGACAATTCCGATTGATGACGATCATCACCGCGACCCTCGTTAAGTCGCCCACGACCTCACTTACCCACTCGAACACACAACCCCATGAGATCGCCAACAAAACACAAACGTGCCACTCGATACACATAGGCACCCAACCTTCGAACCAAAATAAACCATCTATCATCACCTCTGACCCCCAGCCATCGTGCGAATCTGACCAAAGCCTCGTCACTTCCCTATACCTCATTTTTCCTTGGTCCGGTCCAACTCGAACCACCACCGGCGACGAAATCGACCGGACAAAACCCTCGACCAAAAAGGCCTCCAAAACACTACTTTACCGTCCCTCGACTACCACGTCAATTAAAAAATGCCACACCTTTTTTCCAATGATGCCTGACCATCCACCATCCTCCAGCCTTAACCACGACCTTCATCCACCTCGCAATCACCAACAATCAACAGAAACCCATATTCTGTTCATCCCGAGATATCTCACCAATTACTTGATTAAAAATTTTGATTTTACTTTTAAAAATCATGATTTGTGATGGGGATTCAAATTATATCAGAGAATCAAACGATTATGATACGTAAATTTTACATGTTTTCAAAGCTATACTGATTTTCTTTAATTCCAGATAAATTTCAAAATTATTTTACTTCATTATATAATTTTAGATTCAATTCATGCATAAACAAACATATCTCTTTAAAAATCCTAAGCCTATCAGAGATTAGGTGATCGTCTATTTGAAATTTGACCAATTTTTTTTAACTCTGTAACTACACAGAGTTTATATTCAGGCATGGAAACAAATTCAACATATATACATACAATTCATACCTAACAAACATGAAAGCATTATATCTCCTCATAGACCAAGTATTTCAACATGCATCGGATCATCCAAAAATGTTAAACTTGTTAATTTTTGTGGTTTTGTTCTCTGGATATAAAATATTAACAGAAACTTAATAACAGAGGTGTTCTTATTTTTGAAACTTGAATCATTTATATATAGACATGCAAACATAATACAATCTAGGAATTCTACATACAACAGATTATGATTTACTTAAATTTTTAAGTAAACTGTTTACTCACCTCTTTTGATGATGTGCAGAGAATCAGGCTTATGTTTTTAAATCTAGAATTTTTTTACTAGTTTGCACTGATCTGTCGATGTTGATTTTGCTTGTTGCTTGCATTTGATTTTTCTTTCTTAGGTTCATGCTTCTATTAGTGTTTAGCTGAACATGCTTAAAATTTGAAACTGAGTTGCCTTGATTCTTCACTTGATGAATTAGCTTGAGACTTGGTTGAATTTGCAACTACAGGTTTAAAATAGTTTGAAGGGTTTTTCTTGTTTTCTAGCCCTTTGATTTCAGGTTTAAAACTGGTTGCAGGCTATTTCTTTTGTGTTTTTAAAAAATGAAGATAGAAAAGAAAGTGAGAAAATAGAAAAAGAATGGAGAGAAGAAGTAGATGTTTATAAAACCTATATTATCTTTATCTAATTATTTAAAAAAAATGAAAAAGAAATTAGGATACTTGTTAAAATGATCTACATTTTTCATTAGCCTACCACTATTAGTTTACACTTGTATTAAATATACTCTTAGGCTTAGATTTGTAATTTCCATGTTTTAGACATGTTTTTAAAAGATTTTTACAAAATTTACACACACACACACACATATATATATATCCTATTAAGCAAATACATTATTTTAATTTATATAAATAAATCTTTTAAAGAAAATAACATAAGACCAATTATATAAAATATAAATTTTAAATCCAAAATATTTAAGATCTTTATCCTTTTGAATTTCCAATTCAAATTCAAATTTCAATTTAAAACCAACCCATATTATATAGATATATATTAACAACACATTATTTGTTCTGAATAATTTGCAAATGATAAATAATTATATTAGTAGATTATCAAATAAATATTTATCCAGATATTCCAAATTATCGGAATTCCTTATCCAAGTAAAAAAATCAGATAATTATTCAGTTACCAGATGACCAAAATCTGGGTTATCACATTCTTTCCCCCTTTTGAATCTTTTCGTCCTCGAAAAGGAACGAAGCCAAAATTTATTAAAACGCTTGTTATCAGGAAAACTATTCTTTTATAAGAATTTTTTTTAAAACACCTTTAAAATCTATATAGTATTACAAATATAGTTTTATAAAATAACTTTTTATAACTCGATGTCTCAACAAGTCCGTCCTCATTCTCACAGAAATTCTATCATACATTGATCAGGCGTAGGACTGAAAATCTATAAGTACTTGGTAAACCCATTTCAACATCCAGTGAAAATGCTTGGAAAATAATTTTATTGAAAATATAGAAAACATTTTTGAAAATAGAGGAAACATCTTTGGTGAGAATGCTCTGGAAATCATCACTCCCATCCATGGTCGCAGTTACATCCTGGGTTACGTTGCCATCGCAGTAAAAGTCCATGTAACTATAGGCACTCCGCACCCTTCGATTACGCCATGGAACACACAACAGATCGCAGTACCATTCCAGGGTTACGTTGCCATCGCAGCAAAAGTCCATGTAACTGTAGGCATCAGCGCCATCGATTTTCGCTGCCAAAAATGAAACTTCTCCACTCACACATAGGTCGCAGTCTAACGATGTAAAATCAAACGTAGACTATTGGCTCTCAGCAGCATACACGACTTTCTCTATGTCACCATAGTCGCAGTCTACCGATATGAAATTAAAGGTTGACTGTTGGCTCTCAGCAGCACACACGACTTTTGCTATGGTCTATAGCAAATCGGAGTGACATCGAGTTACACTATCGTCACAGCATAACCCAAATGCCTCTGTAGGCATCAGCGCCCTCGACTATCGCTACACACTACACAAAATCCTCAGGAACTAGTTGTCCGGACTCCTCACAGGATCAACTTTAAAACCCCCCTTTAGGGTTCAAGGCAGTACTAACTTATGGTACTCCTGAGAATTTCATTCCAAGGGAGCGCCTTTTTCTCCAGAACCATTTTCAAAATACTTTATACTATACACATATGGTATCTTCCAAATCATACACCTATTATGAATCTCATATAAATATCCTTTCTCAAAATCGATTATCCCAAAATCGATAATTCTCAAGCTAGACTTTCCAAATTCCAATATTGATTTTACCCAAAAATCAAAAAGCCTTTCCAAATCCATAGGTTCAAAAACCTTTCTCAAAATCATCCTCATAAGATCCTTTTATATATATATATATAGATATATAACCTTGAAAAATCTTTGGATCATTTCAAACTTGTATAAAACCCCTTTTATACTTTAAATATTTTCAAAACCCTTTCTATTGGCTATAAATTCACAAAGGGAGATTTATCTTATATAACAAAGATATATAACTTTGTTTATGCCAAATCAAATATCCAATTTGATTACTCTTTGCAAAATCACTTATCATTTCACTTGCTTCCATAAAGTAAATTTCTATTATAGAAATATCTAATTTCCATTTTACTACATCGTATATTTCACAAAATATATCTATCATTTCAAAAACCATTCATAATTATTATCCAAAAATTCCTAGTAACAGTTTCATTCAAACCCGTACGATGTACACATATCATTCGTACGCTATATCAATCTGATCGCTCACTCGATCACACAATTTCTCTTCCGAACTAGTATCGTCCACCCGACTTCCTAGTGCGGACTCAGATCTGGTTTTTTGATCAGAAACCGTCATTCTCCTTACATAGCTATAACTATGATAGATTATATCCAGAACCAATCAACAATCCATATCCAGGTTCGCCATCGAAAATCGAGTGAAAAATCCTAACTCGGATCGATAAACTACTCGTAATTCTGTGCTCGAATTTGGATCAGATCACTATGCGAATAGAATAATATAGGTACATCCTACGTATTTATCTCCATTGCTTATTAGCCAAATCAATTCTCTTTTCTATTCACATTCACTTACTAACAGTTGCTTAAATCCTTATTTGGATTATCACCTCAATTTTTATCTCAATTGGGTATTTAATCATAAACAGTTTGCACTCTGACCAGCTTAAATTTAGAAAATAGTATTAAAATTTTAATATAGATAAGTAGTCGAAAAATAATTATTAGTTTGTAAAATAGTTGTACAATAGTTAAGTAATTGTAAAATAGTTAGAAAATAGTCAAATAGTTATAAAATAGCTAGATAATTGCAAAATAGTTGTAAATAGTAATTAGTGACAAAATAGTTGAAAAAAAGAAATTAATTTATAAAACAGTTGTAAAATAGTTAAATAATTACAAAAATAATTATAGAATAAGTATAAAATAGTTTGGGGTTTAAAAAGAAAGATTTTATGTAGTAAATAGCTTGGAAAAATAGGTTATATTAAAACAATTTATATTGAAAATAGTCCAGAGCCAAACTGTTCAATTCCCAATTTCCATTTCCATCAATTCAATTTAAATTTCCACTTCCATTTAAATTGACTCAATTCCAATTTAAATAACTTCAATTTCCATTGAAATTGATTTAATCCCAATTCAAATTGAATTAACCTCAATTTCTTTCCAAATTCAAATCAAATTCCGTTTGAATTTGAAACTATTCAACTTTAATCACAATTTCAATTAATTCAAATAAATTTCAAATTGAACCAATTAAATTCATATCAATTTCAATTTGAATTAATCCCAATTCCCATTTGAATTTGAACTCATTCAACTTCAATTTCATTTCAAATTAATCCAATTCAAATTTTTCATTCGAATTTTTAAACTTATCCATCCTCAATCACAATTCCAATTAATTAAAATCAAATTCAATTTGAACTAATTCAATTCAAATTTCAAATTTAAACCATCCCGAACTATATAAATTCGAGTTAAATTTTTAGATGTTGATTTAATCCTTTAAATCAAATCAACTTATATCTTTAAACCATTTGATTCTGAATCCAAATTCCATTTTTAACCTATTTCAAAGTTAACTAATAATTCAGTTCCTTTTTAAACAACCAAATCTTTGAAATTCAGTTTATCATCAAATTTCAATTTTGAAACCAAACCTTTGAAGTTTTATCTTAAACATTTAAATCTTAAATTCAAAATGATTCCATTTTATCTTAGTAATGATATATTACCACATCCCATTTCTTCATTCATTTAAACAAATCCAATTTCATCTTAAAGATTATTAGTAACAACAGGATGGTATCATTCAAATTATTATAAAACAATCAATCCATTTCCAATTTCTAGATCTCAAACCCATTTTGAGATGACACAAACTCCCAATTCAAATTAACCATTTAACTTTCCAAGTAAAATCCCAATTTCATCTTGAAATTTCCAATTCAGGTTGCTTGTTAACTTATTTAACTTCTCCCAAGTTAAATTCAATTTACTTAATCCGGTCAACCTTATTCAATTTGAACTTCTACTTAAATTTGAAATTCTATCAATTTTCTTCCTTACATATAATTTCAAAGATTTATTCCACTATGGGTTTTTACATCACACTTTCAGGGAAAATCAAAACTCAACACTTTAGAGTTTAATTTAAATCATCTTTGATATTATGTATATCCACACATATACGTATTTATTTCTTAGCCCACCAGGCCATATTTTAAATTTTAAACCACGATTGGTTCTTAACTCAAAACAAATTCTTTTAAAGTTTTCAAACAACTTCTTATTTTAAAATAAGACTATATTCAAAATAGTTTGAATAATATTATTTAGTATTACATTATCACTTTTAAACAAATTTCCAAATTTTTGGACCTAGATTTAAAATTTCATAATTTAGATCATCTTCAGTTCCAATTTATAAGTCATACTTGCCTAAATGTTTTACTTCCCTAAAACATTTCATTTTGCTCATTCATTAATACACATTTTACTATTAAACACAACAATCATTTATGATAAAAACCAAGATTATCATATCTGGAAACCAATTCATTATTATCTTATTCTGAAACTCTTCTCCAAATTCAAGATTTTAATTTCAGTTTGAATCCATTTCAAACTTATCTTTATTTAATTTCAATTTGGTTGTATTTCTAGTACCACTTAATTTAATTCCAATAATTTAACAACCAATTACCTTAATATTTATTAGAAAGAAATATTACTTTATATATCAAAATATATTCTTATATAAAATCATTTAAAATCTTTATATAAGAAAATAATAAGTACGCTCTCATACACACACACACACACTCAACTCATTCTAGGGTACTATTGACCCTATCCTTAATGAGTAATCCCACCAGAGCCAAGGTTCTCGCTTAACCTCGCTCTGATACCAAATGTAACGACCCAAAATTTTCGATCCCAAAATTCCAGATAGTTAGGAAAGAAAGAAAAGAGATAGAAGAAGAAACAGGATAGAAACACAGATTCTCACATTCGCAGCGGATCAAAATATAACATCACATAAAATAACAGTTTACAAAGGAAAATTGTATCAGTCATTTACATTTTAATACAACAGAGTTACAACATCACACAATCACTGGACAGTTAAAATAACTTGTCCCAGATAAATAACAATAATATACTTAGCGGAATACTCTCCATACGTTCCTGCCATCCAGCTCGCCCCTTGAGCTCCAGAAGGACCTTACCTGAAAATCTATAATACTCAGTCTGACCCGAGCATTACATCAAAGTAACACCCGGGTCAGGCTGGAAACCAATGTGAATAAACTCATCTAACATGGAATACAACAACATAAACTTACATAAACCCGGGTAACTTGTATCAATTTACAAATTCACAATTTGTTATAGACATCGCTTATTTCACACATCAACTTCTAAGTACCAAAACTTAGATTAAATGGAATAAATCATTCCTCACCTGCCTATTGATTTCACATATCAATATATAAAGAATCGAAGTGGTTTCGGGTATAAACAAATACCCAACTCCGGTCTCTTCGAATCTAATGTCATCTTAACCCAAGTTATTCAAGAAATTAAATTTTAAATATTGGATGTCACATTTACACAATAATTCATCATAGATAACCACATTATCTTTGTTCAACCCAACATATCATATTACAAAAACATTTTGTTTCACAAAGCATCACAGTCACATATCAGGGATAACAAATAATCTAAGGCATTCAAATACCATTCAATCATTTATAAGCAAGATAAATTAGTCATACCATTTCTGATTAATTTAATTAACTACCAATGAATTAAATTAATTACTTTATTACTTAAAAATCCTACTTAATTAACATTAATTAATTATATTCAATTAATTAATCATCCTTTAATTATTCATCTTGATTAATCATCCTTGATTAATCATTCTCTAATTACATTATGTAATTATCCTTAATTAATTACACAAATTAATTATTCTTAAACAATTATAGCAATTAACCTTTAATTACTCCTATTAATTAATTAACTATAATTAATTGCATTAATTTTCAATTAATTACATTAATTAATTCTTCTGTAATTACTTCATTGATTAACTAACTTGAATTAATCAATCCCTTAATTACTTCATTAATTATATTAATTAATGATCCTTACTTACTTCTTTAACTAATTTTTGTTCTAATTAATCATATCTTTATTCATCAATCAGCTTGACTAATCGCATTTAGTAATTAATTACCCTTAATTACATTACTTAATTAACTTCTAATAAATTTTATTCATTAATTAAGTCTTAAATTAATTACACTAAGTAATTAATTCTTAATTACTTCCATTTAATTAAACTCAAATTACTTTCATTAATTAACCACTAGTTACTTTTATTAAGTAATTATCTATTAATTAATCACATTTATTAATTAACCATTAATTAGTCACATTCATTAATTAGTCTTAACTAATCACATTCATTAATTAGTCTTAATTAATCACATTCATTAATTAATCTTTGAACTACCTAACATTTTCTTTTTTAAAAACTGTTTTAGTTTTTTAATTATAGATTTAAAACAAATCTGGTTATAACTTCCTAAAACTTTAAAGCCAGACAACCCTCAAACTACTCGAGCAACCCTCCAGGCAACTCACGCTCCTTTTCCTTCGAGTCGAACACGAGAAGAACATCGAGCTTCACCCGATCCAGACCTATCTTCCTCAAATCAAACACACAGCCACTAACAAACCAACTCCATTGTGCATGTGTGGACATGCACAACAATTCCGATCGACGACGATCATCATCGTGACCCTTGTTCAGTCACCCGCGACCTCACTTACTCACTCGAACACACAACACCACGAGATCGCTAGTAAAACACAAATGAGCCGCTCGATACACATAGGCACCCAACCTTCGGACCAAAATAGACCATTTGCCGTCACCTTTGATCCCCAGCCATCGTGTGAATCTGACCAAAGCCTCGTTACTTCCCTACGCCTCGTTTCCCTATGGTGCGGTCCAACTCGAACCACCACCGACGACGAAATCGACCTGAAAACACCCTCGACCAAAAAGCTTCCAAAACCCTACTTCACCATCCCTCGGCTACCACGGTCAATTAAAAAATGCCACACTATTTTTCCAATGATGCCTGACCATCCACCATCCTCTAGCCTTAACCACGACCTTCATCCACCTCGCAATTACCAGCAATCAACAAAAACCCATATTCTGTTCATCCTGAGATATCTCACCAATTACTTGATTAAAAATTTTGATTTTTCTTTTAAAAATGATGATTTGTGATGGGGATTCAAATTATATCAAAGAACCAAACAATTATGACACTTAAATTTTACATGTTTTCAAAGCTTTACTGATTTTCTTTAATTCCAGATAAATTTCAAAATTATTTTACTTCATTGTATAATTTTAGATTTATTTCATGCATAAACAAACATATCTCTTTAAAAATCCTAAGCCTATCAGAGATTCAGTGATGAGCTATTTGAAATTTGATCAATTTTTTTTAACTCTGTAACTACACAGAGTTTATATTCAAACATGCACACAAATTCAACATATATACATTCAATTCATACCTAATAAACATGCAAGCATTATATCTCCTCGTAGATTCAAGTATTTCAACATGCATCAGATCATCCAAAAATGTTAAACTTGTTAATTTTTGTGGTTTTGTTTTCTGGATATAAATTGTTAACAGAAACTTAATAACAGAGGTATTCTAATTTTTGAAACTGGAATCATTTATATATAGACATGCAAACATAATATAATCTAGGAATTTTACGTACAACATATTGTGATTTACTTAAATTTTTAAGTAAAGTGTTTACTCACCTCTTTTGACGATGCGCAGAGAATTAGGCTTATGTTTATAAATCTGGAATTATTTTACTAATTTTCACTGATCTGTTGATGTTGATTTTTCTTGCTTCTTGCATTTGATTTTTCTTTCTCGGGTTCATGCTTCTAATAGTGTTTAGCTGAACATGCTTAAAATTTGAAACTGAGTTGCCTTGATTCTTCACTTGATGAATTAGCTTGAGACTTGGTTGAATCTGCAACTACAGGTTTAAAATAGTTTGAAGGGTTATGCTTGTTTTCTAGCCCTTTGATTTCAGGTTTAAAACTGGTTGCAGGCTATTTCTTTTGTGTTTTAAAAAATGAAGATAGAAAAGAAAGTGAGAAAATAGAAAAAGAATGAAGAGAAGAAGTAGATGTCTATAAAACCTATATTATCTTTATTTAATTATTTTAAAAAAAATGAAAAAGAAATTAGGACACTTGTTGAAATGATCTACATTTGTCATTCGCGTACCACTATTAGTTTACACTTGTGTTAAATATACTCTTAGGCTTAAATTTGTAATTTCCATGTTTTAGATATGTTTTTAAATGATTTTTACAAAACTTACATATATATATATATATATATATATATCCTATTAAGCAAATACATTATTTTAATTTATATAAAGAAATCTTTTAATGAAAATAACATAAGACCAATTATATAAAATATAGATTTTAAATCCAAAATATTTAAGATCTTTATCCTTTTGAATTTCCAATTCAAATTCAATTTCAATTTAAAACCAACCAATATTATATAGATATATTTTAACAACACAATATTTGTTCTGAATAATTTGCCAATGATAAATAATTATATTAGTAGATTATCAAATAAATATTTATCCAGATATTCCAAATTATCGGAATTCCTTATCCAAATAAAAAAATCGGATAATTATTCAATTACCAGATGACAAAAATCTGGGTTATCACATTTCAAGTGGCCCCTTTTAAGAATGATTATTTACACACGTTCTCTTTCTCAACTCCATACCACTTTAGGATGTATAGAGTTTGGTATTGATAATACCCCAATCTTATCCACATTCAACTTAGTTAGTCCATAAACAAAGTCCTTGGTTCAGTAATAACTTATTATTAGTCTATTATTTTGACAAGAGATTTGGACTTTGAGTTGACTACCATTGACCGTGATACTAATCTCATACAACCATGGAGGCAAATTCTATATCAAATAGTGTTTCACTTCCTATGCTTCTACTTGGACCCAACTATAATTGCTTAATGACTGACATGCCATGATTTGACTATAATCAAAGTGGAGTATCGATATAGAAGTTCTACAACATTCTTATTTTGAGAGAATTACGTAAAATAATCACACCAAGTTCTCCTATTTGACATAGTTGTTATCAACCAACAAGAAACTCTCGAATGAGTCATTCGATAATTATCCAATAACTATGAGTATGTTATCACTTGGAGCCCACAGCAGTCATGAGTCACGCACTACTCAATATTTGAAGAGCGTTACCTGCTCTGGTCTCAAAAATGTTTCGATATCCTTACTCGAAATGTCTTTTCCAAAAATATTTAAAATAATTTGTTATTCTATACTTGATGAAAAATTTCTTAATCATAACTATTTGTAACTATTATCACATAGCATATTACTTAAGGATTTTCTAATTAATATATTTTGAATTAATTACTTAATGAATTATATCATCATAATAAAGTATGTAATAGAAATCAAACACCTTAATTATGAACAAAATTGATTACTGAGTTAGATATATGTAATAAATTACATAATTACCTTTGGGGTATACCACTAACTCTCTCAATCTCCAACTTGTACTTGAGGCCAATTATGGAATTTTTTCCATTATTTCATTAAGTTTTCTCAAAACTGATCAGGTTATTCCCTTAGTGAAAGGGTATGTATTGTCTTATTACCAACTATGTCAATCGATATCGCTCTAATGTTGATAAACTACCTTTTGCAATATGAAACATTTGGAGCTTGTTTTTTAACTTATTGTGAGCCCTTGATCCTTTTGCGATCTGTATCGCAACCTTATTATCATAAATAATGTCATGAGATTCTCAATCTTTGGAATCAACCCTAGCTTAGTAATAAATTTGTGCATTTATAAATATATATACACACTGTTTTTATCATGGCACTTATTCAAGGTAATGTACATAGGCTATTGGTTAAATCGGTCACAACCTCTCATTTAGATCAGTTCCAACTTAATATTTTTAACTAAAATTGCACATGAATTAGGATTGATGTACTATGCTCGATATTACTCATGAAGTTCGAGTTCAAATCCTCCTTCATAAGAAGTTCGTTGTTTCATCAAACAATTATATGGTATTTCTTAAGTAATTAGGAACACTCTTAACTACCGTTTAGTGATTTTAACTCAGATTTAATATTTGTTCAATATACTGAGTACATAAGTGAAATTTGATGTAGTAGAAAACATAGCATATATGATAATTTCCATTGCCAATGCATTAGAAATTTATCTAATACACACCATAGTAAATATTTTAATGTGGTGCCTATATATATTGTTGAGATAAAACCAACATCCTTTTTTACTTATTATAAAATATTTCATTTTCAAATTTAGTGTTGAGGATTAAACAGCCAAATTAAATTTGATTTTAACATAGGTACATTGTTAATAATCTGTAAAATCTTGCTTATTTTGTAGTTTTAGAATTAAATAGTGCTTTTAGTATTCTTTCCTATAGATACATGCTTCCTTTGCATTTTGATTAAAAATAAAGCTATTTGATATTTTTCTTCTAAATATTTTCTTTATTTTGATAACTGTAAAATGATACCTTCGTGTTGTTTCATGTCAGCAATCAAAAGCTATGATTTTCACGAACCTACGACTACGACAACATCTGGACTCAACGAATCAAAGTATGGTTCATATAGTTATATATTTTAACAAGAGTCATAAAATATGTATATACAGTCTAGTTTAGTGCTTTGTTAAAATCTTTCCTAAAGAATCATCATTCACATTAAAATAAACTTGCATGCATATTTTAATAAAAATCAAGTTTTCAAAAAATGCATGGAGCGGGGTCCGAACTCGGGTCGCTAGTTTAGAAGGCAAGTGCTCTAACCAAATGAGTTGTGGTGATTTTTGGTTATCAATAGAATTCAGTCGAATGAACAAAATCGGGCAGTCGACTGAATATCTATAAAACAGCCTAATGAACTTGTGCACATATGTATACACGTTTATATTTTCAAATTTAGTCGAATGACCAAATATGACAGGTCGACAGAATCTATACAAGTGCATAGAACCTCTGTTTTTTGCACAACTTTGAACATTCAGTTAGCTGAACGTTTTGGGTCAGTCGACTGAATTCTTCCAACAGCTATTTTTTCTGAATGGAAACTTCCTTTTGCTAAGAGTTACGTTCTAATATAAAGAGGTATGGATGCTTCCTTTGATCAGAACTCTTCATGAATGGTTGCATCTCTTTATTTACAATATTAATACACAAAATCCACTTCACAAATTACCAATTTTCTGATTACTTTCTGATCTTACTTTCTACTATCTCTGTATTCTAAAAAGCAATCACAACTTTCATATATTGCTTGAATCTCTGAATCAATTAATTTATTCTTTGATTCAAAGCAATATTTTCCTTTCTAAATCTTTATACACACATATATACTTGAGGAAAGATTATAGGAAGGTTGTACTATAAAAGACAAATCAGTGTTATTAAGAACACAAAGTGTCAAAGCAATTCTATTGAAACTGTTGAAGTCTTGTTCGGTTGTTCAGGTCGGTAAAGTCCTCTTTCGGTTGTTAGAGGTGGAAAAATCCTGTACGGTTGTTCAAGTATTGTATACCTATTCCTCCGGGTTAAGAGAGGGTTATTGTGGGAAATTCCAGAGGGATGTCTGGGACTGGACGTAGAATGGGAAGTTCGAACCAGTATAAAAATTCCTGGTGTGCTCACTTTTATTTACTTTGCTATTATCATCTATTTCCGCATTTAGATTTAATTATATTTCATATTACAAGATCCTAAGTGATAGCTAGCCACACAGTAGCCACTTTCATTTGGTATCTGAGCCTGGAATTCTATCGATTGTAACAACATCATAGAATAATGGCCAGAAGAAGATCCGATCGAAATACAACAAGCAAAAAGCCTGAAACTATTAGAGCAACGACCAATAAGGACAGTAAAAAGATACTTTTTGATTTACAAATTTCAGTAAATGAGAATAATGAATTAATTAGTGTAAGCGAGAAGACCTCGAAGCTTAATTTTCTTATTTTAGAAAAGATGAAATCAATCAAACTTGAAAATGAGAAATTGAAAAATGATAAATTAGATTTAGAAAATCAACAGGGTGTTTTGAAAAATAATTTTGAGGCTCTTAAAGATTTTCTAGACGAACAAAATACTGTGTTTGAAAAAGAAAAAGAAATTTTTTCAAAAGAAATTATGCATTTGAAAAGACAAAATGATTTATTACAATTATCATTAGATAATTCAGAATCTTGAATTTTTCTTCTCGAAAATGAGAACTGTACGTTAAAAAAGGAGAAATCTGAATTAAACAAGCAAATTGATATTTTGAAAAATAGTAATATTTCTTTTGAAAATAATAATTGTGACTTTAAAGCTAAGTTTGCTAAACTTAACAGTGAAGTCACAGAATTTAATAGAGATCAAGACGATTTAAACATGATTTTACCTAGTTCTAGACCTTTACATGGTAAAAGTGGTTTAGGATATAATAAAAACTGATCATAGAAATAGCACTAGATACGCTTTCATGTATAGTAAATATGTTAGTGCTAGTACTAGATTACGAGTAAAGTCTAAATCTAATTTTTATAGAAATTCAAATACTGCTATGACCAATAATGTTTATAATTTCTCTAGACGTACAAAATCATTGACGAGAAATATGAATAAAAATTATCTAAGTATTTGGGTTCCTGTTAATTGAAAAAATAGAGAAAAATGCATTGATGGTTATTTTGATACGGTAGTTAATAATGAAAATTATATCTATAAAGGTTCAACCACACCTAAATGGGTATGGTTTCCTAAAAATTAGGAAATTATCAGAACCTTGGGTATCACATGCTCTAAATGTTAATTTTTTGTCTGATACCTTACATTCTAAGTAGTAGTTATTTTGTTATATATTGTTTTATGGCTACACTTATGTGAATTATAATTTATGTCATCATATAAACTCTTCTTTTTGTTGATGACAAAGGGGGAGAAAGATATTGCTCTAACGTTATTTTCAGGAATAAATGATGCAAGCACAGATTAAGGGGGAGAAAAGATTAATTGTTTACAGGAACATATAGCATAGATTCAAGGGGAGAAATCTACAACATAATTATAGGAATACATTCTGGGAGAGAGATAAGTCAACAAAGCTTGTCGAAGATTCGTCCGTAGAAAATGGAGTTGTCATCATCAAAAAGGGGGAGAATGTTGGATCATAGTTTTTGATTGCTGACATGAAACAACATTTCACGAATCTACGACTACGACAACATCCTGATTCAATGACTCAAAGTATGGTTCATATAGTTATATATTTTAACAAGAGTCATCAAATATGTATATACAGTCTAGTTTAGTGCTTTGTTAAAATCTTTCCTCAAGAATCATCATTCACATTAAAATAAACTTGCATGCATATTTTAATCAAAATCAAGTTTTCAAAAAATGCATAGAGTGGGACTCGAACCCAGGTCACTAGTTTAAAAGGCAAGTGCTCTAACCAAATGAGCAGGGGTGATTTTTGGTTATTAATAGAATTCAGTCGACTGAACAAAATCGACCAGTCGACTGAATATCTATAAAACAGCCGAATGAACTTGTGCACATATGTATACACGTTTATATTTTCAAATTGAGTCGACTGACCAAATATGACAGGTCGACTGAATCTGTACAGGTGCACAGAACCTTTGATTTTTGCACAAATTTGAACATTCAGTTGACTGATCGTTTTGGGTCAGTCGACTGAATTCTTCCAACAGCTATTTTTTCTGAATGGACACTTCCTTTTACCAAGAGTTACGTTCTAATATGAAGAGGTATGGATGCTTCCTTTGATCAGAACTCTTCGTGAATGGTTGCATCTCTTTATCTACTATATAAACATACAAAATCCACTTCACAAATTACCAATTTTATGATTACTTTCTGATCTTACTTTCTACTATCTCTGTATTCTAAAAAGCAATGACAACTTTCATATATTGCTTGAATCTCTGAAACAATTAACTTATTCTTTGATTCAAAGCAATATTTTCCTTTCTAAATCTTTATACACATATATATACTTGAGGAAAGATTATAGGAAGGTTGTATTATAAAAGACAAATCAGTGTTATTAAGAACACAGAGTGTCAAAACAATTCTACTGAAACTGTTGAAGTCATGTTCGGTTGTTCAGGTCGGTAAAGTCCTCTTTCGGTTGTTAGAGGCAAAAAAATCATGTTCGGTTGTTCAAGTGTTGTATACCTATTCCTCCGGGTTAAGAGAGGATTATTGTGAGAAATTCTAGAGGGATGTCTGGGACTGGACGTAGAACAGAAAGCTCGAACCAGTATAAAAGTTCCTGGTGTGCTCATTTTTATTTACTTTACTATTATCATCTATTTCCGCATTTAGATTTAATTATATTTCACATTACAAGATCCTAACTGATAGCTAGCCACACAACCACTTTCACTTCGTATAGTTCTTTGATCCTATTTGTAACCAACAAACTCGTTTATCGCTCCCGACGACTTTGAGAAACTTTAGTTATTATGTTCAAACAATCTGTTCTAAATCATTATTTAGAATTTTATTTCAATATCCTAAAATTCAAAATCATACCCAGCAATAATTTTATGAGTAAATCCGAATTAATTCGAACACGTTGAATGACGAACCTATTTTGTTAATTTCACTAATGGAAATTACGATGTTATTCTTATCAAAGTTGCTTACTACTGCATTGGTATTTATTTTCAACACACATTTGCGTCCAATGTATTATATCACTTTAAGTACAACAATAAAATTCATATTTTAATAAAGTATTTGGAATCCATTCCAGATTTACGCATCAAGCCACATTTTAGGGTCAGTTACTCTTCATGACTTATTTATAACTAACAAATTTTTTTCTCGACGTTGATAAGATACTCGCAGTCTCTCTTTAATGTGAGAAAATTTTAATTAAATATCATAATTAGTTGTGTCTGTTTTGGCCCGTTTAGTTATATTTAATCTTATGTAATCATTTTTTATGTTAGGGTCTTTGGATCATTTCGAAGTCCATGGTACAACCACAAATTTCTAAAAGAAATTCCCTGAACATGAGTTGTTGATTTTTGAAACAACAATTGTATTTTGGTATAATGGAACAAGAATTTAGAAACTGTTTATGAACTACCTTTATATATGTATAAAACTTATTTAATTTGAGTTTATAGAAGTTATGTTTGTAACATAAATTAGCCAACCAATGTTGGTTGTTCCCAAACTCCTTTAGGGTGGCCCAAACAAGATCCCTCGTAAATGAATTTTATGTGCAACTCCTCGACTCATACAACATGTCAATTCCTTAAACTTGGATAATTAGGGGTTTCTTATTGACCCTTACTTGTATTATCTCATGAACTATGCTTTAGATGAAATTAAATCTAACCTATATATTTACTTTTAAGTTCATGTCCGCATAGAAAAAGGTTAACTTAATTTAACTCTTCATGAGTTGTAGTTTGTCCAACAGAGTATCATTACTCCTTATCGATACATCATTGTGTATCATAAGAATGAATGACATTTGGGTTTGAAATATTCATTTTATGTACGTTTGAAATTCCTTTCCAAAACAATCACGTATTTGACCAAAACGAATTGTTGTATTTCCTTTATATGTTATTTTTCTACTTCCATTTGATATTCTATGAAATTATCACAGACATACTATTTGTGTGTCAAATACACATGTTCATATCTATGATAATTTCATTAGTTTAATAAGTAACTTTATCTATTTTGGTATCGATAGACCTTTTTGACTGCATCATCCATACATATAATTCTAAAGAGTTCAATAACTTCTTTTCCACTCTTACTAAACTGTTTTGCCCTTAATCATTTGACAGATGATTCATAAGTACAATATGATTCATAATCTTATATGTAAAACTATTTCTCAAATATATGGCTTAGTCCATAATTCCAAAATAATTATTGTAAATTTTAGATACTTTTATATCTTCTATAGCTAATGCATCACTGTGTTATGTGACAAATACCATTATTATAATATACTTATTGTATAATGGATATTCTTAATATTCATAATCAAATAATAATATGTCTATTTTCAGTCAATACTAAAAAAAATTATTGTTTCATAAATATTATTTTTTTATATTTATGAAAATAAATTTACATAGCTTGATGCATCCACTAAACTATTATATAGCATGCTCCCACTATTTCCACCATTATTATAAAGCGTACGAAATACAAAGCTCCATTCAACCATATTTTACAAGCTATTTATTTTATTTACTATAACTAGTTTACAGTTAAGAATTTCAGATCAAATATCTTGGAACTCAAACATAAGGACTCTCGTAGAAAACAATTTTCTATAAGAAAATAAATTTGGAATATAAATCATATTTCTCATTCCGTATTAAGTATCTACTAGTTTTTATACAATACTTGTATCCTATGTTTCTTCATGAAGTAGAGGCGACGATTCACTTTCTTTATCCCAAAAAGTCCTATGTTACATCCTCTCTCCAACATTTGCTTTCCTTTTGAATATTAAAGTCATCTAAAGGAAACTCGTACTACAAGACCATACCGAATTCTTTACAAAAATTGCGTTATGACATTCTTAACATTTTAAGGAAATTGAATAGGTCATGCTTAAGTAAGCTGATTGAAACTAACATATCACCGATCAAATTCTAAAAAAAATTGCTAATTAAGATCATATTGGATTTCTGAAGTCTAAATTATTTTTAGAACTATTCTAAATTTGATTCAAATAAAATATTATTTTATTTAATTCACGGATTTGATTAAACAGCGAATTTAAATTTGGACTTAATTTGCATATATCCATACTCATATGTGCATTGTGCTTATGCAACATATATGTATAATGTACACGGCTAAAGTGTGTGCGGGTGTTAGGATTTATATTGCGATGGACTCATTCGCACTTTATATGGATGTTGCTTTCCAAAACAATTTTAAAATATATAAATAAATTTAAATTTTGCATTCTTAATGAAAATAAATCATTTTGACTAAGTCAACTAGAAATTCAAAATCCTTTCCAAAATATCGAATTTGTTTTACAAGTAAAACAGTTTAAAAACTATATTATAGATCTATAAATTTAGAATATAATATATAAAATATATTAATAGATTCAAACAAAGTTGTTATGATATTTAAATAACATATAACTAACAAAAATATTTTTTATTATAATATATACATAATTTTACATTAAAATAATTAATAAACTAAATATAACATATATATATAAATGAAATGTTGTACAACAAAAATTTTAATTTCGAAATCAATATATTAAAAACATAATTTTATGAAACTAAAATTATTAATACACACACACATACATGGACACATATTTGTAAATATAAATTATATAAAGTATAATTTCGTTTTGGGAATTTCTTTATATTCAAAACAAGTTGGTGATAAAGCAATTAAGAACAATTACATATATACATATATACATATTCTTTTAAACTAATTTGAATTAATTAAAAATAGTTTTAATGTTTTGAAAATTAATATATATATATATATATATCAAAACACTATTATATATATAAAAAAATTATTTTAATAAAACAAATATGTAATATAAATAGCGAAGCTTGCAGATTTGATTAGATGTATAATTGCATAATTGTATACTGATAAGGTAGACAACTATTATGCATATAAACTTGTTTGAGCAATGATATATATATAAAAAATGATAGGATGTCAATCATAAACAAGTGAATATTACCTTATTAGATGTTGCCTTTGAATTCACTTTGATTGATTGATTGAATAATTCCAAGATTCATCTGGAATTTGCCTATGGACTTGCAAAATTTTAGATTATTATGTTTTGTAATTTGATTAAGATTGGAGAAAATACTATCGACCAAGGAATAGAAGATTACATGACTATGGTTGAGACAAGAGATTAAAGAAATGGATAGGGGCCAGGATGGCTTTTATAGGGAGAGCCAAGGAGAACTTTTCTCCTTAATTTCTAATCCACCTTTTACCAGGTTCTAGGTATAAATTCAAAGCTTGAACCCCTCCTTTCCTCCACCCTTATTCGACCATACATAGGGCATTTTTGCCCCTCAAATGTGCCAAAACTTTTTAGCAATAAATCACATTTATGTCCATGCGTATTGACACCGTATATCGATTTGTACATATATAACTCATATATAAGCACCCAATTAATTACTAACAACACCTTGAAAATTATTAATGGCACCATTATCATTAATAAATAATTAATATATATTTTATAAATATTAGTTAATTTAATTAAATTACAACATTTATAAATTAATTAAATCATGTGGTATTTCAAAGTATTCTTCAATAGGTTATGCGATTTGCTAGTGAAAATTCAATCAATTATTCACATTGAATAATTCGAACATAAATATTCACGCTTAACCTTAGTTAATGACGTGATAGTATAGCCAAATTTATTGCTTCTATATCTTTTTTATAAAATCTAATTTTACAGTATTAAGCAATACCATTTAGTAATGATTGTTTACACCAATTCTATTCATCAGCACTATATCACATTAGGACTTATGAAATTTTGGTTCTGATCAAAAATTCTAGTATCACCCATATTCAACCTAGTTAGTCCTTAAACAAAGTTCTTGGTTTAGTAAAAATATTATTATTGACCATGCTTCTCTGGCTAGAGGCTTTGGCTTTGAGTTGACTACAATTAACCATGATACTAACCTTATATAATTAAGGAGATAAATTCTCCATTGAATAGTGTTTCACTTCCGATGCTTTGGCTTAAACTCTACTATAGTCATGCAATAGAAGTTACGCCATGAATTAACTATAATCAAAGTGCAGCATCCACATTGAAGTTCAATAGTATTCTCAACTCGAGAGAACCATGTGATATTGTCACTTGAGATTCCACGTTTGACCTTAGTTATTATTAACCAAACGGAAACTCTCGAGTGAGTCATTCCATAGTTATCTAATACCTATCATTAAGTAACCCTTTAGTGCCCCCCCCCCCACAACCACGAGTAATGCACTACCCAAAATTTGGAGAGTGTTTCATACTTTATTCTCAATGTATGCACCGATATTATTTCTTAAAACATCTTGATCGAGAATATTTTAAATAAAATGTTGTTTTATACTGTGATTGATTACTTACTATTTCTATCATTTGGAACTACAATCATTTAAAATTTCATTTAATGATTTTCTCATTTATATACTTTAAATTAATTACTTAATTAATCATATCATTATATAACAAAGTATATAATAGAAAACAAATACCTTTATTATGCACTAGATTAGTCACGAAGTTATATATATGTAATAATATACATAATTTCCTTTAGGCATAACCCTAACTCTATCAGTCTCCCACTTGTACTAGGGGTCCATTATGCAATTTTATTCCTATTTCTTTGACCATTTTTCTCAAAACTAATCGAACTAATCCCTTACTAAGTGGATATGGTATATTGTTTTAACTATCTAACATGTCAATCAACTTTCTTCGATACTGATAAACTATTATCATATGGAATGTTTTGGAGTATGTTTCTCGACTGCTAGTAAGCTCTAGGTTTTTTCCTGATCTATATTACAGCATTATTATCTTATAATAATGTCATCGGATTCTCTACTTTTGGAATCATCACTAACTCGGTTATAAATTTGCGCATTCATACACATAGCTTTTATTGTGGCGCTACCCAAAGTGATGCACTTAGCCATAACCACTCATTTATAAATTTCCAACTTAAAGCACCTTGACTAAGGTTGAATATGAACTTTGGATTGCCATACTATACTTGATATCACTTATGAAGTTCAAGTTTGAATACACCTTCCTAAGGAGTTCATTGTTCCTATAAACAATGCTTTAGTATTTCATAATACTCAAAAATACTCTTAATTATCATTGATTGATCTTAATTCAAATTTGATAGTAGTTTTATGTATCAAATAAATAAGTGCCACATCATGTATGATAATTTGTTTTGTTTATGTGTAAGGAATTATCTTATATGCCCAATATTAAACATTTTAATATGGTGTATGTATTTATGTATAGTTTAGGACAATTCCAACATCCTTTTATACTAATTATAAAAGATGTCACTTTTGAATTCAATGTCGTGTATTATGCAACCAAATTAAATTATTTTAACCCCAATATATAGTTAACAATTATAAGTTTTTTGTTTACTTATAGTTTTAGAAAATTTTAGTACCTCTATTATTCTGTTTCACAGGCACATGCTACCTCTTAGTTTGGACTAAAAATTAAATTATTAGATATTTATATGATAATACTTGTCCAATATTGATGCTATCTAAAAATATTTCCATATTAGTTCTTGGATCATATCCAAAACCCACAAACTAAATATTACTACAACGACCCGGAATTTCGAACACTTTAATGTTTAAATATCTGAATTATTTAAATATTTGAATCTTTGATTTAGTATGATTTAATGGATCTTATAACCTTGTTAACCCCCTTTTAATTAATAACCAATGAAAATAAACTTGTTTTTGAAATATGTTTACAAAAATAAATACTTCAAAAAATATCGATATTGTTACCGAAAATTATTTTATCGTTATGTTTTTTTAGTAAAGGCTATTCCAATTTTTGTGCTTCTCTAACATATTAACATGTAATTAATTAGCAACTAAAAATATTTTAGCATTTATGGCTAACTAAATGTGAGTACTAAAAGGATCAACAAGCGGATTAAGGAAAAGATATTTTAGTGAATAGTAAAAAGATATTTGATTTAGGAAATAAGGTATAAGGTTGGATCAAGGAAGCATGCATGGTGACCTTCCATGAAAGGTAAGAGATGAGTGGTTACCTCTTGGCCACTTCTACATAAGGCCCTTCATGTGTTACATTAACATATTTTTTAATTTTCAAAGGTAGAAACAACTTGTCTCAATCTGTTTCTATCTACACTAATCAATTTTTAATCAAAACGAATCAACTCCAATCCCTTCCAGACTTTTGAAAAGGCTTTAAATAATCTTGGCAACACTTAATAGCAAATTAGAAGGGGAATAAGTTGGAAAATGTGGTGCACCATCCCTAGGCCGTAAGCACTAATGGTGTAGGGAAGCATAGCCTTGAGCTTGCAAGGGAAAAAAGTAGAAGCTTTGGATGTTTGGTGATGTTAGGAAGGATTCATGTGTTTTTGTGTGCATATTCTTGGATTTATCATGAATTTAAGTGAGTTAAATCACCATTGAATAGTATATAATGTGTTTATACATGTCGTGTGCTTGAATATAAAATTCAGTAAAGTTAACTAATGCAAGTTATCACTTTGGACATCCTTGCTTTGGAAAGTAGGTGACAACTATATGTGCAATATTATCTCTTCTATTACCCTCTAAAACATGTAACTTAGCCTTGACTTTGTGTTACATGTTTGTTTTGGTTGTGTATGGCATTGAAGTGTGTTTGAAGCTTGGATCATCACTATAAGTGCACTTTATAAATCCTTGTTTTTAACATGCTTAAAATGGTTAAATGTGAGTATATTGTGAAAGTATAAATTTTGTTGTGCTTTGCATTTCTATTAGTGTATTAGTCAGTGAGGAAATGGTTTGAAAAGTTATAGAACTTGATGAAATTTTTTGTAAAAGTTATAGCAAAAAAGGTCGTTGTATAACCACTTTGAATTTGCCTTGTGCTTGGCAATGTGTAATATGATTTTGAACGACATATTTAGAATTTCTTTGCTATTTGAATAAGTATTATATATTTATTTCTTACTGTACAAATATCAAGGTTTAAATGATTTTAAAACCGGTTGAATAGAATTGTAAAAGTTATAGGGAAAGTGGCCGCTATATGATCACTTTGAAAGAAACCTTGATTTTAGGGAAAAATAATAATATAATTTTAGAGGATATGCTTAGGGCTTCTTTGCAAGGTTCTTAAGAGCTACAAGTAAAGTACTTACTATACAAATTTTGGACTTCAAATTGATTGTTAATGTTATCCATATGATTCGGTATCGAAAATAATGCAACAGGTTGTAACGTCGATGTTACTACAATGATTCTCATCGAAGAGCTTTAGTATGCAATGACTTCGAGCTAATAAGCCTTATCAAAGTAATGGTGCAGATGTATGCAATTGCTTCCAAGTCACAACGCATGCTACAACTATGGTTGAAGACGTGAAACCAACAAGGTACTTATAGATCGGTGATGAAGATCTAGGGTATTGCACTTCACCAATAATAAAGTATATATCGCTTCACATTTTACTAAGAAAGCAAAGGAATCAAATGCATCCCACTTCATAAGCTAATAGTAAGCGTCGAAGTGATAAATAACATGTTAATTGGTGCCAAAGCCTACTAGTATTGCACCCTATAAGCATTTCGAAGGTGTTATCTCACAATAGCATAAAAAATTGTTCGACGATGATGTTAAAGAAGCACAAAGATATGCTGCTTATCGTTAATGATCACTTTGCACATCATCTTTATATATCATATCGAAGACGTCGCACATATATGCAAGCAGTGTTGATAGTGAACACCATCAATATCCACTAGGACCTTGATACTGCTTCATTGTTGTCATTGTTAAAGTAATCACCCATACTTATAGGACATCAATTGTCAGGATGAAGGCACACAAATGCCAAGTTCGTAGTTACTATATATCTTTACTAAAAGGGTAAAGCGAAGACCTAGCACATAGCTACATCAAGATCTTCGAAGTCATTGTCGACTTTGTTGTCGAAGCCAATCATAGCGCATGGCAAAGCCGATGCTGAAGCATGTCGAATACATCCCAACATAATACTGCCTAGAGATGATACCACCCCTGACTAATATTTGATGTCACATTCTATTGAGGTAGTTCAACGAAGAGGATAAAGCCAAGAATTTCTCGAAGTTAACCCAGCCGAAGACATAAGTGACAGAGTGGGGGTTGCTCGCCTCTATAAATAGGACCCTAAAGGTACCATTTGTGCGAATTTTTTTCATTTCTCTCTCTTTTTTCTTAAATCAAAACCTTGTAACTCTAAATTGAATTGGGGACAAACCTTATTTGACTGTA
Source organism: Allium cepa (assembly GCA_030765085.1). NCBI lineage: Eukaryota > Viridiplantae > Streptophyta > Magnoliopsida > Asparagales > Amaryllidaceae > Allium > Allium cepa. Next base: position 3,752,610 of record CM060938.1, read on the forward strand.
ATCATATTCAAATTATATAAACAAGGATTTGAATATGCATATTGACTTAGACTATGACCATTTTTGGACATTATTGTTATGGACTTGCATATTTATGGACTCATCATGATTAAACTCAACATGAACATAATCGATAAGACTTAAATTATAACAAACTCCTATATGCATAATTATATGAACCATGAATTTTGATCATAAGGACACAATCATACCTAATTATATGCCTATTATCATGCATAATGGACTATAGCTTGGACATGTTACTTATCTTCCATATCTCTATCGAATTATGATTGACGGGGGCTTTTTGGACTGTCTCATTTAAAAGCCTAAATGAGCATATATACATAATGACTTTAAGGACTTCAAGCATATCGACTCTTATGACCTTAGAGGACATAAAGCATAATGACTCTAACAAACTCTAAGGACTTCAAGCATAATGATTCTAAGATGACAAATAGACTTTCATATTTCTTTCCTTAAGGACCTAATGTCATCCATTCCATAGCGATTCTATCATAAGAGCAGTCTCAAATGATGAGTCGGTTCACAATACACCATTAGGCAATACTAATCAATTCATACTTGATCATGTCCTTATAATTGTTCAAATCAAAAGCTAATTCATCGTGATTGGCATCTAGAATGTTGCACCATCTTTTAGTCTAATATTTTTGGCGCTAGAAGGAGGTCTTGAACCTTCGACTTGTTTAGCTCTCTCTAAGCTAATTTATTAAGGTTTTGTTTTAGGAAAATGAGATCAAGACGACTTGGTGCTCTAAACGAAGAGGTCATCCGAACAATGACTTTAGATGAGAATGTTGTTCCCAACTTCAACTTGGGAAGTGCATAACCGGGACAACCATCAACGCCGGCACAATCAACCAGCAGTGAGACCAAGATTAAAAGCCTGGAACAACAAGTGCTAGAGATGAAGGGACTTTTGGAAGCAGTACTTGCTCAGAAATCCTCCAAATCTACCGGGCCTATAGGGGGTGATGAAGCTGAATCTCCAAGGAGGGACTTAAATGCTTCTTTACTTAGGGATAATAGAAAAGACAAACTTATTCTGACTCCACAAAATAGAAGAGGCAACTACCAAGAAAAGTAAACTACTAAGGAAAACTAGAGGAAAAACTAAAAGCAAATATGATAGCTCAATTTTTGAAGGATGCAAACCTAAAAGGAGTAACTATCATAGTGATAAGTCTTATTTAAGTGACTTGGAAAAAAATAGCGAAGACATACTCATCCTCAAGGGGAAGAGAACTCTAAATGGCATAGTCAATGATAACCCTTGAGATGCTCCTTTTATAGATGAGATTATGGTCGCAAAGATTCCTTCTTACACTAAGACCCCGTATATTAGATATAATAGAACAACTGATCCAAACGATCATCTATTAGCCTTTGAGAGCCAAATGGACCTATACAATGCATCTGGAGCATTTTGTTATAGGATTTTCCCAACTGCTTTTCAAGGAGTGGCAGCTAAATGGTACCGTCGGTACCGAGAAAAGACCATCTACTCTTAGAAGCAATTTTATTATGAGTTTTCAGTGTCATTCTATATCTGCAAGGATCTTGTTGTTGGCTATAGTGTGGTAGCCAATATCAAACAGAGGCCAAGACAGCTATTGGGTGACTGTCTTAAGAGATGTAATATAGAAGCCCTACAGACGAAGAATATGGTTGATAGAGATAAGCTGGTAGCGGTTCGTTCTGGGCTGATCGAACAAACCCCATTTTGGAGGGAGCTCTACATCCACTTGTGCACAATCTTGTAAGATTTCTATTTCCAAGTCGATAAGTTCATTCGCATGGATAAAATGTATCATGCTAGAAAGAAGGCCCAAGGAAATAAGGAGATAAGAAAGATTAGCTACAACGGCAAACATAAGAAGCCAAGGTGGGAAGAAGACTAGAATGCCAACAATGTTTCTCTAAACAAGCCACCATTTTATATATATGCCACAATGAAAGAAAAAGATGGTTGTCCTATCTCTTACAAAGCAAAGACCGATCACAAGCCAACTAGAGTAGGAGATAACTACTATTATCATAAATCGAAAGGGTATAAGATCAATGAGTGCCAAGTACTGGTGGGCATCATCTAGCATATGATCCATTCTGGATAGCTGAAGGAATTTGTTAAAGATGGTCAGACGGCAATTCGTTCTAAAAACAGCAATCAAAGGCCCCCAAGCAACGTTGAAAATATGGTAGAAGATGACATTTAGCTTGACTTTATTCCACCTCTGAATCGAATTGATGTGATCCATGAAGGCCTATACATAGTTAAGAACTACAAAGGAGCAAGGAGTCAATATGATAGGGAAGTAAATGGGGGAATTTTCTCTATCTAGGAGAACTGCTACTCAAGAGCTAAAGATTTCAAATTCAAATGCATATTTTGACCATCACTCCACAAGAACTAAGGGGGATTCACCATCCGCGTAATGATCCACCGATGATCATCGCACAAATTGGACTTTCAGTGGTTTTCAAATTTTTAGTAGATATCCAGAGTGCGGTCAATGTAATCTTTAAGCATGCATTTGATCAAATGGGTCTTCCCAAAGAGAAACTTAAACCGAGCTTGGAACCTATCTTTGAGTTCAACAATAAAGGATCAACTCCAGTGGGACATGTAAAGCTTCTTGTGCTAATAGGAGTGCGACCATGTTCTCGTACCTTTGGAACCATCTTCGTCATCATGGACCAGTCTTCTTGTTACAATGCTTTCTTGAAAGACAGACTCTAGATGAAGTTGATGTTTTGTTTCACCAAAATATTTGATGGTGAAATTTATAACCAAGAAGGGATGGGGAACTATAAGAGGATAGCGGTTAAGTGCATAACAGATGTATTATGTGACTATTGAGCAATATAATTGAGACATCCTTTCTTGTTGCAATTCAAAGAAAAAAGAATTTATCAGAACTAATATAGAAAAGCCTTTGGATAATGTTCCATCAAACTCATCACCCAAATTGAACACGATGCCCAACAAGACAGCTAAGCATGTGTTGAGAAAGTTTAACGTTACCAAGAAGAAAAGGAAAAGAAGCAAATTTGGTAGAAGACGAAATAGAAGATGAAGAGATTGACATTGAAATAGATTGCAGAAATGAGCAGGAAAGGATGAAATCGATAGAAGATCTTGAAGAGGTATGCCTAGATTCAAGTGATATGACGAAGATAATTAAGATCGAAAAAGAGTTAGATGGTAAAACAAGGGAGAGCTGATCCAATTTCTTCAATCTAGCAAAGATGTATTCGCTTGGACTCACTTAGATATGATCGGAATAGATCCCACCATCATGTGCCACACCTTGAACGTAATTACAAATGTCACACCAGTTCGGCAAAAGGAGAGACATTTTGATAAAATCCAGTCCAATGCTTTAAAAGAGGAGGTCAAGAGACTACTTGGGAATGGATTTATCAAAGAAGTTTTCTAACCGAAATAGCTAGCTAATTCAATGTTAGTCAAGAAGACCAATGGAAAGTGGAGAATGTGCGTTGATTACACCGACTTGAACAAAGCATGCCTAAAAGATTGCTATCCACTTACAAGGATTGATCGCTTAGTCGACGCAACGAGCGTACATCAGCTCTTGTCTTTCATGGATGCATATTCTAAATATAATTAAATTCCAATGTTCAAACCAGATGAAGAAAACACTAGCTTTACAACTGATTGGAGAATGAATTGCTACAAGGTGATGCTCTTTGGATTGAAGAATGTAGGAGAAACATATCAAAGACCAGTAAATATAATGTTATAGGAACAATTGATTAGAATATTGAAGTATATATGGATGACATGCTAGTCAAGTCCCAGGAAAAAAACAGTCATCGTGAAGACCTAGAAGAAATGTTTGATGTGTTGCGAAGGTACCGGATGAAGCTTAACTAACAAAAATGTTCTTTTGGTGTCCAATCCGGCATATTCTTGGAATATGTCGTTAGTGCTAGGGGAATTGAAGAAAACCTTGACCAAATTCAAGCTATTAGAGGAATGGTAGAACTAAAGACAAGCAAAGACAGAATGAGCTTGAACGGAAAAATGACAGCATTGAATCGATTTATTTCTAAAGCTACTGACAAATGCATTTCCGTTTTCAATATGATCAAGAAGAAGAAAGTCTTCGAATGGAGTGAGAATTGCCAAAAGGCTTTCCAAGAACTAAAATATCGTTTAGAAAAGTAGCCAATTCTCTCTAGTCCTGTAGACGGAGAAAATCTTTACCTCTATGTGGCGGTTTCTGAACATGCAGTTAGCTTAGTACCGATAAGAGAAGAAAAAGGAATTTAGCTTCCCATACGTTATACTAGCAAAAGACTCAAAGATGCAGAAACTAGATACCCAGTTATAGAGAAATTGGCGTGTGTTTAGTGCTTACCGCATGCAAACTAAAGCTTGTTTTCAAGCATATTCAATAAGAGTCCTGACCAATTTCCCATTTAAGCATGTTATAGTAAACCAAAGGCTTCAGGAAGGTTGGTTAAGTGGGGAATCGAGCTTAGCCAATACGGTATTAAATTCCTGACCTAAACGTCAATTAAAAGGCAAATAAATGTATCAGATTTGGTTAAAACTATTCATAGACGGGCAAATAAATGCTTACTAGCTGATTTTGACAATGAATGTATCAGATTCATAAAATAGCAAATAAAGAAAGACGAAGACCTAAAACCTAAGTGGCAACTATTCATAGGTGGGTCTTCGAACGGAAAAAGAGCCGGGCAGGATATTTGGTTAAACTCCTAATGGACATCGTTTGCACTATGCGATGAATTAGAATTTCTAGCCACCAACAACGTGGCACAATATGAGTCTATGATAGCAGGACTTACTCCAGCCCTCCAGTTGAAAATCCCTAGAATCGAAATTTACAATCATTCGTAAGATGAACCAGTTAAATCAAAAATATCAAACGAAAGATGTCAAACTCACACTATATATCAAGAAGATATTAAAGATATCGATTTAATTCGAAGATTTCTCAATGCATAAAGTACCCAAAGGCAAGAACTCTCAAACCGATTCTTTGGCTAAGTTGGCTAGCGCCTAAGGGCACTAGAAGCTCGATTTGTGTCGGTAGGCCACAAAGCAAATCCCTATATAAAGGAGAAGGACTCCAATCTTGGAAATGAGGCTTTAGTATTGACCAGGTCTCAAGCCTTAAAACACTACAAGGAAAAATAAGATAAAGCTAATTTTTATCAAGAAAAGCCCCTTCATACAAAAATAGGTGATTAACACAAGGATAATTAGATGATGCCCATCATCGAATACTTGACAAAAGAAACGCTTCTAGCGGAAAAAAAGGAGGTAAGGAGGATAATACATCAAGCCCTCACCTTTATCATTACCTAAGATGTGTTAATCTAGAAACAAGGGAAAAACTATTAAAAGAAGCCCATGAAAATTCCTAGGGACCATTCCAGTGGTATAAAGTTAGCCAAGAAAATTATCAGACAAGGCTTCTATTGGCCATAGATGACTAGTCATGCCATTGATTACGTCAGAAGATATGAAAAGTGTCAAAATTTTTCCATATCCCAAGCCCACCGACAAGTGAATTGACTTCTATCTCTAGTCCATGGCCCTTTGATGTATGGGGAATCGATCTAATAGGACAACTTCCAATATCTAATGGAGGGACTAAATATGTAGTGGTGGCCATTGATTATTTCACAAAGTGGGTAGAAGCTGAGCCACTTTCGAATATTACATCAAGAAAGGTTCTGAAATTCATAATCAAGAATATCGCTATCAGATTCAGGATTCTATATAAAATAATATCTAATAACGGAACATAATTTGAGAGTGAAGAATCCATCTAATTTTGTTATAAGAATGGAATTATCAAAAGCTTTTCATCTGTAGCTCATCCCAAGTCATATGGAGCTGTCGAGGCAGCCAAGAAAACCATAACAACCATTCTAAAGAAGCAGTTAGACAAGGCCAAGGGAAATTGGGTAAAAGAACTACCTCTCATTCTATAAGCATATGGAACTTTGACTAAGATTACAACATGTCATACCCTATATTTCCTAACATATGGATGCGAAGCCATGCTCCCAATTGAAGTCGAAGTACCTCATCATCGAAGGATTACATATGCATTTGATCCAGATCAGGAGTTGAAAAAAGGATTTCTAGACTTAATCAATGAGTTAAGAGATGAAGCAGCTATATGAATGGTTGAGTACTAACAAAGAATATCTAAGTACTACAACTCTAGAGTAAGAGGAAAATCATTTTAAAAAGAAGATTTGGTGCTCCGAAGTGTCATAGAAAAAACCAAGAATCATGTAGACGGGATGCTAGGACCAAATTGGGAAGGGCCCTTAATCATACACAAGGTAATCCCAATTGGGACCTATAAACTTTGCGGACCAGATGGCAATGTCATAGCAAGAACATGGAATGTCGAACATTTGCGGCCATACTCTCCGACAATGAATGAATAAAAAGAATTTATTGTAAAGGAGTAAGATTCTCTCAAAGCCATCAAAGGCTTATGACCGTAGAGCTCCCTTCCCATCAGAGGCCCCTTCCCATCATAGGCTTATAACAAGAGGCCCCTGACCATCAAAGGGCCCAGTGATCGAAGGCTTATGACATCAGAGGCCCAAGCCATCAGAGGCCCTAGCCATTAAAGTCTTATGACCGCAGGAGGTCCCTGGCCATCAAAGGCTTTTGACTGCAAGAGGTCCCTGGCTATCAAATGCCCTAAGCCTTCAGTACCATCATCAAAGGCCTCACTGAAGCGCCTCCTAGAGGGAGGTCAGAGTAAGCTTTTATCGCCGCCATCAAAGGCCTCACTAAAGCACCGGGAAGGCCTTTTGCCCCGCCTACATGGCCTGGTTGAAGCACCTCCTAGAGGATGGTCGGAATAAACCTTTAGTTTCGTCATCAAAGGCCTCATTAAAGGACTGGCAGAACCTTCAGTACCGTCATCAAAGATCTAACTGAAGCACCTTCTAGAGGGAGGATGAAGTAATCCTTTAGTGTCATCATCAAAGGCCTTACTAAAGCATTGACTTTAAAAGGAAGATTAATCAAAGTCAGAGCCAAGTAGTGCTCCAGATCAGTCAAATTCTGAGCCAAGTCCCAAATCAACCAAAATCAGAGCTAAGCAGTGCTCTAGGTCAACTAATCTAGAGGAAGAAATCATCAAACATGAGTTATTTATACTCCCAAACAAAAGCAATTTTCAGCCACCGGATAAGAGACTTTGATCTTCTATTATTATTACCGAATTTGAATTTATGTTCATATTGCTAGATTTGGATGTCTTGTCTTCTTCTATTATTTTTAGATTTGAATTTCTAAACATCTATTGTTATTTCCAGATATGTATTTCTGGTTTTCTATTATTGTTGTCATATTTGTATTTCTAGTCTTCTTCTATTATTTTCAGATTTGGATTTCTAGAATTCTATTGTTATTGCTAGATATGGATTTTTATCTTCTATTGTTATTGCGAGGTATGTATTTCTGATCATCTATTATTATTGCCAGATTTGGATTTTTGGTCTTCTTTAATTATTTTCAGATATGGATTTCTAGACTTTTATTATTATTGCCAGCTTTTGATTTCTGGTCTTCTTCAATTATTTCCATATTTGTATTTCTAGACTTCTTTTACTATTGGTAGATTTGGATTACTGGTCTTCTTCAATTATTTCTAGATATGGGTTTCTGGTTCTATTATTATTATATGTGGATTTCTGGCCTTCTTAGATTTGGAATTCTAGACTTCTATTATTATTGCCAGATATGGATTTCTAACCTTCTATTATTATTTCCAGATATGGATTTTTGATCTTTTATTATTTCTAGATATAGACTTCCATACTTCTAGTATTATTTGCAGATATGGATTTTTGGACTTCTATTATTATCTGATTTGAAATTCCAGACTTCTATTCTCGAATGAGGATTTTTGGTCTTCTATTACTTTCAATGGTTTCTAGGAATTTGCTTGAAAACATATTGTATTTATTAATTTTTAAACTCACACGGATAACATAGGCAATAAATACCAATCAAATCCAAAAGGATAATAGCTAATGGAAATTATCCTTCACTTTGTGTTTTACAGGAAAATATGGCTAGCAAGGAAATCTTGTTAAGAATCGGGCAACCCAGGAATTCTTGGTTTTACCCTAAAGAGTAAAAAGCTTCTTTCATACAAGGGAGGCTAAATGTCATCCATATAATTTCAGTATCGAAAAATATGCACCAGGTCAACGTCGGTGTTATTACAATGATTCTCGTCGAAGAGCTTCGATATGCAAGGACTTTGAGCTAATAAGCTTTATCAAAGTAATGGTGCCGATATAAGTACTTGCTTCATAGTCACATTACATGCCACAGCTATAGTTGAAGACATGAAACAACCAAGGCACTTATAGAACGGTGATGAAAAGCCAGAGTATTGCACTTTGACAATAATAGAGTATATACCATGTCGCATTTTACTAAGCAAAGGAATCAAATGTAGCCCACTTTGTAAGCCAATAGTAAGCGTCGAAGTGAAAAATAACATGTTAATTGGTGTCACGCCCTATTAGTATCGCGTCTTATAAGCAATTCAAAGGTGTTGTCTCATAATGGCACGAAAGATTGTTCAATGACGATGTCAAAGGAACACGAAGCTATATCGCTTTTCGTTATTGATTACTTTACACATCATCTTTATATAGCATATCGAAGACGTCGCACATACATGCAAGCGGTGTTGATAGTGAACACTATCAATATCCACGAGGACTTGATACTACTTCATGATTGTTATTGTCGAAGTCATCAAATATACATAAAGTACATCGATTGTCATGATGAAGGCCACCAATGCCACAGTTTGTAGTTACTGTATATCACTGCTAAAAGGGTAAAGTGAAGACCTAGCACATAGCTTCGTCAAGAACGTCAAAGTCGTTGTTGACTTCGTTGTCGAAGTCAATCACAGTGCATACCAAATCTGATGCTGGAGCTTGTCGAAGACACTCCAACATAATACTGCATAGAGAGATATAGCTCCTCATCAATATTTGTTGCCACATTCCATTGAGGCAGTTCAACGAAGAGGTTGGAGCTTAGCATTGCCAAAATTGACCCAGCCGAAGAAAAAAGAGGCGGAGCGGGGGTTGCTCTCCTCTATAAATATGACCCTAGGGGTACCATTTTGGGTATGAATTTTCATTTCTCTCACTCTTTTCTAAATCCAAAGCCTTGTAACCCTAATTCGAACTGGGGACAAACCTTATTCGACTGTAATCATATTCGAATTATGTAAACAAGGATTTGGATATGCATATTGACTTAGACTATGACCTTTTATGGACATTATTGTTATCGACTTGCATATTTATTGACTCATCGTGATTAAACTCAACATGAACATAATCAATGAGTCTTGAATTATGACAAACTCCTATATGCATAATTATATGAACCATGGATTTTGAACATGAGGACTGCATCATCCCTAATTATATGCCCATTATCGTGCATAATGGGCTATAGCCTGGACATGCCACTTATCTTCCATATCTCTATTGAACATATGATATGACAGAGGCCTTTTTAGACTATCTCATTTAAAAGCCTAAGTGAGCATATATACATAATGACTCTAAGGACTTCAAGCATATCAACTCTTATGACATAGAGGATGTCGAGCATAATGAATCTAACGAACTCTAAGGACTTCGAGCATAATAATTTCGGGATGACAGACTTTCATATAATTTTCCTCATAGGTATAATGTCACCCATTTAGTAATGATTTTATCATAAGATTAGTCTCTAATAATGAGTTGCTTCTTGATATACCATTAGGGAAATATTGACTAATTCATACGATGTCGCTATAAATGTTCAAATCAAGCGCTAATTTAACACGATTGGCATCTAAAGTGTTATACCATCTTTTGGTCTAACTGTTAACATGTTGAAAATTGGTCAAACATTTAAGGGTTTAAAATTGGTATGGTGGCTAGAATAGGAAATTGCAGCGGTTTCAATTTGAAATACTTTCTGGGTGAATTCTAAACTTGTGATAGTACTTCTGTTAAATTCTGTTGTTTGCTGTTTGAAACTTTAAAATGGTTAAAAGTGTAATTTAAATAAAGTATTTTTCAAAGATTAATTTAAGGATATTTAGTAATATTAATTACAGTGTTTTGAAAGAGGTTTGAAATTTGAATATTTATATTAATTATTTGTACATTTTTAAAGTAAAGGGTTTAGTTCATAGCATTTATTATAAAATGGTTTTTCTACAATATTCTAATTACGTTATTTTTAGATAATATTATCTATAGATATTTTAAATATATTTATAAGTGTTTTAAAAGGATTTATATATATATAAGTTTAGAAAAGTTAAATTAAGAATTTATAAAAGAATAAAGACAGTTTTGGTTATAACACTTTAAGTTATAATAGATGGTTTTGTGCGGCTGTATAAAAATATACTATATTGTTAATTAAGTGTACTTTGATCTTTAAAATGAATATTTTAAAGATAATTACAAGTGTAACTGTTATGGGTTTGTGGTAAATAATGTTTTAGTAACATTTGGTTTAAGCCTTTTTAAATAAACTTAAGAATATCTTTGTTCTTTAAAATGAATATTTTAAAGATAATGTTAAGTGAAGTGGTTTTCAGTTTATAGTGAAAATGATTAACATTTTTCTTTAACTCCTTTGAATGCACTTCGATCTTTATAAAGTATAATTTAAGGAAACTGCTAAGTATGGAAAAGTAAAGATTTAAAGCATAAAAGAAAGAGGAGGATTATACTAGCAATATTTGAGTAACATTTGTTTCTAACTTTCTTTGGTTATATTTCAAAGTGGAAAATCCTGTTAATGATTTGTAAATATTCTCATATCATTTGGGATAAGTGTAGGAGTACATATATTTTCAAGTGTTGAAAAGAGTGCAAATAAATAGTGAAATAGTGGAAAACATGTACATAACTATTATAAAGGTATTTTAAATATATGTGTGTGTGGACATACATAGAAAGTAGAAAAGGAACTGAACAGCAACATCATGTATTCATATGGTTTGAGATCCCCTAAGGAGGACTCATTTGTCTAAATCATCTCTTGCTTTTAAAACGTATGTATTTGAGATCCCTCAAGAAGGAATCCTATATATAGTTCGCTTATTTTTGAAGGAACTAATTGCTTGATAAAAGAAGTTCTAATGAATAGAAGGCTTAATTAAACAAAAAGGGAATTAGAAGTCATTTATGTGACTTAATCGTTCTTTGTGTAAGTTAAACATGCTTTGTGCATTTACTTGTCCGCGGCAAGTATTTAGTCATGCACTTAGCAGAAAAAGCCTGCAATGTAGGCTTATTCTATATATGAGAGTTAAGAATGATGTTCGAATATGGCTTAAAGACAAACAGTGCTATAACCTACTGGCTTCATTCTTGACCAAGAGACAGAGTAAGTTGAGAAGATCGAAAACATGATAAGTATATGAGACTTGGTTTTCATATACGATTATTCTCATTATTATTGAATTTGACTAATATTAACTTGGGAAGTATCTAGAAGAAACACGAGATTTATACGATCTCTCTGTGATGCTATACCATACTATAAACTAGTTTTTCTCTTCTAGGACAAGAGATAAGGAAATCCTATTTGTGTAGGAGATGATCTCCAACCTTATGCATTATTGGTTTATTTCTAAAAGAACCGGAGTTAAGTTAATGAAAAATCCATCAATTGATTTAAGGCATCCGGTAAGCAGGGGAGTGTTCTTATATGGGATGGCTCAAAATGGTAACTGCTTCAAAACCAATATACGTGTTCTACATTTTGGAAGCATAATGTTATGGAGTTGCACCATCTATCCTAAGGTTAATTCCAATGGAGAAGTCAGTGTTGACATTTCGAACGATGCTAGCGAGGGCACTGTCTATCTTGATGATTATTCTAAGTGAAAGGGCAGAGATGGCATTCATCAGATGAATTATAAAGGAATCCATAGAGAAATTCGTAAACTTTTCGGGATGTCGAAATCTTTTTAGAGATTCTAGATCTATTTGAGATGCTTGAATCCATGGAGGGATTCGAGATCTATTTGGTTGATTAAGACTCGCGTGCTAAGATGTTAACCGTGACTTCAAAATTGAAAATGACATAAAACAGAGTAGGCATATAGCCAGTGGGTTTAGCTAACCCATGGGTACATCAATTTCCAATATCTAGATATGGTTTTGGTTGAGGCGCATGGGTGTTGTTGGTATTCGGTGTCACATGTTCAGACGTGTACCGGCTATGTTTTCCTTCATAGCATATTCAATTTAGCTATATGCATGGTTTTAGAATATAGTTTTTGACCCTTATCAGGAGGTCGGCCTCGATATACTGAGGAGACCTCGATGGAAATCCATATGCAAATGTACCATAGTAGTTTTAGTTGTACCTCTATATTGTTGTGTTGTGAGATGCAAGCACATCTATTTTCTGATTTAAATTTTTCATCTTAGACATTATCTATTATATCACTTTATGTACTTATTGGATGGGTTTGGTTCTTTTGAGGGGAAAACCATTACGGTGATTCGATTGGTCTCAACAGTACTACTATATATTGACCGCATGTTTCTTGAGTTTCTTATACAAGACTTATGTTTGACTCATGGTTTATCATTACCTTAATTCCTCGAGTACTCTTTCAAGCAACTTAAGAAAAGTAGGTTTCGTTAATAGTTTTCGAAGCTTCAGGTGATGAGATGGATGCTTGCATCTACCATAGTATTCTTATTTCAACTGCACTACTAGTATGTATATATCAACATATGTGAGGACATGTAGTTATAACTATCTTGGCTGGTGATAGTACTAAGAATTGTTACTCTAAAATGTTATGTACCTTAGAAAAGCTCTTTATATTTCCATTTTGATATTATATATTATCATTGCACTTCGAATTCTGATGTTGTGTTCTTTCTTTCTTATTCTATTTCTTTTTTTATTTACCGTAACAAAATGTCTTTCAGCACTTAAGTGCTTGTCACATGAATATTGGGGATATATTAGTGCCGACTTTCGGGGTTCAAAAAAGCGGGTAGTTACACTTGGTAACAGAGCTAAAGGTTAAGTGGGAACGTTGGTTTTCAGTAGGTATTGGAGATAGGGTAAACGATGCCCTAGAATGAGTTGAGTGTACTAAATATATGAGAGCGTGTTTGTAATTGTTATAAACGTATGCCTTCAAGGTATTTCAACTACGAAAATAAAAAGATCTTGTATAAGGTAACTTATATATGTATGGATTATTAAAATTCAGTTTAATTAATGCAAGGATCAATGATGTTCATTTATTATCCCTTATTGATTTTCTTAGTCTTGCTCATCCAGTTTACGAGCATTGTTATCATTTGTTGACTGATTTGTCTTGCTCAGCGAGTTTATGAGCATTGATTATTGTTCATTGATTTTTGATTTATGCTCGACCAGATTTGTGTGCAGTTTACATTTTACTGCATAGGTTGGGTAGACATTATTTGTGGGTGCACTAAAACAAACACCTTATGAATTTAGTTTCACAACTTTACTATGGGGCTTTCAGTGACATTGTTGGGCTAGCTACTAACTTTAATGAAAGAAGTTTAGTGTAAAATTTCCTAATGTGGTTTATAAATGAAGAGGATATAAACTAAAATTTTAAGAACTTAAATCCCGATGTCTTTGAAATTGATTTTCAAGTTTTTGAAAACTAATAGTAGTATTATTTGAAAGTATTTATGAATACTAATATTTTGAAAAGATTTTTTTAAATTTTTCGAGTTCGGGATTGCTTTCAAAATCGATGAGTCAATTCTGGAACAAAGTATTTCTATGTGATCTAGTTCGAGTGGCCTGATAGTGACTAAAAATAGGCAAGAGATATGTTTCGTTGGTAAGCACTTCTCATGATTATTACTCTTCTTAGTAAGGGAATAGATGGTAAGACTTAGTAGGACCAGTTTAGTATCATTTTGAAGTTACTCGAGCTATTCCTATATTTTCTATGGATTTCAATGCAAATATTTGTGAAATAGGTTTTTGGAATTGAGATTACAATACTTTGTACTATTAGACAAAGTATGTGATACCGCTTTGTAAATGATTTTTGGTTAAATCCCAAAAGTATTATTTGACATACAAAACTTATATGTATATATAGTTATCTCAAATGATTTGAAATGAAATCCAGTACTTAGTTTTAAAGTTTCATTGGTTAGAATGAAATGAACATTTTTTCGACGATTTTGGACAGTCTAAAACTTTCATATCATTATAGAACTTGAAGCAAGTGTATAAAAAAGATATAAAGATGAGTTTATACAACACATGAATTAAGGAGGTAGTAATAGTTAAATCTTGTTTTGAATTTGTTGAACCCCCATGTCAAGTAGAACATTCGATGTTAGTGGATCAATAAATAAATGTCTTTACCTTAGGTTTGTCTAAGCAACGTAGACTCTAGTCTTGAGTGTAGGTACCAATGTCTTGCTCTTCTTTTAGCTACTTTCCTAACCTGACAGTTGAAGAAGTCTATAATATTGACTCGGCTATAAGACTTAGATTTATTTTGGGCTTTCATCTGAATTTTAGAATGTAAAATGAATTTGATGTTTTGGATATATATACTTAGGATGTAGTAAAGCATTATATCAGTAATAACTTGAAATAAGTTTATGAAATATATTTCATAAATAAAGTTATGTTTTTATAAAAATATTTACAAACTTAAATTATGTTTTTATGAAATGGTTCATAAATGGTTTTAGTATGGGAGATGCTAAAATGAATGATATAAAAAGATATTGGTGTAGTTGAAGGAAACCAATAGGATAAAATATGTAAATTTTATGTAGATTATTTTATTTGCATGAGTATTCTTGATCCAGGATGCAAGTTACAGTTTTTAGGTAATTTACACCGGCTCGAATAAGAATTTTTCACTTAATCCTCCATGATGAATACTTGAAAAGGATTCTTGATATGATCCAGAGGTTTTCAATCATAGTATATGGCTATGCAAGGGAAATGGAAGTTTCCAATCAAGGAACCACATTGGAGTCCGCACTAGAGAGGTTAATGATCTATAGTAGTTTGAACGTGAAATTTACGTGAGATCGAAAATCGTTTAATCGACAAACAACTTTTTTATTCAAAATAAGTTGTTCAATTTTTTTGTACATGTCTGAATAGCTTAAGAAATCACAAATGGGTAATAAATATATTTTGCACTGAATCACTTAGGAAGCTTCTACAAGGAAAATGGATATTTGTGAGTGGAAAAAGATATTTGTTTTAATTTTTGAGGTGGAAAGCAAAGCACATGGACTCACATGGAGGTGCATGGAGGGGTGAGCCTTGTTTGGCGGGCTAATTGGGTAGAAGATAGGTAAGCACACCATGTGAAGCCTATATAAGTGTGCGTATACACATAGAAATCACTTTTACATTTTAGCAAATTAAATCAAAACTCTTCATACCCTTCTCCCTTCATAACTTCCTAAACTAAAATCAACTCAACTGCTTCCCAAACTCAAGCTAGGAGCCTATAACATCATAGAAACCACTCTCATCAACTCAAAGCTTGAAGATTTGAAGCACAACGCCCCCTACATCAATAGTCCATAAGCGTTAGGATGCTAAAAATTGCCTAGGCCAAGAGCAAAATCAAGGAGAGTGTAACACCCTAGATTTTTGATAACATTATTTAGGAGATTTAGTTAGATAAACTAAATAAAATAATATGTTGATTAGGGGAGGATTTATTTAAGGTAGCCATGCTTTTTAAACTAATGGATCAAAAAGGGTTTAAAATGGATTAGAGGAGGGGCATTATGGGAAAGAGGCCATTCCAATATCACCTTCCTTAGGCAGTGTATCACTACACACGTTCATTCTCATTTTAAAATTTTAAAAGTAAGGCCGGCCGCCATTAACAAGGAAAGAAGAAGAGGAAACTAAAGAAAAGCTAAAGGATAAGCAAATTTAAATCAAACTCATTCAAATTTCAAACTCCTTAATCTCTGAAGCAAAGGTGAATAATGTTTACATCTTTAAATTTATATTGGTTTCCATTTTAAGATTAACCTCGAATATTTTGCAAAAGTTTTCCATGTTTTTTTGAATGTTATGATGATTATATATACACGTTGATTATTTATTAATGTTCACATAGATTTTATGACATGTTTTAAGACGAAAACCCTATTAGATGACATCCATTAGACCTATGAATTTTTATGATGATCTAAAAAGTTATTCTAAAGATAGGTTTCAATTTTCAGATTTTTCTGAATTTTTTGGAGTAATTATGAATTTTCTAAGGAAGAAAATGGTATTTTGGATTATTAAATTATTTACGGAGAATAATTATTTGCCTGGATCCGAAAATTTTATATGTTGAAAAGGACATATTAATTGATTTTCTGGAATTTTTATAGAATTTTCTAAGACAATTTAATAGTTATATAAAATTATTTAAGGTATAGGACTTAAATGTTTTACATAATTATAAGGGGAAAAAGGATTTTTCAAAATTATTCAAATTTTCAAATAAGGAAAGAAAGCATCGTTTTGAATATAAAATTCTAGCAACCAATCAAATTGAGACAAAAAAGGCAGGTTGGGTACAAAACAACTATTAGTACAAATAAATAATTTTTCTACTATTTTAACTCTTTTAGCAAGAGGTTTCCCCTCCATTCCAAACCTTCTGACAAAGTTAAAAAGTATCTAACCTTTTTACTAGGTCTAATCACCAATCCACATGGTATTAGGCAACTAGCATGTAGTTAATTGGAAGGTGTCGAAAGGTTTAGGGACGAAAGGTAAGAGCTCCTGAAGGAGATGAAATTTTTTTTGTTTTAAAGGAAAATACACCTGCTAGCTTTCGATAAAGATCTTTTGACATTGTCAAATGGTTTAAAAGAAAAATATTTCGATTGGTTTGCTTTCTTGTTTTAATTAAGACCTTTAGACAAAGTTGAAGGTATAGCTTTCGACAAGGTCGAAAGCATAGTTGCTACTTCCAAACCTTTCGACCCAAATGGAAGCGAAGGTAATCTTTTATTTTCTGAAATTTCCCCCTCCATTGATTTCAAAGGTTTGGTTCCAACACCAACAATTCATTTTTTTCGAATGCCTTTGAAAGCTTTTGTAAAGGTTTTGAAGCAGATGCTTTGCACTCCAATTTTTGTCTGATCCTTTTGCTATACTTGAAGGCATAATCCAAATGTTTTAAATCGAAACATTTTAAAAGTTTCGAAGTAGTCAACTTCGAACAGTTTTGAAAGGTTTCCACTTGTTTTAAATTGAACCCAATGTCTTCGAAAGGTTTATCAATGATTTTATAGGGGTGGTTCCCCGAGCTTTCAACAAGGTCAAAAGGTAGGACCTTTCGACTAGGACGAAAAGAAACCTTTCGATAAGGTCGAAAGGTGAGACCTTTTGACAAGGTCGAAAGGTATGGTTTTCCAATGTTTTCGGAAGGTTAAGGTTTAAAGGATTTAGAGGCGGATGTCATATATTTTATTGTTTTTAGATAAAAGGCTTTTATTAATGCTTTTGAAGGAGTTACCTTCAATGATTTCGAAAGGTTTTATTAAAGGATATGAAGGAGCTAATTTCAATTCTTTGCAAGGTTTTGCAATGGTTTTGAAGCAGTTACCTTCAATGATTTTTGAAAGATTGTTTAAAGGTTTTAAACAAAGTTTTCGAACAAAATAACTAGGAAGATAGCCTAAGTATTTTAAGTTATAAAGGACTTTAACTTATTTTAAAAGGATTGATAATCCTTATTGAACATCATCAACATTATTATTTTGAGTAAAGTATATATAACATGGCAAAAATAGCTTAGAGTAAAGCTAAATATATATTTTCCTTGTATATATACGATTTAACATACTAAATTGTTTTGGAAATGTTTTCAAGGAAAATTTGAAGGGTAGTTAACCCAAAGAAAATTCGGGCAGTTAGCTCATTTAAATTCGGACAGTCGGTCCATTTTGAGGGCAGTCAGCCCAGAGGACAGTTAGTCAAAATAGCAGAAGTTAGCCCATATATGAACAATTAGTTCATTTGTTAGCATAACGGACCTTGCTACTTCTTAAGGACAGTTAGTCCACCCTTTTTACATGTTTTATGGACAGATAGTCCATTATATAGCATAAAAAATATTGTTATTTTTGTATAATCATATTTTGGGACAGTTAGTCCAGTAAAGAGCGAATAGCTCAGATTTTAGACGGTTAGTCTATTTATTTCTTGTTTTAGCATAATAAATATTGCTATATTATTATTACAATCAGTTGATTAACCAATTTGGTTGCAGGAAAGGATTTGCAAAATATATATTTTGAAAAGAGATATTAGTGAGGGGAAACTTATTCCGCTAGCAGCGTAGTCTCACTATATATCAGTAAACAGAGATGTAACAGAAGTTATTCATACAAGGCTTTATGTTTGACTCGAAGTATTTATTTCCACTTATACTATTGGGTGCTCAAAACCGATTTGAGTAGGCTGAGGGTTTAGGTTTTCAGGCTGATTTTGGCGAATAAGGCATCCAAAGACAAGCAGGTGGCTGACGGATAGCTAAATTAGGAATTATGTTTTAAAATTGTTTCTGTTGTATGTTAAGACAGATATGTCTATATTGCTTTGATCATCAAAGGGGGCATCTTCATATGTCACTCTTGGCGTATTGTTGTAATTTACATTTGATCATTGCTTAGGATTACGTTTGGGGATTTTTGTAACTTGAATATGATATTGTTTGAAATGTAATCACTGAAATTATTGTTTTGTAGAACTCTGGGATTTTTTTCATATTCAAGTGCTTCTGATGTTATGAATATCGTTAATACTACCATATTTCGTCACCAAAAGTTAATACTGTAGATGACTGCAGCATCCATAGCGCTTAGCTTTTGGCCTTCAGATATGGGATGTTAAAGAGAGGTTGAAAATTTGGTATTTGCAAGGTTGTGGCAGGAAGTGAAGTCTTGTATTTGGTTATTTTCTTGTTGAAGGTTGAGTAAACTCACCAGTTGAACTCTTGCTTGGTTTTTCATTGTTATATGTGTTGTTAATTCTTGCTTTGAAAAGCGAACAATATATGTAATTGATCGATATGGACTTATATAACTTTATGTGACTTGTTGCATAGCCTTGAAACAATGCACATAGTGTTTGGTTGGACTTCGATTTGAATCGAACTGGATTTAGAAGTGGTTTTATAGCGATAGGCATTATACAAGCACTTTAAAAATGCCTTCTGTTTGGCATTTTCTATTATTTTTTGGAGTGAGATCCCTAGGGATTTCTCACCAAGCTTGTAGTGTATTATGTCTTTATTAGTTACCATAAAAAGATTGGATGAAAAAAACCTTTTTATCATATTGAAAATAGATCAAACTTTCAAGATATCAAACTAGCCCAGTTCATAGCTTTTTATAACAGCAAACTAGCACTTCTAAAATGTTATCTTTGATCTGAATCTTTTTTTACAGCATTCTGTAAATGTTGTAGTTTCTTTTTGAGATTTAAATTTCTTTTAAATGACTTTAGTTTTAGTATTTTACTTCAATCTTTTTGATAGTCTTTTCTAACTTATATTGGAGTACTTTAAAAGTGGTTTGGAATTGTTATGTATTTTTAATAATTAATAATGAATTACTAAAGTAGAAGGTTTATTTTTATATAAAAACTAACATGCTATTTTGAAGTTTATAAATATATAAATTAGATATTTTTAAAAAATATTTTGAATAAATGTTCTAAACCGGATTATAAGTATTTGAAAGTATATTTTAAGTATATGTAGTTTTCAGAAAACTAGAAATTATTTTACTAAAAATATAAAGCTTTTTTAATATAATATCTTATAAAAAATTAGTATGTATATATATGTATCATTTTTAAATGTTTTGAAAATAAAAACATGCTTTACAAAAGAGGTTTAAGAGTGCTTAGTGGCTTAATCGTGTTTGTTTAGTTTACTTGTTTGTGAAGTAATTAACAATACTTAACAACTAAAGCCAACGTAGTAGACTTGTCTATCTGTGAGAGTTAAGAATGATGTTCGAATAGGGTGTAGAAGCAATAGTACTCTAACCGGTGTACCTATCGGCTTCACTCTTGACTGAAGGATAATAATTTGAGATGTTCGGAAATATGTGAAGTATGCAGAACTTGATTTCCATAAGCGATCATTTTTAGAACCATATAGTCGACTAATCTAACTTAACCATTTAACATAGGAAGTATATGAAAGTTTCAGTGCTTAATACATTTTGAGATCCCCTAGGGAGGACTCATTGGAATAAAATGTCTCTAGCTTTAAGAATTGCATATATATACAAGATCCCTCGAGGAGGACTCCTTTATATATAGTTTGCTTTCTTCCAAAAGAATCAGAATTGAGTTCATCAAAAATTTTGATTTAGTTTTGAAGAGTCCGGGATCATGTAATACTTGCAAAATACCACTTCAAAACAAATTTACATTTTGGCAGCAACTGTGAAGTGGAATGCTATAGAGCTTAACTGTCTATCCTAGGATAAGTCTAAGGGAGAGGTTAGTTTTAATATTTGCGACGACTCGGAATTTCACTGCTTTGATTTGTGAATAGTTAGTTAATTTAAATATTGAAATAATTGATTTTATAATGGAAATAAAACTCTTTTAAATAATGAATAATAACGGTGAAATATTTTTCCAAATTTATTAACAAAAATACTTGGTTCGAAGAAAGATCGAAAATGTGACCAAAATTCGTTTTCCCAATTTTTTTACTTTTCATCGGCTAAAAGTGATCAGAGACGTTGTAAACTCTTTTACATAAGTATACACATTTGAAAATAGATTAGTGTACGTATATACATGTATATACATATTCATTCCTAAGTATATAAATTTAAAATATAAATATAAATGTCACATCATTTGAAATATTAAGTACAGAGAGTACTTAAACATGTTTGCATGGAAATGAGAAGAGGGAACAAGGGTGTGGGCATGAGTATTTGAAGTGGAGGAGTCTAGATGAGGTGGCAAGAGGGTAGTGGAGGTAAAGGACAAGGTCATTTAGGTAATTTACTTTTTCTCGTGCTTATTAATAGCCTTTCAGTTCTTCAAAATTTTCTTCCATTTTATTTTATCATATTTTCCTCGTCTCTTACCCTAATGTATTAGTTTTTG
This sequence comes from Allium cepa, assembly GCA_030765085.1. NCBI lineage: Eukaryota > Viridiplantae > Streptophyta > Magnoliopsida > Asparagales > Amaryllidaceae > Allium > Allium cepa. Next base: position 3,773,878 of record CM060938.1, read on the forward strand.
AAACCGTAGAAAATTTTAGTGGTTACAACTTTCATTTATACCTTTTCTTCAAATTTTGAGCTTGGCCACATGAAAATATTATTTCTTTGTAGAGTGTATTCGGACCCGTATTTTCAAGTACGAAATATTTCTTCTTCTTTTGACCATATCTCCCTCAAAACAAATCCAGATTGAGTAATTTTTATTTTTAAATGGTAGAAAAGAAAATTTGCAAGAACATTATCTTTGACTACTTCTCCAAGTTCCAAGAGTTACATAGCTAAAATCCAAGACAAAATGACTAAATTTTGAGTCTAGTTTTGTGAATTCAACATTATTCGAAGTCCCTCAACCTCTCCAAAACAAGTCCTTACCTCACCTATACACGTCATGGACAAGCCATAATCTACCATGGCCAAGCCTATTTCTATGTTTTAAGTGCAAAGGTCAAGTTTTGCATAGTTCTAAAGTTATTTCATGTTTTCAAAAGGGTTTTGCAAATTTTTGGTGAGTAAACTTCTAACTTTTGAAAAGATGTTTCTTTTTCATATATGATGGTTAAGTGTTATTAATATATGATGTTAATGTTTAGATTATGATATGGTTTGGATGTATATGTATATGGTAGCCTATGTTTTAGCTTTGGACTTGAATCAATGGATTAAAGTGATACATTTGGATTTAAAGTTGCAACCTTTGCGATGCGTGGTGATGATAAAGATTTAGTATTCATAATCTTGGATATGTATTAAATGGTTTGGAAGTTAGAACTTGAGATCCATTTTGCAAATCAAGTAGTTTACTAGTTTTGATGCAGTAAATGTTTTGTTTTAGTTTCTAACTTTATTTATAGTTTTTGAAACTCTTTTAAATTATGTTTTAAAAGTAAGCAAAAGTGAAAAGTTCTAGATCGGAATTTAGTCTACCAGAAATTCATCGATTTAGCTTTGAAGAGTTCTAGATCGGTAAGTATATTATTTATCAAATACCAATTCAAAACTGGTCTAAGATTCTATGTTTTGAAAGTGGTTGTGAAGTGGAAAGTTATAGGGTTAAAATGCCTATCCTAAGATTAAGTCCAAGTGAGAGGCCAGCGCTAACATTTCAGATCAATGCTATAGAGTTGAATTGTCTATCCTAAGGATAGGTCGAAGGGAGAGGTTAGCATTAATGTTTCAGACTAATTCTATAGAATTGAACTGTCTATCATAAGATTAAGCCCAAGGGAGAGGTCAACGTTAACATTTGTCAGTCGACTTATCTGGTATCCATGAAAGAATTCGTGTTCTGTTCGAATAGTAAAGACTCATGCGAGAGATGCTAAACATGACCTCGACATCCGAAATGAGAGAAAATATAGTAGAGGCATAGCCTAAGGATTATTTAAACCACAACCGGGTATATCAACTCCATATCTAGAGATGCTTATTGATGTTGATAGCGAGATTGATGATATCAATATCATGTGTACAGGCATGGACCGGTTATGTTTTCCTTTAAGGCATAATTTATCTAGAGATATAAAATGCTCAAAAGTTAGTTTCTGACCCTTGTGCAGGAGGGCAGCTGTAGTTTATTGAGGGGCCCTCCATGGAAAATCCATATATGAAGGTACCTTAGCAGTTTTAGATGTATTTATTATATTGTTGTGTTATGAGATGCAAGCAGAACGGCTATTTTCTAATTTTTATTCTATACCCTAGACACTATCTATTACATCACTATATTACTTAACATATTGTTTGGTTTCTTTTGAGCAGAAAACAATTAGTGCGATTCATACACTCTCAAAGGTTACTATTATATGGATACATGTATCTTGAGGTTTTTCTTATACCAGACCATGTCTGACATGTGGTTTTTGTTTTTCCTAAATTCCTCCTATACTCTTTCGAGTAGGCTCAGTAAAGCGGTTTTATTTTGGATGCTTCAGACCTTTAAAAGATGAGCTGGAGGCTCCCATTTGTTTATTTATTTCTATTTTTATTGCACTATTATTATATATGTATTAACATTTTGAGAACTTATAGTTATAATTGTCCAGGCTGATGATAGTACTTAGGTTTTATAACTCTGAAATTACTCTGTATTTTGAAGTAACCCTTTGTACTATCTTTTTGATATTTTATATTATCATTCCACTTTGAGATCGTAATGCCATATTATTTCTTTCTTGTTCCATTTTCTTGTTCTTTTTTACATTACCCTAACTATCTGTCTTTCTACCACTTAGGTATTTGGCACATGAATACCGTGGATGTATTTATTGTCAACATTCGAGGATCGAATAGTTGGGTCATGTTTTTTGAAAATAGGTAATCTTTTATTAAGGCATATATAGCCCAAAAAGAAGGCCTAATATGACCCTTACAAATGCACATGCGCTAGCGAATGCCTGAGAAAAAACAACAAAACCCACTTTATAATAAAATTTACGAGTACAAAGAATATTAAAGTAAAACATTTCATTTTAGATCTAGCTCCATCTTCTTCAACTTCAAAATGATTATGGAGGCCGAAAATCAAAGCTACTATTGCCTTGGTTTTCTACCCCCTTCATGCCTCGGATCCTCTCCTTCAACATCGACTGTAGTAAGCTTATTTTTGTTTACTCTCTTTGAAGTCAGATTCATCTCTAATATAGCAAAGGCACTGATTTTCTCCTTCCTACTCTTTGCATTTTGAAATATCTTATTATTCTGTTCTCTCTAAATGCTTCATCTAGCTACATTGAGGGCTATCTTCCACAATCAAGATTCATGGTTTATCGTGTTGCTAACGGAACTCGGGTATTCAATGATTTCATAAAGTTTATTGTTCAAGAAATTTAGCTTAACTTTAGATCTACACATATACCAAATTTCTTTAACATGCTCGCAATTGAAAAAATATGTTTATGCATTTCAATCACTTTTTTGCAAAGTATGCATTTCGTGTCTTATGTAATTCCTCATTTGGCCAGTATATCTCTAGTTGGAAGCCTACCTAGCATTTCTCTATAAGTAGTAAGAGCCATTTTGGGGCATTTAGCTTTGTCCAAAAAGATTTTGTGCCATATAGTCTTTGGATTCTTCATTTCAGTTTCTTCCCAAGCTATCTTAGTTGTTAAATCACTCCCAGAGTGTTTCCATGCCCATATATCATTTTCTCTACTGGAAAGCAATGACAAGTACTCAATTTGCCTCTTTGTTTAGCATTTATTGGAATAGAGTAACAGTTCCATGTATTGTCTAGAATTATCGTTTACACATTTCTATTAGGACACCCATATGTAGAATAAGAATCCCAGCCCATCAATGAGAGATTTACCATTAATCCAAGGGACTTTCCATAAATCTATCTCCTTACCATGGGCTATCTCTCTTGAGCAGCTATTAGCTAGCTTGTCATTGGTTCTCGTTATAGCTTTTCAAGTAGGATAAGAATTATTATCTATAGCTATCTGCTGAAAATTTCCTTTCAAATACCTCTGTCTTATCCACCTAGCCCATAAACCTTTTGAATTAATGACATTCTAGTCTTAGAGTGTAAGCATCCCTCGTATTCCTTAGATTTCTAAGTCCTACTCCACCTTTTCCTTCGGCTTGCACAAGTCCTGATACTTAATTTTGTGAAGCCCCATTTCCACATGGAATCAGCGCAGATTCTATCAATTTAATCTATAGAAGCATCAGGTAGTTGGAAGGTTCAGAGCCAAAAATTAACTTTACCATGGATTACTGTGTGTACTAACTCGACTCTACCAGCAAAGGATAGAAGTCAAGAGCTCCAATCTTGCAACCTGTCTCTGATTTTAAAAATCATCTACGCATATTCTTTATCTATAATTTTATTAAAAGAGAGAGGAATTCCTAAGTACTTGATTGGAAGCTCCCCCTCCATAACCCTTAAAATGCCCAGCACCTCATTCTTTTTCTTACAAAACTTGTTAAAGTAGCACTTCATCGTGAGCTTATTAAGTTTTGGTCCTACATTATTTTATAAAAAATTGAAAATCTTCTCGATAGTCATAGCTGCATCTTTGTCTAATTTATGCAAATTATCAAGTCATCTGCGTGTAATAGATGACCAACTCTAAGCTGGAAGTTGTGAATAGTCTGGAATTGCTTGTTATGGCATGCTAGTTCTATTCGGAGAGTAAAATATTCCATGGCGATGGCGAATAGGTATGGGATAGGAGGTCCCCTTGCCCAACACCTCTATTGCTACTAATATGGCCATTAGGGATACCTTTGGGCATGCCATTAACCAAATTGAAAAGATAGGAGTAGATATACATTTCGTTAATCAAATCGGCTATTTTGTTTGGGAATCCCATGCTGCTAATCATGTGTATGATAAAGTGTCTATTGATCTTGTCACATGCCTTATGGAGGTCACCCTTCAAACAAAGTTTATCTCTTGTTAAAGTTTCTGATCAATTTGTGTGCCATGAGAGAGTTTTCAAAAATACTTCTACCTTTGATAAATGCACTTTGACATTCAGCAATGAGGTCCGATAAGATTTGCTTGATTCTGTTACATATAACTTTACTCAAAATTTTATATATGACATTACAACAAGCTATCGTCCATAGTCTTCAATCTTGGTTGGGTTGTATTTTTTGGAATGAGACAGAGGAAAGTATGATTGACTTCTTTCCAAATCTTCCCAGATCGAAATGGTTCATGTATGGCTGGCACTATATAGTTTTTCAGGTCGCTCAAGTGTAGTCTATAGAACTTGGATCCCGGCCCATCTAGGTCGAGACTAGAGTCACAATGGATGGTACTCAAAGCCTCTTAGATTTTAGCTTCAATGACCCACTCCCTCAGCAGCCGGCTGACTTTGGAGTTCAACAGTCTCCTACCCTCAGTATGTGGTATGTTAAACTCAGTTTGCCCATTGTATAACTCAGTGTAATACTGTATAGAATTCTCCTTATTAATTGGAAATTATTAGACACTACACCATCCTAGGTAAAACATTGAAAACTACTGTTAGTACCTTTATGCATTCATCCCCTTCAGTGATCTACTTCTCTTTGGCCTTTTGATTTAATTCCATAGATTTGATCTTTAGAGTGCCTTTGAATTGTTCCCGAGTATGATATTATTGTCTCCAAATGTCATCATCATTAGCTCCTACATCTATTTTGATTAGCAACTCCTTACATGGTTTTTGTAAAGCAACAATATTGTCAGAATCTTTAAATCTAGTGTAAAGACCCGCAAATATGTACTCCTTGAATAGACACTAATCTCCAATGATTAACTCAAGATGAACGGAAATACGAACCCTTATGGTTTAAGAAGAAGAAAGAGGTAGAAGAAGAGAGAAAAAAAAGATAGAATAGAACAGAAAGAAACAACAGAACAATATCAGAATCTCACAATCGCAGCGGAACAACATATAATAAATAAATGAATAATCTTTAAACAAGAAAACTATATCAGTTATTACATTACATCACATTACATTACATTTAGCACCGGAGTGTACAACAACAAACAGCGGAAAAGAAATACTATATACTAGTAATACACCATGCTATCCAGCTTGCCTCCAGCAACTCCTGAATTCCAGAATATCCTGATAAACCTTACTCCTGACTGCCTGTGTGGAAATTGGTGGGCACCCAGAGTTTAGGAAGGAAAACAATAAACTCCGAGTCAGTCATGTGACTGGTGTGAGAACTAAATAGTTTATTTTTTTTCTTTAAAATCAAAATAGAGGAATATTTTTAAAGTCAATTCGCAATGCTTTTAAAAATGAGACTACCATAAGGCCTCCCGCACACACACACAATGCAAACGCAGAATTACAGGAGATTTCTCCTTATGATAGTCAAAGATGCTTGATACGCATTAAAAAGAAACAGTTGATATTATTACTAGTGCATAGTGTAGAAAATAATTTCGAAAATAAAGATATAAATCTTAGCCAGCATAGGCATTCCGCACTTATGCCTACTATAGCTACCATCCAAACAGTGGGGAGCCACCATAAGTGAATGATAGGTTCTACAACTAAAACCGTACAAGATCGTATTGTTTCTTTGGATTTCCAACAAATGGTCAGGACAAGGAACTTCCCATTGCCACATAGGTACGCCTCTGGAAAGACGACCCGAGAACCAAACCGAATCTCTGCCAACACAAGGCCGGGTTACCCCTAACTGGGTAACTACTGACACGAATATGTCATCCCCTGATCGTAACCGATCTATTCGAGGATCCTCGATTTCCAACAAACACAAAGCAATAAATTTGCAGCAACAACATAGGTTAAGTATTTGGGCTCCATACCATGATACCACCTCTATCCAGAAGGAATGACATACACTAAAGGGGCGCTACCCTCTAATAACCTTGCTGCATCCTTCCTGTTTCAACCATTTCCGGGGTGTGAGGTCCGACGAAGTCTCGTCCACAAAGCCACGCTTTATACAAAAGCTGTGCTTTGGGTCAACAAATGATCAAAGTAATGGTCACCAAGATAAATGATCAAACAAATGATCATATCACAAGTGATCAAACAATGATCATCTCACAGCAACACTCAGCATGCCACACTACCAATTTGGGAATATATCACTAGTAACCATCAACTACATAACCTCTGAGCTCGTACGTCTCAGAGAAGGGTGTTAAGCTAAGAGAATAAATTCTCCGCCACCAACAGAAATATATTTGATAGAAACCAGCTTTACATCTCAAATTGTAACGTCATACATACAATCCATAAAAGTCTGTTCCGGGATCGAACAGAACCGAAGGCACTTACAAAGAAGTCCTTGCATTCCGGATAATTTCTAATCACGTCCGGACTTCCCGTCACTAAAGGTGATAAAACCTCTAGATCGGAGATCAGCCGATGCAGAGTAACTCAACGGTAATCCTTCCGTTTTCAAAAATATCCGATCTTCAACACGGTCATCGAATGCAATCCATTACGACGTATCACATATTCGAAATGGGTTATACGACCCCGAGGTCCTATCCCGGCTAACCCGAATAGTGAGCGCTTATTCAAAAATAAGTGTGGCATTCAAATTCAAGCAAACCACAACAAATACCTATTTAAAGGTAAATATTGATAGTCAGATTATTTAACTATCAAAAGGCATGCTCAACATCACCAGATTCCAAATAATTTTTCAAATTATTTATTTTCCAAAATATCTTTACAAGATATATATATTTCCCACACTTCAACATTTGAAAACAAATTTTCAAATCACTTTTCACCTTTACCACTTTTGAAAATAAATTTCAATCATTTTCCTTACACGGAAATACTTTCATTAAAAAATGGTTCATTTAAACCAATTAAATAAATTCTTACCGATTTACTTTATATTTACGTTCCAAACCCGTAAATTTATTCCCATACTTCAAAAATAAATCAACGTTTATTTTTCAAACAAATTCCCCTTTTCATTTATAAATTCCATAGTGAATTTACATTCCAAAATATTTATGAATATATGATTCCCAAATCGATTTCTAATATTCATTTTCAATTTGTCTTCAAAAATATAAATTTTCAAAACGTTTCATTTCACATTGAAAAAAACATTTCCGTACTTATTTATTAATAAGTAATTCACAAATCCATTTATTTTCAATACTTACAGAATATTCAATATACTTAATATCGAAATTAAGTATATATTTCATTCTTTAAGGAAAACATTCACTTAAACACATTTATTTGAGTCAAAACGAATGTTGCGTAAAACACCGTTACGACGACCCAAAATCACTAGTATAGGGATTCAAAATTAAAATAGATATATAAATCCCAATACTATACAAAATATTTCCTTTCGGAAACCATTTACTATAACAACATTGTTATAGTCCACCATTTCCTTATTTCTCGAAAACGTATATTTCAACAATGAATGTTGAAACCTATGATTTCGATATTTAACACATTTTAAAAGGTCGTTAAAATAATCAACTTCTTTTAATAATATCGCTTTCCCAAAACATATCCATTTTACTTAATAATATATTCACTGTCCAAAATCGTGAATATACTTCACTAACCCAATTTCAATATTTACAACACGTTTTATTTTCAAGAATTTATTCGCTAGCCAAAATCGCGAATAAATTACCTTTCATAAACTTCTATATTCAATTTATCAAATCCAATTGATTTCGAATTTATAAACAATGTTTATAAATTTCATTTACATGTCGAAATTCGGTTTAGAAGTGAATTACCTATAAACCATTTATTCACAAATCCATTCTTTTATATCAACATCAATTTATAAATCTAAATTCTTATTTACTTATAAATCTAGGTACAAACTTTATTTTAACACTTATAAAAGCTCATTTTATAATTCCAATATTTTTAACTTATAAATATCAATTTAAAAATCTTTTATAATGATTTAAAATTCCAAATTAAACCATTTTATAAATTAATCACTATTTATTTCGAAAATCTTTTTCGGTTATATTTCTCAAAAATCATAACTTTTATAACTTTAAATATTATAATGTTTATTTATTTAAAATAAATCAATTCGAAAATTTAATAAACGTATAATTTCAAAAATCACTTTAAGAATCCCTTTTAGAATCAAAATCGTTATTTTTAAATTTTAAAATTGGATCCGATGATGCAACAGCACCAAATAGTCAATCGCGACATTCAAATATCATATATCAATATAATAATCAACAAATATCACAATATCTGTAAATAATTCAATATAGTTGAGGAATCCAGTTGGATCCCTCCAACCTGTTTCCCTGCATCCAAAGATGTTAGCACAATACCAATTCCGTTCCAGTACGGAATTATCGCGGTATATGGGATTTATAAAAATATTATCCGCTTAATAGACGGCGCAATAGGGTCTCATCCGGTATATAATGCGGGAAATCGATTCCAATAGATACATATGCCAATATATATATATATTGCTATATATAGATATATCCTATTATATCTAATATTACAACCAAACAGCAATCAATAACTGCAATCATATTCAACATACATTCAAGCCATTTTAAATCTAACTATTTAAAACTAAAATCGAAACCGATTCGATTGAGTGAGAAGTTCTCACCTTGATTTTATTTCCGTTTCAGCTTTTATTCCGAATAAAATTAAACACGCGTTTAATTTTACCCGAAATTCTCACTAGCTCCAAACGACTCCAATCCAATTCCATAGTGTAGAGCTCGTCCACACGATTCCAATGCAACTTGTTTTGCGCGTTTTCGATCTCGTATGAAAAAGATACGAATTTTTAAAGCTACACGATTTTATGTTTATAAAATTTACTACATTTATTTCTATTTTTAACCCTCAACCTAATCACAGCCGTTGATCGTTGCCTTCAACCATCTGGACCGCACCTTTCCTCCTCCTTCTTCACGTTCCCAGGCCGATGATACACGCACGAACCCATAGCTCGAAACTAGGGGTAAAAATCGCGACCTCCTCGTCGACATCCACCACGATCAGAAGCTTCCATCTTGACCGCCATCTCCTCCTCTACCTTCGGCCACCACCCCATGCAACTCGGCCTCCCCCATCGTCTCGATTTGCGTGCGCAACTACAGGAGGACGTGGCCATTTTAGAACCTCCACGCTGCGCGATACCCCATCACAACCGCATAGATTCGAAACTCTCCTCGAGCTCTTGAACTTTCATGTTGAAGATTTCGTGAAATATTGCATGGATTGGAAGTAATTGAGGAGGAAAGGAAAGAAAATTCTGGCCATTAGTTTAAACAAGCGGCGGCTGAAGGTTTCTAAACCCTAGCCTTTTTTTCTTTTGCAAAATGAAAATTATGGGGGCTTATATAGAAAATTATGCAAACACTATTCATCCCGAATTTTCCAAACTCCAAACGGAGCGTGCCGGTTGGCGTTTCTAAGGTTCTCCACGTTCCGAACACAATGGAACATGTTTCGGGAGCTAATTCGGTCATCTGTGCGAGTTATGGCAATAAATGTTCAATTTAAAATTAAACCGATTAAATGATTTTCCAGGCGTTTTAGCTTGCCTCGGACAAACGGTAAATCCGATTGACATGAAATTTGAAACCATACAATAATATAACATTACGGATCCGATGAAACTGGTTTCATCCAATTCTGAGACTGTTCGAAAAATGGCTAATTTCACTAGTCGATTAAATATTAAAATATTCAATTTCCACAAATTAACTTTTAATTCGATTTTAAAAGTTCTACAACATCATTATAACTTCAATATGATATAATGAAATTTTACAAATCATTTTCAATCATATTAAACCCTATTTCCAATTATTTCTGGAATTTCAATTATTAAATTATCGATTTAATTATCCAATTAAATCCAATTATTCGAAATAAAATTTATTCGGCTTATAAATTTCACTTATTAATATTTAAAATTAATTAAATATACAAATTTTAATTATCAAAAATCCTGGGTCGTTACAAACTCCCCCCTTAAAAGAATTTCGTCCTCGAAATTACCAAGTAAGAAAAAGTTACAGAATTCATTAACTTTCCAAAACAAACCATTCAAATTAGATTTTTTTCAAATCTCTTAAGTGTTTTACTTTCTCAAAATTCATGGTTAAACTTCTTACAAAATCTTTACTAAGTTTCCAAATCCAAACTTAGTTTTCAAAAATTTCTCAATTTTCTCAAAAAATTCTAACGCCTTAAATTTTCGAAAAAATTCGCCAGAGTCTCCTTTGCGCGGCTCGATCCGAAAAAAAATGACAGTATATATATCACAAATATACATCTCATCAAGTGATGAGGCATCCCGTAGGGAAAAAGTGTAAAAGTACGGTATGTAATCCGAGATATGTACCTTATTCATTATTAGTGAGCGTATACGGCTAATATAGCACGAAAGCGAGCTCCAAATGCTAAGTAAACGCGATCCGCACCTACTAAACACTCAACAAACAATGAGAAACATGTATATATGAAAATAATATCAACATCATATAGCAACATAACAACTACATAATATAGCAAATGCAACTAAAGCAACAAATGCAACTACCAAATCAATATAATTTTACTTCTCATTAATATTCATTGAATTGGTTTTTCAATTTAAATCACATTTGATTCATTAACATTGGAATTTACTAACATTCATTCATATTCAATTTTAATTAGTTTGCATTCACTAATTTTCATTCAAGTTGGTTCACTTCCAAATCAAATTCAATTCTATTCAAGTTCATTTTCTTCCAAGTTGGATTCAATTACTTTAGCTTCTAATTTCGCTAATTCAATTTCATTAACACTTAATGAATTTATATACAATCAACTAATGATCATATAACAACCAATGTATATTCAACGTAACCAAATTATTTAATTTACATTCAATTTGGTCCAACACTTTTAATTCCAATTGGTTCATATTTAATTGACTTTCATTCAATTTATTCAATTTCCAATAACATTAGCTTTTAATGAATTAACATTTTCATCCATTATCCCATATCATTTTTATTTACATTCAATTGATTTTCATTCAATTCATTAGTTCAATTCAATTGCTAATTCCTTTAACAATATAAAGTTGAATTTCATGTATATAACTCAAGTTCACATTCATAACTTCATTTCATTAATTCACTTATTAATTTATTTCGACACCAAAATCAACTTTATTCAACTTTACTTAAGTTATATTCAATTCCAACATTATTTGTTTCAATTTAACTTAAGATTCCACTTATAAATCCAATTTAGATTTCAATTCCAGTTCTATTTAACATTTTACCAAAGCTAAATTTATTAACTCATATTATAAGTTCAAAACTTATTTCACTTATATTCATCATTTTATAAGTTATACAACTTATATTCAACAATTACCACTTGGATTTTTTTATTGATTCACTTATACCTACTTTAATTTAACTCCATCCTTTAAGTTAAATTTATTCTATCAAAATTCAAATTGTATAAGTTATCAACTCATTTGCCATTCCCATAAATATTCTAAATAGGATTCCAGAGTCTTTTCAACCTTTCAAAACCATTATTGAAAACAATTCAAATTATCTTTTGAATTTCAATACCAAACCCAAATTTTTCCAAACAACTTTCTTTTAAACAATTTGGCAGCAATCCCTCTTTTGGAAACCCGAAAATGAACATCGATGATGTCATGATCATCATCGGAATTATTTTCCAGCAACCAAAAAGAGTTTAGAGCTTTAATTTCTCCAAAACAATTTTCCAAAATATCAAATCCTTTCAAAACACTTCTCTGGAATTTTATTTTCAGATTATAAATCACATTTATACATCTTTTACTTATATAATTTCACTTCTTGTATATAAGTTTATTTCATAGTTGTAAATCACATTAATTATAGTTCCATACTTATAATTCATTTGCTTATACAATTATTCTTTAAAAATTGTTGTTTTTATTCAACTTATTCAAGCAATATTTATTGACTTATATATATATTTATATTTTCAACAACCAAGCAATCAATTCATATACACTTTAATAATTCTGAAAAATTATTCCTTTATATACAAAATATAATCAAGGTAAAATTATTTCATTTATCCAATTTAAAACAATACTGTGTCGAATTGTTCTATTCAAGTGTTTAGAAACCCCTTTGATACAGTTGCGTAGACTGTGCCGACGAAGGTTCATATGCCACTCAACAAATCAATCATCACAATATAAAACAATTTAATATTCACTAACAAAGACACGCTCATATCTATTGTTACACTCACACTCATTCTAGAGTACTACTGACTCTATCTCTAATGAATAATACCCAACAGAGCCATGGTTGTCGCTTAACGATATGCTTTGATACCAAATGTAAAGACCTGCAAATCCGTACTCCTTGAATAGACACTAATCTCCAGTGATTAACTCAAGATGAACGGAAATACGAACCCTTATGGTTTAAGAAGAAGAAAGAGGTAGAAGAAGAGAAAAAAAAAGATAGAATAGAACAGAAAGAAACAACAGAACAATATCAGAATCTCACAATCGCAGCGGAACAACATATAATAAATAAATGAATAATCTTTAAACAAAAGAACTATATCAGTTATTACATTACATCACATTACATTACATTTATCATCAGAGTGTACAACAACAAACAGCGGAAAAGAAATACTATATACTAGTAATACGCCATGCTATCCAGCTTGCCTCCAGCAACTCCTGAATTCCAGAATATCCTGATAAACCTTACTCCTGACAGCCCGTGTGGAAATTGGTGGGCACCCAGAGTTTAGGAAGGAAAACAATAAACTCCGAGTCAGTCATGTGACTGGTGTGAGAACTTAAACAGTTTATTTTTTTTCTTTAAAATCAAAATAGAGGAATATTTTTAAAGTCAATTCGCAATGCTTTTAAAAATGAGACTACCATAAGGCCTCTCGCACACACACACAATGCAAACGCAGAATCGGAGGAGATTTCTCCTTATGATAGTCAAAAATGCTTGATACGCATTAAAAAGAAACAGTTGATATTATTACTAGTGCATAGTGTAGAAAACAATTTCAAAAATAAAGATATAAATCTTAGCCAGCATAGGCATTGCGCACTTATGCCTACTATAGCTACCATCCAAACAGTGGGGCGCCACCATAAGTGAATGATAGGTTCTACAACTAAAATCGTACAAGATCGTATTGTTTCTTTGGATTTCCAACAAATGGTCAGGCCAAGGAACTTCCCATTGCCACATAGGTACGCCTCTGGAAAGACGACCCGAGAACCAAACCGGATCTCTACCAACGCAAGGCGGGGTTACCACTAACTGAGTAACTACTAACACGAATATGTCATCCGCCGATCATAACCGATCTATCCGAGGATCCTCGATTTCCAATAACCACAAAGCAATAAATTTGCAGCAATAACATAGGTTAAGTATATGGGCTCCATACCATGATACCACCTCTATCCAGAAGGAATGACATACACTAAAGGGGAGCTACCCCCTAATAACCTTGCTGCACCCTTCCTGTTTCGACCATTTTCGGGGTGTGAGGTCCGACGAAGTCTCGTCCATAAAGCCACGCTTTATACAAAAGCTGTGCTTTGGGTCAACAAATGATCAAAGTAATGATCACCAAGATAAATGATCAAACAAATGATCATATCATAAGTGATCAAACAATGATCATCTCACAGCAACACTCAGCATGCGACACTATCAATTTGGGAATATATCACTAGTAACCATCAACTACATAACCTCTGAGCTCGTACGTCTCAGAAAAGGGTGTTAAGCTAAGAGAATAAATTCTCCGCCACCAACAGAAATATATTTGATAGAAACCAGCATTACATCTCAAATTGTAACGTCAGACATACAATCCATACAAGTCTGTTCCAGGATCGAACAGAATCGAAGGCACTTACAAAGAAGTCCTTGCATTCCAGATAATTTCTAATCATGTCCGGACTTCCCGTCACTAAAGGTGATAAAACCTCTATATCGAAGATCAGCCGATGCAGAGTAACTCAACGGTAATCCTTCCGTTTTCAAAAATATCCGATCTTCAACACCGGTCATCGAATGCAATCCATTACGACGTATCACATATTCAGAATGGGTTATACGACCCCAAGGTCCTTTCCCGGCTAACCCGAATAGTGAGCGCTTATTCAAAAATAAGTGTGGAATTCAAATTCAAGCAAATCACAAGAAATACCTATTTAAAGGTAAATATTGATAGTCGGATTATTTAACTATCAAATGACATGCTCAACATCACCAGATTCCAAATAATTTTTCAAATTATTTATTTTCCAAAATATCTTTACAAGATATATATATTTCCCGCACTTCAACATTTGAAAACACATTTTCAAATCACTTTTCACCTTTACCACTTTTGAAAATAAATTTCAATCATTTTCCTTACACGGAAATACTTTCATTTCAAAATGGTTTATTTAAACCAATTAAATAAATTCTTGCCGATTTACTTTATATTTATGTTCCAAACCCGTAAATTTATTCCCATACTTCAAAAATAAATCAACGTTTATTTTTTAAACAAATTCCCCTTTTCATTTATAAATTCCATAGTGAATTTACATTCCAAAATATTTATGAATATATGATTCCCAAATTGATTTCTAATATTCATTTTCAATTTGTCTTCAAAAAGATAAATTTTCAAAATGTTTCATTTCACATTGAAAAAAACATTTCCGTACTTATTTATTAATAAGTAATTCACAAATCCATTTATTTTCAATACTTAGAAAATTCAATATACTTTATATCGAAATTAAGTATATATTTCATTCTTTAAGGAAAACATTCACTTAAACGCATTTATTTGAGTCAAAACGAATGTTGCGTAAAACACCGTTACGACGACCCAAAATCACTAGTATAGGGATTCAAAATTAAAATAGATATATAAATCCCAATACTATACAAAATATTTCCTTTCGGAAACCATTTACTATAACTACAGTGTTATTGTCCACCATTTCCTTATTTCTCGAAAACGTCTATTTCAATAATGAATGTTGAAATCTATGATTTCGATATTTAACACATTTTAAAACGTCATTAAAATAATCAGCTTCTTTTAATAATATCGCTTTCCCAAAACATATCCATTTTACTTAATAATATATTCACTGTCCAAAATCGTGAATATACTTCACTAACCCAATTTCAATATTTACAACACGTTTTATTTTCAAGAATTTATTCGCTATCCAAAATCGCGAATAAATTACCTTTCATAAACTTCTATATTCAATTTATCAAATCCAATTGATTTCGAAATTATAAACAATGTTTATAAATTTCATTTACATGTCGAAATTCGGTTTAGAAGTGAATTACCTATAAACCATTTATTCACAAATCCATTCTTTTATATCAACATCAATTTATAAATCTAAATTCTTATTTACTTATAAATCTAGGTACAAACTTTATTTTAACACTTATAAAAGCTCATTTTATAATTCCAATATTTTTAACTTATAAATATCAGTTTAAAAATCTTTTATAATGATTCAAAATTCCAAATTAAACCATTTTATAAATTAATCACTATTTATTTCGAAATTCTTTTTCGGTTATATTTCTCAAAAATCATAACTTTTATAACTTTAAATATTATAACGTTTATTTATTTAAAATAAATCAATTCGAAAATTTAATAAACGTATAATTTCAAAAATCACTTTAAGAATCCCTTTTAAAATCAAAATCGTTATTTTTAAATTTTAAAAAATGGATCCGATGATGCAACAACACCAAATAGTCAATCACGACATCCAAATATCATATATCAATATGATAGTCAACAAAAATCACAATATTTGTAAATAATTCAATATAGTTGAGGAATCCAGTTGGATCCCTCCAACCTGTTTCCCTGCATCCAAAGATATTAGCACAATACCAATTCTGTTCCAGTACGGAATTATCACGGTATGTGAGATTTATAAAAATATTATCCGCTTAATAGACGGCGCAATAGGGTCTCATCCGCTATATAATGCGGGAAATCAATTCCAATATATACATATGCCAATATATATATATTGCTATATATAGATATATCCTATTATATCTAATATTACAACCAAACAGCAATCAATAACTGCAATCATCATTCAACATACATTCGAGCCATTTTAAATCTAACTATTTAAAATTAAAATCGAAACCGATTCGATTGAGTGAGAAGTTCTCACCTTGATTTTATTTCCGTTTCAGCTTTTATTTCGAATAAAATTAAACACGCATTTAATTTTACCCAAAATTCTCACTAGCTCCAAACGACTCCAATCCAATTCCATAGCATAGAGCTCGTCCATACGATTCCAACGCAACTTGTTTCGTGCGTTTTCGACCTCGTATGAAAATGATACGAATTTTTAAAGTTACACAATTTTATATTTATAAAATTTACAACATTTATTTCTATTTTTAACCCTCAACCTAATCACAGCCATTGATCCTTGCCTTCAACCATCTGGACCGCACCCTTCCTCCTCCTTCTTCATGTTCCCAGGCCGATGATACATGCACGAACCCATAGCTCGAAACTAGGGTTAAAAATCTTGACCTCCTCGTCGACATCCACCACGATCAGAAGCTTCCATCTTGACCGCCATCTCCTCCTCTACCTTCGGCCACCACCCCATGCAACTCGGCCTCCCCCATCATCTCGATTTGCGTGCGCAACGACAGGAGGACGCGACCATTTTAGAACCTCCACGCTGCGCGATGCCCCATCACAACGCATTGATTCGAAGCTCTCCTCGAGCTCTTGAACTTTCATGTTGAAGATTTCGTGAAATATTGCATGGATTGGAAGTAATTGAGGAGGAAAGGAAAGAAAATTCTGGCCATTAGTTTAAACAAGCGGCGGCTGAAGGTTTCTAAACCCTAGCCTTTTTTTTCTTTTGCAAAATGAAAATTATGGGGGCTTATATAGAAAATTTTGCAAACACTATTCATCCCGGATTTTCCAAACTCCAAACGGAGCGTGCCGGTTGGTGTTTCTAAGGTTTACACCGCGTTCCAAACACAATGGAACATGTTTCGGGATCTAATTCGGTCATCTGTGCGAGTTATGGCAATAAACGTTCAATTTAAAATTAAACCGATTAAACGATTTTCTAGGCGTTTTAGCTTTCCCCGGACAAACGGTAAATCCAATTGACATGAAATTTGAAACCATACAATAATATAACATTACGGATCCGATGAAACTGGTTTCGTCCAATTCTGAGACTGTTTGAAAAATGGCTAATTTCACTAGTCGATTAAATATTAAAATATTCAATTTCCACAAATTAATTTTTAATTCGATTTTAAAAGTTCTATAACATCATTATAAATTCAATATGATATAATGAAATTTTACAAATCATTTTCAATCATATTAAACCCAATTTTCAATTATTTCTGGAATTTCAATTATTAAATTATCGATTTAATTATCCAATTAAATCCAATTATTCGAAATAAAATTTATTCGACTTATAAATTTCACTTATTAATATTTAAAATTAATTAAATATATAAAATTTAATTATCAAAAATCCTGGGTCGTTACATCTAGTTTTATTCCACTACTTTAGTCATACCTTAGTAGTTTTAAGTAAATAAGGGAGTTTAAAGTATTGACAGCCTTCAAATTGATAATCAGTACTGAAATCGGCTTCCTCTGTGTAGCCATCATATATGCACTACTCATTACAATATCTCAAAGGTATTCCTTTATAATTAGTACATCTGTCAACTAGTTGTATATGAAAAGGACTATGATCACTAGTAGAGTTAAGCAGAATAGAAACTTTAATGCCTGAAAACATGTTGATGCAGTCTGCACTAATTAATACCTTGTCAAGTTTGCCAGATATCTTCTTACATTCACCACTTCGCCATGTGAATTTCAAGCCTTTATGGACCAGCTCCACCAATCTGGTAGCCACCACGCAGTTGCTAAACTCTACAAGCTAAGAGACTTTAGTTTAAGTCCCCCTTTTTTTATTGCTTTTTAATATTGCATTATAATCGCCCATGACTATCCAAGCATCATAAACTTTCGTAATAATTACTTTAATCTTATTCCACAGATTAGTTCTATGTGAGGCAAGATTGCTAAAATAAACTGATGAGATGTATAGAATAGTGTAACGACCCGTAAATTTTCGATAATTAAAATAGCTAATTTAATAAGATTTCATGATTTAGTGTTAGAAAAAAATTTGTAAGTCGTTTGGAATAATAATAAATGTTGAATCCATTGGGTATAATAGAGTAATTGATTGATAAGTAAAATCTATTTAAATCAAATATTGAATATTGAACAGGTAAATTGTTTAAATTAAATATTTAAAACTTATTGAATAATTGAATAACTGTAAAATGAAAATAGTGTTCTAAATTGTGAATTGGTTTTAAAAGTTGAATCTTATAAGTTCAATTTCAATATTTCAAAAGATAATGAATTATTGGATAATCGAAATTGTTTAAATTTAATATTTGGAATTTATTGAATAGTTTAATAATGGAATTGAATAACCGTATAATGGAAATGGTTGTTCTATAATTTTAATTCGTTTCAAAAGTTAAATTTTTAAGTTCATTTTTGAATATCTCAAAAGATAGTGATTCAAGAATAATAAAATTTGTTTAAATTTAATATTACAAATGTTTGAATAATTAAATTTAGAATTTGATATGATTAATTTGATATTGAAATTTAATATATGAAAATAGAGTGAATAATTGAAATTTGATTTAATATGATTCAAATTGGTTTCCAAAGTGAATGTAAGTTATATCGGGATTATAATAGAGTTAATAAGATTTTAAAATTGGAATTTATTGGATAATTGAATAACGGGTTTAATATGATTAAGAATGATTTGTAAAAATTTTATTTTATCATATTAAAGTTAGAATGATGTTATAGAATTTTAAAATCGAATTAAAAGTAGATTTGTGAAAATTGAATATTTTAATATTTAATTGACGAGTTAAAATAGCCACTTTTCAAACTGTCTCGGATTTCAACGAAACTAGTTTCATCGGATCCGTAATGTGATATTATTGTAAGATTTCAAATTTCGTGTCAATCGGATTTACCGTTTGTCCGGGGCAAGCTAAAACGCCTAGAAATTAGTTTAAATCGATTTAATTTAAAATCGATCGTTTATTGCCGTAACTCGAACAGATGATCGAATTAGCTTCCGAAACCTATTCCATTGTGTCCGAAACACGGGGTAAACCCTAGGAACGCCAGTCACCACGCGAGATTTGGAGTCCGGATTTTGGAGTGAATAGTGTTTTTCGTTATTTTCTATAAAAGGATCCACTCTCCTCTATTTTGCAAAACCCTAGAAGACAAAGCTTCTGGCCACCACTAACAGAACCCACGGCTAGAAAACATCGTCGTTCCTCCTCCATTATCTTCGAATCCCTCAGTCAATTCAAGAAATGTTCAACTACAATAACGTAGAGCGCGACGAGAGCTAGCTATCCAACGGTCAAGATCGCGAATGGTGTTACGAATCGACGACAATCCTCACTTGAACGGTCGAAGTTGCACACACTTTTCGAGAGAGAGGGGGGCCGAGTTCACCATGGTTGGGGCCGAAGGTAGAGGAAGGTGAGGGGCTTCGTTTGGCATTTCCTGATCGAACTCCGGGGCAAGGAGGTGGTTGCGAGAATCTAGGGTTAAGTGGCGGCTTGGGTTCCTGTACGTGGGTTTCGAACGTGAGAGAGGAAGGAGGGAGAAGCTTCTGTGTGCGGCCCTGATGCAAACAACAGGAAATGGACGGCTATGATGGTAAAAGAGTTTAAAAATAAAAATAAATATAGAAATTGATTTATATAAATTTGTGTAAACTTTAAACTATCATAACTTTTTCATACGAGATCCGTTTTGGACGAAATGAATTGAGTTGGCTTCGTTTTGTCGAACACTACGCTATGGAGCTGGATTGGAATCATTTGGAGCTAGTGAAAATTTTGGGTAAAATTAAACGCTCGTTTAATTTTATTCGAAATAAAACGCTGGAACTACATTGAAATCAAAGTGAGTGTTTTTATAACGCTCACAACGTACTGAATATCTTTATGCTAGTTAAATCTGATATTATGAAGTGTTATGAATTTTATTTGTCGTTGTTTGATAAAATTTAATTGTCATATAGATTGTCATTTGAATTAACCGTTGAAAATTAAATTGACAGTTAAAATTGAAATTGAAATTGAATTGCGATTAAATTACCTGACATGGATAACTATGAAATTGCCATGAATTGTATTGTCTATTGGATGATGTATTTCGATGGATGCTATTGGTTGATATTTAAATGTTTGGATGTTTATTTGCTTATATATATCCTGTTATGCATACATATGAAAATGTGATTTGATTTAAGTGATATATATTCATCCCTGACATTTAATTGAAATAAATAATTACTTGGCCATACGATAGAAAATTATATACGGACACCGAATTGGCTAAATTAATAATTTTTAAAAATCGTCGATTTGAGATTTATTTAAATGTTTTGATTTAAAAGTTATAAATAGAAATCAATTTATAGAAATCGAATTTATCGAAAAATTGAGTTTGGAATGTTGAAATAAATTTTGGTTAAAAGAAATTGTTAAATAATTAAAGTGTAGACTTTGGAATTTAAAAATCGGGATATGATTGAATTTCGTAAATTGATTTGTCTAAAGATTTAACATTAATTCGAGTTTTGAATATTACTAAGTAAAAGCGATATAAAAAGATATTTTGAAATTGAGCTTGAAATTGAATCATATTTGTAATTGGGTTTTAAATTTGAATATTGAAAGATAATTTTGTTAAGTATTATAAATTGATATTTTGAAAAATCAAGCTCCGAATCGATATAAATTGAAACTGAATTAATTGAAGGTGAATGTAGAATTGAATTGATTTGAAGTCAAAGTTGACATTGTTTTGAATTGAAATCGAAATTGAATCGGTAGAAGGGAAATTGAAATTGTTTGAAGTGGGAAGTTATAATTGAAATGGTTTGGTTTTGAAGCTGTTTTTTCTTGTTTTCCAAATTACTCAGTTATATAAACCATTTTGAATACTTAAACTATTTTAATCTACTTAACCCAATTTAAATTATTTTAAACTAATTTATCTATTTTAAATCCATTTTAAAGATTTTAAGTATTTTTAACTATTTTAATTATTTAAACTATTTTTAAACTACTTAAAACTATTTTCTAAAATTTCAAATAGGTAAATAAGGTGAAATGTTTATGTTTAAATCTTGAATGTAAATACGAATTGGTTTAAATGAAGTTGCAACCTAAATTGAAATTCGAAAGAATTTTGAAATCGAAATGAGATATTGAGGCGAAAAATGTTTTTTGAACGGAATCTTACATTTTGAATAGATACGATGATATTTGAAATGGATTTGATTTTGAAGCGAATATGATATTTTGATATCAATTATGAATCGATTTGAAATGTTAAAGAGCCATCGGTGTAATAATACGTAGTTATTAAAGAGACCAGGATCGGATATGGACATATTCTCTGTCGATACCGAAAACCACTTTAATAACTATTATACGCGGAGTGTTGATCCAGAATGAAGTGGATGGTTTGGTGAACGCGTTGACTGAAGAAAGAGAACGATATTGGATGACCCCTGACATGACTAAAACAGGAGCCGCTCCGGGCCATTGAGGTTCGCCAACTCTAGAGGACACACTTCTTCGATACCATATCTGTTACATTTGTGATTCGATTTGGGTGCACCCCTTGATTTGGGAGCGTTATTTCGCAGTGTTGGGGTAGCTGCTGGCTATGCTCAACATCAGTCCGGATCACGCAACTACTAGTATCCTAGTTGGTATCGCCTTATGTACCTTGTCATACTGATTATCCTATTCGCGACCACTATGTTATGTTTTGTGTTATACCTATGGGGTACCCTCTGATAACCACCAGTTTATGGTGGGGCTTACAGTGCTGTATAGACTATGGAATTATAAAATGTGTTAAGGGGGATTATGGTAACGCCTTAACGCTATTTTGATACTTTATATTACTGATAGGCATATCTACTTAGCGTACATTACTACATAGTAGATAGTTTAACGGATCCTTAAGAGATGGAAAATCCCGTAACATCTCTTGAGTTATTGCACGCACGTTGACACTGGATATGAGATGTCAAACCCCGTAAACATCTCTGACGCTGTTACACTCATATTTATTTACGATTGATTTAACTTTCATAAGGATATTTTAGTCCTGACTTGAGTGTTTTGTCTTTTCATTACGCTCGGGTCAGTCCTGAATTTTTCAGATTTTTGAAGATCTATTTTGGAGGATGAAGAGGAAGATTTGGTATACTATTACTATTATTACCCTTGCATCATGCAATCTGCTGCATTATTTTAATTGTTCTGTTGTATATGTATAACTCTGATAAATGTTGTATAAATAATTGTCAAAGTATAGTAAACAGCTTCATGAACTGTTTATTTGACTGTTATATTTTATCGTTCCGCTGTGAGATTCTGTGTTGTTTCTTTTCCTTTATTTCTCTTTCTTTTCTTTTCTTATTTATCCCAATAACCATCTTCCCTTTTGAATGGTTTGGAGCCGGCATGTGTATTTGATCGTCGGGTTTAACTGTCCAAAAAAGTGGGTCGTTACAGTTGGTATCAGAGCTTTGGTTTAGCGATAACCTTAGCTTTGTGGGGTCTGACTCTTTATAAATAGGGTAGTAATACCCTATGATGAGTCGCTGAATGTATACATATGAGAGAGCGTATTTGTTAGTGATATAAAATGTTTTATATTGTTTCGGTTGATTTGTTGAGTGGCTTATGGATTCTGGTCAATACGAGTAATTAACGTCATTGATTGGGATCTCTAAACACTTAAACAGAACAATTTGCCATAGTATTGAATTGAAATTAGGTAGATGAAATAATTTTGCCCTAATTATATTTTGTATATAAAGAATTTATTTTCAAAAATTATTGTGATCTATCTAGCTTATTTGGTTGTTAGAAATGATATATTGGTTATTGTCATTAATTGGATATTGTAATTTAATAAATAAGGTGCATTACAAAATGAACAATGATAAAACACTTGTGGATTGTTTGGAAAAAATAATCCTATAAGAATATTTTATAAAGGTGACTTATGAATTAAAATAGATTTAAATTGAAAAATATTGGATTTAAGACCCGGAGATTTTGAAAAATGGTTCTCAAAGTTTTGAAGAAATATATAGTAATATTAGTTGGAAAATATTTATAGGAAATATTTTGAAAGGATTTTTAAGAAGAAATGAAATTCAGTACTCTTCTCTTTTGTCGCTGGAAAATAATTTCGGTGATGACTGCGCAGCATCATCGACGTTCATTTTCGAGTCTCAAAGTGGGGGAGACTTCTAAAAAGCTTTGCTTTTCTTCGAAATTATTTTGGGTAAATTGGTTTTGGTTTAAACTCTAAAGGTATGATTTGTTATATATAAAAAAAAGATATAAGTGTATATGTTTATTTCAAACGATTTGAAAAGAACCGGGCATTTAAAATTCTAAGTTATGTTAATTAGTAATTTTCAAATTATTTGAATGAAAGGTGAATGACCAGAATTTATAAAATAAGAGGATTAAGATATCTAAGCTTATGTTTTGGGAAAACTTTAGAGTTGTAGTGTACCTTTAAAGTTGAAAGGTAAAGAGGATTTAAAAAAATTAAGTTTGTGAACATTCTAATTAAGAAAAATGAAATTCTATAAATTTGTATAATACCAAATTTGCATTCTAATAACATATAATATGACTTACCAAATGTTAAAAGTTAAAATGATGTTTTGGATATGTAATGAGATATTGTATAAATGAACAGAACCTGAAAGTAATTGAAATATACAAGTAAGGAAAACTCAAAAAGGAATTAAAATTTATATAAAAGGAAAATTTGTTTGTGATAAAAAAAAATTATATATACTTAAATATAGCATGAAATGATAAATGGATAAATGGAACAAGTAAGTGAACTTAGGAAAGAAGACAAATGAATTGTATAATATCTTTTGTAAATTGGTTATAGAAAATAAATATAAATTGCATAGAAAAAATAGAATTTGTAACTTTTGAGATAACTATAAACTAAGAAGAGTCATTTATGAGAGGTTAGACTTTTATAGGATGATTAATAAACTAAAGTGCTGGTTAATAAATTGTTCCATAAATAAATTTGTTATTAACTAAAATTATGAAATTGAAGTAAATGTAAACAATAGAATTTGGTATAGATAAGAATCAATTGGAAAATGAAATTGAATTTAATTAAATTATATAGAATGTTTAAAATGAACTTGAGTAAGCAAATTCTATGATATGATGTTTAAGAAAAGACAATGTTAAAGAATATGCCATGTAAAGAAATGAATATACTAACTGCATAATGGATTATGAGTAATTAAGTGAAAAAAATATAAAAGCCAATAAAATAATTTAGTATAGATAAATTGGATAGAAATCCATTGGAAGAAATACGAGAGATTGTATGTATATTATTTTATTCGCATAACGATTTGATCCAAATTCAAGCACAAAAATTTCGAGATGATTTATATCGATCCAAGTAAGGATTTTCCACTCGATTCTCGACGGCGAACCCTGGATATGGATTTTTGGTTTGATTCTGGAATTCTCTATCATAGTATATGGCTATGCAAGGAGAGTAACAGTTTCCAATCAAGGAACCAAATCTGAGTCCGCACTAGAGAGTCGGGTGAACGATACTAGTTGGAAGTGAAATTGTGTGATCGAATAAGCGATTAGATTGATATTGCTCACGGATGATATATGTACGGCTTATGGACTTAATTAAAGTTATTATTGGAAATTTAAGATGCCAAATATAAAATGATTCTTTTAAAATTATATAACGGGGTATATATATATAAAAGAGATAAACCAAATTGAATGTAAAATTAATAATTTGGTTATGTTGGGTATGATTTGGTTGTTATACGATTGTTAGTTGATTATATATAATTCATTAAGTGTTAATGAAATTGAAAGCTATAAATCATTGAAATCAAATTGGAAGTAAAATGAATTTAAATAGAATTTAATTTGATTCAAATTGGAAGAGAACTAATGTAAATATAAATTAGTGAATGTTAACTAATTGAATTGAGAATGAATGTTAGTAAAATCCAACGTTAATGAATCAACTGTCATTAAAATTGAAAACCAAGTGAATAAATATTAATGAGAAGTGAATTTATATTGATTGGTTATGGATTTGTTGGATGATAGTTGATTTGGTGGATGCATTTATTGTTTTGTTGCATTTGCTATGTGACACATGTAGTTGTTATGTTTCTATATGATGTATATTGATATTATTTTCATATATGCATGTTTCTCATGGTTTGTTGAGTGTTTAGTAGGTGCGGATTGCGCTTACTTCGCATTTGGAGCTCGTTTTCGCGCTATATTAGCCGTATATGCTCGCTAACAATATATAAGGTACATATCTCGGATTACATACCGTACTTTTACACTTTTTTCCCTACGGGATGCCTCATCACTTGATGAGATGTATATTTGTGATATATATACTGTCATTTTTTTTCCGATCGAGCCGCGCAAAGGAGACTCTATCGAAATTTTCCGTAAATCCGGGTGTTAGAAAATTTTTCAAGTTTAAATTTTTTTTTATAACTTGTTTTGATAACTAACTTTTAAAGTTAGAAAGCCGTTCGGAGTAACTTAGTGGAAGCGTAGTTATGACTTTATAAATGGAATTTCATTGTTTTATAAGTTGGTAACTTTGAATAAAATATATCTAATGTTGAATTCTATACTTAGTTCCTTTTCCCTTATTTTCCCTTTTCGGGGACGAAAAGTTTTGAGTGGGGGAGAGTGTAACGACCCATAAATTTTCGATAATTAAAATATCTAATTTAATAAGGTTTCATGATTTAGTGTTAGAAAAAAATTTGTAAGTCGTTTGGAATAATAATAAATGTTGAATCCATTGGGTATAATAGAGTAATTGATTGATAAGTAAAATCTATTTAAATCAAATATTGAATATTGAACGGGTAAATTGTTTAAATTAAATATTTAAAACATATTGAATAATTGAATAACTGTAAAATGAAAATAGTGTTCTAAATTGTGAATTGGTTTTAAAAGTTGAATCTTATAAGTTCAATTTCAATATTTCAAAAGATAATGAATTATTGGATAATCGAAATTGTTTAAATTTAATATTTGGAATTTATTGAATAATTTAATAATGGGAATTGAATAACCGTATAATGGAAATGGTTGTTTTATAATTTTAATTCGTTTCAAAAGTAAAAATTTTAAGTTCATTTTTGAATATCTCAAAAGATAGTGATTCAAGAATAATAAAATTTGTTTAAATTTAATATTACGAATGTTTGAATAATTAAATTCCGAATTTGATATGATTAATTTTATATTGAAATTTAATATATGAAAATAGAGTGAATAATTGAAGTTTGATTTAATATGATTCAAATTGGTTTCCAAAGTGAATGTAAGTTATATTGGGATTATAATAGAGTTAATAAGATTTTAAAATTGGAATTTATTGGATAATTGAATGACGGGTTTAATATGATTAAAAATGATTTGTAAAAATTTTATTTTATCATATTATAGTTAGAATGATGTTATAGAACTTTTAAAATCGAATTAAAAGTAGATTTGTGAAAATTGTGAATTAAAAGTTATATTTTAATATTTAATATTTTAATATTTAATATTTTAATCCAATTATTGTGAATGATAGAAAAACAGCTGTTATTGAAGAGGAGGAACTTAGATCTGCGGAAAAAATGTGGTCCAATTCAATACTTATCTACTTGGTGGGTAAAAGACCATACTACATGTTTTTCAAGGCATATATCAAAAGAGTATGGCTTCCGAAAGGTAAGTTTGAAGTTTATGCTAGAGATAATGGTTTTTATCTTGTTCAATTTGAACTAGCAGAAGATTGCAATAAAATATTAGAAGGGGGACCATGGATGATGGATGGAAAATTCATCATCATGAAAAAATGGAACAGCTCAATCAAATATGAAAAAGACTTACTGCTATCGATACCTATATGGGTGAAATTCCCAAATTTAAATTTTGCATATTGGAATCATATAACATTATGTAAAATTGCTAGTACAATTGGAAAACCACTTGCTATGGATGAACATACCAAAAACAAAAGCAGAATAGCTTTCGCTAGAATGCTAATAGAAGTGGATGCATCATCCAAATTCGAAAATGAAGTTCAAATCAAACTGCCTAATGGCGATTGTGTTATGCAACAAGTCGAATATGAATTCATTCCACCAGTATGCCACAACTGCATATGTTTTGGTCATATGGACAATGAATGCCCGATTTCATTTAAACAAAAATGGATTCCAAAACAGGCATGCAGTAATCAAGAAAATAAAAGCAAGGATACTAACACAGCAGACGTGACAGTGCAACAAATACTGTATGTAAACTCACAAGGAGTAGTGTACCAGAATGCAGAAACCATCACAACAGAAGA
Source organism: Allium cepa (assembly GCA_030765085.1). Taxonomy (NCBI): domain Eukaryota; kingdom Viridiplantae; phylum Streptophyta; class Magnoliopsida; order Asparagales; family Amaryllidaceae; genus Allium; species Allium cepa. The sequence continues at coordinate 3,801,977 of CM060938.1, forward strand.
GTCCAATGTTCAAAATCTTACAGCACAAAACAAAGAAAACAATTCAAACATAGAAAATGTAATATCTCCTTCAGATTCAAATGCTAGGAATGTTAAAGCAGCTCAGACACTCTCAGAGGATCCAGCAGTTGCAATTGTAGCCTCGCCAGCAATAAATGCAGTATCTGTCTCACTATCAACAAGTAGCATGGCTGCTACAATTGCAAAGGGCCACAATGATCATGTTTCTGAAACACTTCACACTCACAACATCGAACAAGGTCCTTTGAGTACAAATACTCTGGACATCAATGCAGTGATATCATCGGCAAAAGCCTCAATCAGTTCATCATCATTGGAGATTATCAGACACAGGGAGTTGTCAAATCATAATAACGAAATTGCTTTAAATAATTCAAACCCTCAAATTTCTGATCTAACAACTGTGGTATCTGATACTTTGCAGGTGCAGAAAGACAAGGTAGACTCGAAAGTGGAAGAATCTTCTCTATCACAATCATGTATCAATCCCACATATCCCTCAAATGATAAGCCTCCCAACATCATGTCCAAAAACCTCACATCCATCAACCCTGAATTTGAAAAAGAAATTGCAGATATGAGAATCAAGAATTCACATGACAGGAGAAAAAACAAAGGGATACTTGAAAGTGTGACTCCCACTATTAGAACAAGGAGTCAAGCACATTCAACTAAATAATGTCTATTCTATGTTGGAATGTGCGAGGCCTTAATAAAGCAGCGCATATTATAGAGGTCAAAAAAATTGTGAGCTCTCATAAACCTTCAATTTTTTGCTTAGTGGAAAATAAATTAAAGGAAAATAAGCTTCAGCAATATATTGAATCATGGGGAAACAAATGGACTTGCATAAGTAACATAGAGCATCATCATAAATGCAGAATTCTCATCATGATAAATTTAGACATGTGGAGCAGCTATGTAATTTCTATGAGTAAACAGCACATCACTTGCATGATCAACAACATTGCAGGGGCACAATGCATCATAACAGTCATTTATGCTTTAAATTTAGAATCTGAGAGAGCTAGCTTATGGAGTCAGTTGGAAAAAGAAGCTAATACTTTCAGTATCCCTTGGTGCATTATTGGAGATTTCAATTGTGTTAGACTATTGAATGAAAAATTGGGAGGCAATAAACTGAACATCAGAAATGTTCAAGAACTCAATAACTTTATCAATTCTACGGGGGTTAATGAAATAAATATTTCTGGAGTTAAATATTCATGGAGATCAGGGCCTCAGAAAAACATTGCCACAAAAATAGACAGACTCTTCTGCAATATAGAATGGATGCACATGTTCAAAAATTCTCATGCAAAATACCTAGAACTATCAACAAGTGATCATGTCCCTATCTTGTTCCACTTCAACAACATCCAAACATATGATGGTCCTAAACCTTTCAAGTTCATGAATCATTGGATTCTGTGCAAGGGGTATAAAGAAATAGTAGGAAAATGCTTTAAATTCCCTGAAAGCAATCAGATGTTTAATCTCATCCAGATGCAGAAAAATATAAAAAAGGAAATCAAAAATTGGAGCAAAAGGAAAAATGATTTACAATCTCAAGTAACTAAATGCAGACAAGAGGTTAATGATGCTCTGCAAATTTTAGAATCAGATCACACTTCCTTTAATGCCCACAAATTGCATGAAGCACAAGTTAATCTGGCCAAAAGTATGGAGTTACTAGCAATTGACACCAAGCAAAAATCTAAATGTCAATGGATCAAATGGGATGACAGCTGCTCTAAATTCTTCTTTGCCAAACAAACAACCAGGAAATTTATCAACAACTCTCATAACATTCTAAAAGAAAATGGAGAAATGGTCAAATCACCAAAAGAAATAGAGAAAGAAGCTGTGAAATTTTTCTCCAATTTATATAACAAAAGTAATATGGAAAAACATTTTCCCAACATCATCCCAAAAAGAAAACTAAATGACTGGGGAAAAGTTTTTCTAAACACCGCTTTTGATGAAAAAGAAGTTAAAAGAGCCATCTTCAGTGTGCATAATGACACAGCCCCTGGGTATGATGGATTTAATGCCAATTTCTACAAAACACACTGGAATGAATTAAAGAAACCTCTTTTAGAAGCAATGCAGACCTCATTTGATAATGGTAAAATAGTGAGAGAGATCAATCACACCATCATATCATTAATACCAAAAGTTAAAACCCCCCAATCAGTGTCAGACTTCAGACCCATAGCTTGTTGTTCCATGTTATACAAAATTCTATCAAAAATTCTATGTGACAGAATGAAGTATGTGCTTGCAGAATTAATTTCAGACAACCAAACAGCATACTTACCAAACAGACAGATAAAAGATGGAATAATAATTGCACATGAACACATCAGAAACTTCAACAAACATGGCAGCAATAAAATGTGCATCAAGGTAGATCTCAAAAAAGCATATGATTCAGTTAATAGAGACTTCATTTTACACATGATGAAAAACATGGACTTTCCTGTTAAATGGGTAAAAATCATACATGAAATGATACGTACACCAAGTTTTTCATTTTCAATTGAAGGATATCACAAAGGTTATTTTACTGGCAGCAATGGATTGAGACAAGGAGACCCATTATCCCCTTATCTCTTTACTTTATGCATGGAATATTTCACTTTGTTGATGGATGCAAAAGCTGCTAAGGGTAAAATAGAATCTGTAATAAAAAACAATCCCACAATTACTCATTTAATCTATGCAGATGATCTACTAATTTTCACTAATGCAAGTGCTACTGGAGCAAAAGCTATCAAAAGCTGTTTCAAGAAGCTACAGAAAGTAACTGGTTTGGAAATGAACAATCTCAAAACTCAAGTTTTTTTTCAACAAATTTTGCAATAACAAGGAACAAGTGCTCAACATTCTAAACATACAGGAAAGCCAATTACCAGTCAGATATCTTGGGTTACCCCTATCAGTGACATATATCAGACAGTCAAACTGCAATCATCTGATTGACAGAGTAATAAAGAAAATGCAAGGTTGGGAATGCAAATTTCTAACAATTACAGGAAGAATTGAATTAATTAAGGTTGTTATCTATCCCATGGTTAGTTTTTGGATGCAGTGCTTCATGCTCCCTAGCATAACCATCAAGAAAATCAATCAATTATGCAAACTTTTCATATGGAAAGGTAAAAAAAGCAAGGTTCCATGGGAAACTGTTACAACTGAGAAATCAGAAGGTGGAATGGGTTTGAAAAAATTATCAGATTTAAATACCACTTTCTGCATAAAAAGAATTTGGGAAACACTTAACAATTCCACTTTCAGTGCAAGGTGGTTAAATGAGAGATATGCAAATAAAGAAACACTGTGGGAATCTAACTACAATAACAGTTTCTCATGCACTTGGAAAAAAATGCTATACCACAGAAGAGAAGCACAAAAATCATTAGACAGAAGAATTGTTGATGGAAAGTCAACAAGTTTATGGTTCACTCCTTGGATAAATGGCTCAACATTATTAGAAAAATTGGGACAAGAGACTTTAACATACTCCAGAGGCAAAAATCACAAAGTAAATCAAATCATTTCTAACAATGCATGGAGAACAGAATCTATCTCATACCTAGGCAACATAAGTGAAGACATAAAACAAGTGCCCATTTATCATGATAAAGCAGAGGACTACTGGTTCTGCAACAATAGTAAAAATGGAAACTTCTCCTTCCGCATTGTATGGAACAATCAAAGAAATAAACTGCAGGAAACCAATTATCACAGAATCATATGGAATAACATATCTCTACCTAAAATGAATGCGTGCTTCTACAGAGCTCATTTCAACTTTCTACCAACCAAAGACAAATTAAAAAGGCAAGGAGTGATTGAAGAATCCATCTGTGTTTTATGCAACACAGAAGAGGAAACATGCAAGCACTTATTTTTCAACTGCTCCTTTTCCAAACATGTATGGTACTGGATCAGGACTATGATGGGTAATCCTATCACGCATAACAATATTGATTTTTCCATCTCAGACATTATGGCATATATTAGTCAGAATTTTGCAGCTAAAAACATCGAAAGAGATATCATTATTGCCGCGGTTAGCACAGCCATATGGTTCATTTGGAAGAGCAGAAACTCAAAAATATTCAAATTTGACAATCCAGATAAAATTGCTGTTTGCAAATCCATAAAGCTCATGGTTCGAGACATTATCATCAACAAATCCAAGTTTTTTTCACTCAGCATGATTAATCCCAATGAAACCCTAGCCAGATGGGAAATTATACCTTTGCGTGCAGATCTTACCTTACCCGCGCCACCCAATCCCTCAACCACAATAACATCCTCAAGGTACATGATTGATAGAGAAGATGATGAAGCTGAGAGCTCTATTAAGTCCAGATGCACCGAAAGTGGAAGATCTATAGTTGGAAGAGAAGAAGATTTACCAGGCAGAGAAAACGAGCCGCCATGAGAAAAGCAACGCAAAAGTTACGCAGTATGTTTAGGGTTTTGGTCGTGGTGTAAATGGGCCGTATACTTTGTGTAAGCAATATAATGTAAAGTGTGAGTATGTATTGATTTCTCCTCAATATCAATAAAGTATTTTGACCTCTTTTTCAAAAAAAAAAATAATATTTAATTGACGAGTTAAAATAGCCACTTTTCAAACTTTCTCGGATTTCGACGAAACCAGTTTCATCGGATCCGTAACGTGATATTATTGTACGATTTCAAATTTCGTGTCAATCGGATTTACCGTTTGTCCGGGGCAAGCTAAAACGCCTAGAAATTAGTTTAAATCGATTTAATTTAAAATCGATCGTTTATTGCCGTAACTCGCACAGATGATCGAATTAGCTTCCGAAACCAATTCCATTGTGTCCGAAACGCGGGGTAAACCCTAGGAATGCCAATCACCGCACGAGATTTGGAGTCCGGATTTTGGAGTGAATAGTGTTTTTCGTTATTTTCTATAAAAGGATCCACTCTCCTCTATTTTGCAAAACCCTAGAAGACAAAGCTTCTGGCCACCACTAACAGAACCCACGGCCAGAAAACATCGTCGTTCCTCCTCCATTATCTTCGAATCCCTCAGTCAATTCAAGAAATGTTCGACTACAATAACGTAGAGCGCGACGAGAGCTAGCTATCCAACGGTCAAGATCGCGAATGGTGTTACGAATCAACGACAATCCTCACTTGAACGGTCGAAGTTGCACACACTTTTCGAGACAGAGAGGGGGCCGAGTTCACCATGGTTGCGGCTGAAAGTAGAGGAAGGTGAGGGGCTTCGTTTGGCATTTCCTGATCGAACTCCGGAGCAACGAGCTGGTCGCGAGAATCTAGGGTTAAGTGGCGGCTTGGGTTCCTGTACGTGGGTTTCGAACGTGAGAGAGGAAGGAGGGAGAAGCTTCTGTGTGCGGCCCTGATGCAAACAACAGGAAATGGACGGCTATGATGGTAAAAGAGTTTAAAAATAAAAATAAATATAGAAATTGATTTATATAAATTTGTGTAAACTTTAAACTATCATAACTTTTTCATACGAGGTCCGTTTTGGACGAAACGAATTGCGTTGGCTTCGTTTTGTCGAGCACTACGCTATGGATCTGGATGGGAATCGTTTGGAGCTAGTGAAAATTTCGGCTAAAATTAAACGCTCGTTTAATTTTATTCGAAATAAAACGCTGGAACTACATTGAAATCAAAGTGAGTGTTTTTATAACGCTCACAACGTACTGAATATCTTTATGCTAGTTAAATCTGATATTATGAAGTGTTATGAATTTTATTTGTCGTTTTTTGATAAAATTTAATTGTCATATAGATTGTCATTTGAATTAACCGTTGAAAATTAAATTGACAGTTAAAATTGAAATTGAAATTGAATTGCGATTAAATTACCTGACATGGATAACTATGAAATTGCCATGAATTGTATTGTCTATTGGATGATGTATTTCGATGGATGCTATTGGTTGATATTTAAATGTTTGGATGTTTATTTGCTTATATATATCCTATTATGCATACATATGAAAATGTGATTTGATTTAAGTGATATATATTCATCCCTGACATTTAATTGAAATAAATAATTACTTGGCCATACGATAGAAAATTATATACGGACACCGAATTGGCTAAATTAATAATTTTTAAAAATCGTCGATTTGAGATTTATTTAAATGTTTTGATTTAAAATTTATAAATAGAAATCAATTTATAGAAATCGAATTTATCGAAAAATTGAGTTTGGAATGTTGAAATAAATTTTGGTTAAAAGAAATTGTTAAATAATTAAAGTGGAGACTTTGGAATTTAAAAATCGGGATATGATTGAATTTCGTAAATTGATTTGTTTAAAGATTTAACCTTAATTCGAGCTTTGAATATTACTAAGTAAAAGCGATATAAAAAGATATTTTGAAATTGAGCTTAAAATTGAATCATATTTGTAATTGGGTTTTAAATTTGAATATTGAAAGATAATTTTGTTAAGTATTATAAATTGGTATTTTGAAAAATCAAGCTCCGAATCGATATAAATTGAAATTGAATTAATTGAAGGTGAATGTAGAATTGAATTGATTTGAAGTCAAAGTTGACATTGTTTTGAATTGAAATCGAAATTGAATCGGTAGAAGGGAAATTGAAATTGTTTGAAGTGGGAAGTTATAATTGAAATGGTTTGGTTTTGAAGCTGTTTTTTCTTGTTTTCCAAATTACTCAGTTATATAAACCATTTTGAATACTTAAACTATTTTAATCTACTTAACCCAATTTAAATTATTTTAACTAATTTATCTATTTTAAATCAATTTTAAAGATTTTAAGTATTTTTAACTATTTTAATTATTTAAACTATTTTTAAACTACTTAAAACTATTTTCTAAAATTTCAAATAGGTAAATAAGGTGAAATGTTTATGTTTAAATCTTGAATGTAAATACGAATTGGTTTAAATGAAGTTGCAACCTAAATTGAAATTCGAAAGGATTTTGAAATCGAAATGAGATATTGAGACGAAAAATGTTTTTTGAACGGATCTTACATTTTGAATAGATACGATGATATTTGAAATGGATTTGATTTTGAAGCGAATATGATATTTCGATATCAATTATGAATCGATTTGAAATGTAAATGAGCCATCGGTGTAATAATACGTAGTTATTAAAGAGACCAGGATCGCATATGGACATATTCTCTGTCGATACCGAAAACCACTTTAATAACTATTATATGCGGAGTGTTGATCCAGAATAAAGTGGATGGTTTGGTGAATGCGTTGACTGAAGAAAGAGAACGATATTGGATGACCTCTGACATGACTAAAACAGGAGCCGCGCCGGGCCATTGAGGTTCGCCATCTCTAGCGGACACACTTCTTCGATACCATATCTATTACATTTGTGATTCGATTTGGGTGCACCCCTTGATTTGGGAGCGTTATTTCACGGTGTTGGGGTAGCTGCTGGCTATGCTCAACATCAGTCCGGATCACGCAACTACTAGTATCCTAGTTGGTATCGCCTCATGTGCCTTGTCATACTGATTATCCTATTCGCGACCACTTTGTTATGTTTTGTGTTATACCTATGGGGTACCCTCTGATAACCACCAGTTTACGGTGGGGCTTACGGTGCTGTATAGACTATGGAATTATAAAATGTGTTAAGGGGGATTATGGTAACGCCTTAACGCTATTTTGATACTTTATATTACTGATAGGCATTATCTACTTAGCGTACATTACTACATAGTAGATAGTTTAATGGATCCTTAAGAGATGGAAAATCCCGTAACATCTCTTGAGTTATTGCACGCACGTTGACACTGGATATGAGATGTCAAACCCCGTAAATATCTCTGATGCTGTTACACTCATATTTATTTACGATTGATTTAACTTTCATAAGGATATTTTAGTTCTGACTCGAGTGTTTTGTCTTTTCATTACGCTCGGGTCAGTCCTGAGTTTTTCAGATTTTTAGAGATCTATTCTGGAGGATGAAGATGAAGATTTGGTATACTATTACTAGTATTACCCTTGCATCATGCTATCTGCTGCATTATTTTAATTGTTCTGTTGTATATGTATAACTCTGATAAATGTTGTATAAATAATTGTCAAAGTATAGTAAACAGCTTCATGAACTGTTTATTTGACTGTTATATTTTATCGTTCCGCTACGAGATTTTATGTTGTTTCTTTTCCTTTATTTCTCTTTCTTTTCTTTTCTTATTTATCCCAATAACCATCTGCCCTTTTGAATGGTTTGGAGCCGGCATGTGTATTTGATCGTCGGGTTTAACTGTCCAAAAAGGCGGGTCGTTACAAAATAAGACCTCCATAATTAGTTGCTTTGATTGTAATTTGTTGATCGTCCTTGTCCAACACTTGGACTTGCCATATATATTTGTCCCACATAAGGAGTATACTTCCTTTCTCGCCCAAGTCATTATCGTGCACACATTCCCATTCATCATCCATAATGTCCGCAAAGAAACTTAGATTGTTATCATTAAAATTTTAGGCATCATTGTTAAGACCTCTTACATTCCAACTTATTATGGACATTTAGGAATTGGACCCACTCCTCAATTTTCTAGGAGAAGTTCCTTGTGAGCTAGTCGCCTTTCCCTTAGAATCATTCTTCTTGAATTTTTCTTCACACTTTTGGTAGGGTTTGCTATAAAATTTGTTATTAGACATTTCCTCTACCTCATCTTTAGATTTTTTTTAAATTCAACTTACTGATGTCTTTAGTTATTTCAGGGAACAGGTTCTCAACAACTCCTTCTGCACGTGCTTGGTTTGGTTCCACCCCCTAAGTTTCAGCATTTGGCTCCTTCCGAACCTCACTTGCAACAGCCTTATCCTTCTGGGCCTCCTCCACTTAGCCAATAGCATAAGACTCGGATAGGTCATCATGTACATTAGTAACTATGGGGGTAGTGATAGCAGGGTGAATAAGATCTACCGTAGAGGAAGATCCTATATTTTTTTTCATATACATTCTGCTCTTTGTATATGCTGGTTGGAACTTCTACATTTCTTTCCTCCTTCACACTTGTCTAATAGGTTGCATTGTCACTTCATATTGGGCATCAGAATGTCCAAATCATTTACATTGCGCGCATTTGAGAGGCACAAACTCGTATTTAATATCTTGTATGTAAATATTACCCTTGCTATCTTTTGCTCTAACTTGCCTCTTCAGTTTTGATGTAACTTTGATATCTATTAGCACATGTGCATAGTTCAGACGTTTGACGTTCCTTGTATAGTCATCCATGGCTAAATGTTCCCCAATTAGGCTAGCTAGTTTGCTTATCCCTCTAATGTTCCATAACTAATAAGTCCAGAGTCAACACTCTTACCCAGATTGGGTGAGACTCAAGCATGTCGTGCCCTAATCTTAGATTGGGTTACCATTTATTAATGAAAATCGATTTGCTACCCATGAACCATGGTCCCCTATCAAGAACCTTCTTATAATCGACCTCATGTGAGAATTTAATCAAGTAAAATCCATTTTCACGGCCAAAATCATCCCACAAACCAGTTGCCTACCGTTCATGTTTGATATAAGCATTTAAATGGACATAATAAGGCCTTTTCCCAACCAAGTATATGTTAATAGAATTGCAACATATGTTTTTAGCATAAAAAACACCTCGTCATCAGGTTATTACATACGCACATACATACCTACATACATATATAAAGTAAAATAATTTTTTTTGGAATGTATGTTTCACATAAATAAATGTTATGAGAAACATGTAATATATTATAACGCTTAGGAACAATTACTAATTTACTTAAGTCAATAATAATAATATTTTATTATGCATTTTTTAACTATTTGTTGGTTGTGAGTTCATAAAATTTATTTATTTATTTGATCATGTTCAATACATCATTATAATTAATATTTCAAAAATATTAATTATTTTGATTAATTTATAACGATTATTAATTAAATTAGAGGTCAAAAGAATATTATGTTTCGGTTGTGTGACTCTAAGGTGAAAATTTGATCAACGACTAATATCAAACAATTCGAATACTAATGTTCACACGTCACTTAGTAGGTGGTTTGACATTTTGGCTAAATTTATCGCTTACTTGATTTTAGTAAAATCCAATTTTACTTTATTTATGTTACCCGATAGTTTTAATTATTTACACCAATTCTCTTCGCCAAAAATGTAACACTTTAGAGTTGTGGAATTTGGTAATGGTTAAAATTTCAATATCATCCATATTCAAATTTAAAGTCTAAATACAAAGTCTTTGGTTCAGTAATAATAATAATCATTAACCGAACTACTCAGGCTAGAGATTTTGAATTTGGGCTAACTTTAATTGACCATGATACTAACCTTATATAACTAAGGAGACAAATTCTCTCTTGAATATTGTTTTATTTCTAATACTTTCGCTCGACCCAACTATAATTGTTCGATGGACTTCATGTCATGACTTTACTATAATCAAAGCAAAGCTTTCATATTTAACATTAACAACATTCTCAAGCCAAGAGAACTGTTCAAATTAGTCATCTCGATATTTTTCTATTTGACCTTAGTTACATTAAGCAACATAAAACTATCGAGTGAGTCGTCCCATAATTATCCGATAACTATTAGTACTTAACCTCTTGCTGCTCCTAACAGCCATGAGTAATACACTGCATGACATTTGGAGAGTTTTACGTACTCTAGTCCCAACGGATACATTGATGTCTAGTCTCAATACATCTTGACTATGAAAATTTAAAATGATATGCTTATCATACTGTGATATAATACTCATGGTTACAACTATTTGTAACTGCTATCACAAACACATCATTTACGGACTTTGTGACATATATACTTAAATTAACTAATTAATTATTTTTTTAACTTTTTATAACAAGTATATAATAAAAAGGAAACACTTCTTATTTTGAACAAGATTGGTAATCGATTTAGATTAATGTAACAAATCGCATAATTACCCTTAGAGCATACCCCCAACTCTATCAATTTTCACAAATCAATGGTAACAAACATGTCATGGCTCTATTCATTATGGTTCACAGCTGTAACTCTAGTCAATTGGGATATCATATCATGTCTATATTAGATGAGTTGCTTCTTGTTGTGTAAATACAAATCATCATTTTAAATCATTCATTTTACGAGGTCGGCTCTACTTTTTTTTATAAGAGTGTTATATCATGCTTACGATCAGTTGTAAGTACACTTCACACGATCTCTAAGTTCCCACCTACATCTCTAGCATTTGAAGGCATGATAATCTTAGTTGTGTTGTACTCCACATTAATCTCCATCATGTGGCACTATTTCTCCTCTTTGTTTACACTATGCCTCTGAAAACATTCAGTTGCATTATATGTCTATGCAACGGATCATTTGGACATAGTGACGCTAGACAAGCTCATCATGATTCTGGTAATGACCCTTGAATCAGTCCATAAGGATGGATACTAGCATCTAGTAGTCATAACCTTATAATGTTCTCGTCAAATGTGTATTCATTAGATTTCAAAACATTTGTCTTTTCTAACATCTATTATTTTGAAACGACATTATATCCTATTTTCATCAAATAAATGTCATGTACATGCATTTCATCACATCATATTATAATACACCATTATGAGGAAATTTAAACATGACAATTCGTATATTTACATCAATAAAATCATCGAATATAATTAGTCTTTCATATTCTTATCATGCGCAAATCACACATTATATATGCTTGTGTTTAATAACCAAACAAGTGTTCAAAAGCACTCGTAATCATTCAAACCACACATTTCATTCAAATCATACTTTGCAATACTACAATATACCTGTATATTTAACACATCATCCATAACCAAGATTATATAGTTCATTCACTACCACACCAAATAAGCTTTCAATCACTTAGAATAACATAAATATTCTCACATAGCATAGGCAAAAGTTACATCAAAATCAAACAAACTTTCAGTTCATCCAAATTTATATTTATACTTCACATTCATAATATATAATTATGTTTTTTAAAATAGATATACCTCGTATTTACATTGTAACTATTCAATTTAACCAACTATTTGTCGGTACTAAGTGATATTCTTAACAAAGCTACATATTTACATTTTAAACTAACTAAATTCAAATTCATGTACATAATACTTTTTAACCACTTCTTGTTCACAACTTTCAATACCATCTTTCAATTATTCCATAAATTTCCTTTCATAGAAAAGCTTTCGTACATTTTATATCTTTAAGAAAAATAGAACTCATTTTAAAAATCACTCAATAATGATTTGATAATATATTGAGTTGAATCTTAATTATAAAATCTTATACAGAGGAATTTTAAATTCATTTAAAAATCATTCCTGAATCTTCTTAAGTTTCAGTTTAAAGATCTTTATAAAATTCAATCCAATCCCACTTTTAAATCTCTACATATAAAAACTATGTATTTTCCTTTACCTTTTATTTCAAATAAAACTTGAAATGCCCACAGGGTTAGTGCAGTTGGCTGATGGTTCGGACTGTGAAACCAAAGATCACGAGTTCAAACCTCGAAACTAGAAACCTTGTAATAAGTACCCAGAGTATATGTTTGTCAAGCATATACATTCCTAGAGTTTACACGCGAAGATTAGTTCTCTAATAGTTCAAAAATATAACTTGAAATAATATTCACTTCATTTCAAAATAAATTGAAAGTCGCAATTTCCATACTTTAAAAACTTCAAACCACTTGTAAATTCATTTCATTGGACACAATAAACTTAACAAAACAATACATATTGTTGCTTTATTAATCCAAACAATCCATATATTAGGCAATCATTTTAATTTCATTTCATTCTAATTACGGTTCATTCAATTGTACTTCAAATATGTACAAAACTCCACAAAATGCATTCAAATAATTCATCTCATGAATCAACGCTATCATTGTTTCAATTTGCATCAAAATCAGGTGCATACTTCACTTTACAATTCTTTATCAATATTTGCAAAACATTTTGAATAAATCCAATATAATATAAGAAATAAACTTTGATATCTCTTAATCTCCAAAATACATTCAATCCCATTCATTCTTTTATTGCATACAATCTGAAATACATAAATACATTCAATGAATATAACCCATACCAGTATCCATATCACTCATTTCAATTGAATTATCATCCTATAATTCACATATATTCATTTGCATGCTCTTGGTCAATCATAATAACCACTTATAACACTAATGGTCACCTAATGATTCATGAAACCAAGGTATATTCACCAAAAGCAATTACAATACTCATAATCATGCAGTAAACTTCATTAATTCCAAAAATAATCTCTACATGTGGCTAGTATACTTAATTGTGAGAATTAAACTGATCATCACAGCAAACTATATCTCAAAATCATCTCATATGAAATCAATAGTTGAGTTATACTCATTAACATCGTTGTTAAAACATTTTTCCAACATTCAAACTCCAACTCATCCCTAGCTCCAGCCTTTACCACCTCGACATTTTCGGCATGCTTCCTACATTATGAAACCCAGTTCGCATCGTTAGCTCATGTTGCCTCCTTCAATCATGGGCTACAACCCTATCACTTAGATGTTGATACAGCTCCTTCTCCACCCATTGGTTTTTCTACTTTCGCTTTTCGATTTGCATTTGATATTTAGGGAATAAAAAGGGTATGGGCTGAAGATAGAAGGACATAAGAATGAAGAGGAGGTTGGGAGTGGATAGGCTTTAGGTTTTGGTCCAATAAAATAAAAGGGAAAATTATTAATTCCTTTCTAAAATTCTATTAACACCCCAGGCCAACTATAAACCAACGGGTTCTACCCATTTCAAAATTAACCCAAGTCATTTTATCAATTTTAAAATCCATACAAGATGTTATCGTAATATTTTATTTCTTTTTCGTAATTTTTTCTTCCTTTTATCAAAATATCGCGTTTCGATTTTGAGCAATTTTAATATAATTGTTTTATTCGACAAAATAGTTCCATAATTTTACAATTATTGTTTACTTTGCCAAAATAATTTTTTAGACAATTTTTTGATTTTTTAGACCCAATTCAAATTCCAAGATTCAAATTTTTAAATCAATATTCTCTTTTAATTATCAAATAAATTCAAACTTTAGTTTATTAAATTGAATTCAATAAAATATTCAAAATAACTTTTAAACTTTATTTATTCATATAAAATTATTATTCCATATTTAAAATTTGTTTAAATTTCAATTCCAAATTTTATATTCAAATGTTTGAATCACCTATTCAAATATACAATTAAATTCCTAAAAATTCATTTTAATATATTTATTTTATTTTAAATGTGACGACCCACATTTTGGGGGTTTTAAATCGACAATAATTTACACATGTCCAATCCAAACAATCCGAAACATAGATAATCATTGGGCTTAATTAAGAAAAAGAAGAAAAGAAGAAGAAAATAAACACAGAAACTCACAACGGAACGATAAAATATAATGATCAAATAAATAGTTCATGAAGTTGTTTCTATTATACATTTGATTATAATTTATATAACATTCACCAGAGTTACATATACATCAAGAATAAATAAAGTAATGCAGTAGACAACATGATGCAGGAATATTAATAGTAATAATATACCAAATCTTCATCTTCATCCTCCAGACTAAGTCTTCGGTAAGCTAAAAAACGCCGGACTGACCCGAGAGTAATGAAAAGACAAAACCCTCAAGTCAGGACTAAAGTATTCTTATGTGAGTCAAATCGGTATCGCATATAACATGTGTGTAATGCCATTAGAGATGTTTACAGGGTTTCACGTCTCCTATCCAGTGTATAAGGCATGCAATAACTCAAGAGATGTTACAGGATTTTCCATCTTTTAAGGATCCATCAAAATATTTATATGTAGTAAAATATGCTACATATATAATGTCTAACCAATAAAATAAATATTTTTCTTAGCTTTAAGCCTTTACATTGATCCCCCTTAACTTGTTTTAAGCATTGGCATATAGTTTGCATTTGACACAACCAGTAGAATATCGGTAGTTAGGAATGCGTTGTGATACGATAACACAAAATCAAAATCATATGGGTCTCGTTTAGGGATAAAAGTATGACAAGGCACGTTAGGCAATGCCCAAGGTAGGATACTACCAGTTTACCCTTCCTAGCTGGTGGTAACGCGTCATAGCTATGATCGCACACCACGTCCAACAATTCCATAATTCAGAGAGTGCACACCAATCAATCACAATGTAAATGATGGTAATACGAAGAAATGTGTCTACTAGGGATAGCTAGCCACCTGTATGGCTCTTGTTTTAGTTATTTCAAATTGGTGCAAGTGCTAGGCGAATCCTTCATCGTTCTCTTTCTTTAAATCCAGTAAACGTTGTCAAATCCAACCACTTTGTTCTGGAGTCTCCTCCACGTACACATTTGTTAAAGTGGTTTTAGTATCGACAGAGAGAATGCCCATATTCGGCTCTGGTCTCTTTAACAACCAAACGTCGCTTTACATACCGGTTGGTTCTTTTACGTTTCGAAAAATGTTCATACTTCATATCAAAATATCATCTTCGCTTCAAAATCAAATCCATGCATTTGCTCAAAATATATTGTTTCAGTTCAAAATCATGTTCGCCTTAACATCACGTTTTAGGTTCCAAAATTGTTTCAAATTTACATTTTTGTTATAACTTTATTCGACCCAATTAGTATTTAAATCCACGATTTAAAAAAAACATTCCACCCTTGGCTGGTTTGAATTTTTGAAGCATAGTTTGAATAGTTTAAAATAGTTTAAATAATTAAAATAGTTAAAATAGTATAAATGGTTAAAATAGTTAAAAATAGTTTAAATGGTTAAATAGTTTAATATAAAATAGCTTAAGTATTAAAATGGTTAATATAGCAAAATAATCTGGAAAACCAAAATAATTTGTATATTTAAGAAGATAGCCTTTAAATAGTTTTATCATTAATAATTTATTTGAAAATAGTTTTAAAGTCAAACCGATTCATTTCCAACTTATCAATTTAAATCAATTCAAATTTCCTTTCGATCGATTCAATTTCGATTTCAATTCAAATCGATTTCAACTTCGATTTCAAATTAATTCAATTCCACTTTCAACTCCAATTATTTCAGTTTCAATTTATATCAATTTCGAGGTCGATTTTGAAAATATCGATTGAAAACATTTAAATCAAATTATCCTTCAGTATTCAGTTTAAAATCCCAATCTTCAAATATAGTTAAATTTCGAGCTCAACTTCAAAATATCGTTTTTATATCACTTTTACTTAGTAATATTCAAAGTTCGAATTTAAGTTCAATCTTTTAAAATAAATCGATTTCGAAAAATTAAAATTATATTTCGATTATAACTTCAAAATCTCAACTTTGATTATTTAAACAATTTCGATTACCAAATTTAAATTTCAACATTCAAGGCTCAAGTTTGAAAATAATTTGATTTCTATAAATTTGATTTTTTTTATTTTTTTAAATAAAACCATTTAAATAATTTTAAATCAAAAATTTTAAAATTATTGAATTTAACCAATCTGGTGTCCATATATAATTTTCTATCTTATAGCCAAGTGATCAGTTATTTCAATTTAATTTCAAGAATATATATATAATTTCAATCCAAATTACAGTGTCATAGGTATATATTATTTCAACCAATTTATTAATTCATTCGAAATAATTCAATTTACGTTTTATATATTGTGATTAATTTACTAGGTGATAACAGGATATATATAAAATAAATAAACATCCAATCATCCAAATATCAATCAATTGGCATCCATCACAATCAATCATATAAACAAACAATATAATTCACAACAATTTCATAGATAATAATGTTGGATAAATTACTAGCAATGAAATCCCAATTTCAAATCTAAATTTCAATTTAAATTTACTAACGGTTAATTCAAACGATAATTAAATTTTATCAAACAAAGACCAATAAATTTATGTCACTTCATAATTTCAAATTTAACTATCATAAAAATATTCTAGTACGTTGTGAGCGTTATAAAACACTTACCTTGAGTTTCAATTTTAAATCAAATCGAACGTTGTTCGATTTACCCAAAAATTTTAACTAGCTCCAAACGACTTCAAATCAGTTCTAGAATGTAGCGCTCGACGCCAATATTCCATTGATGCTTGTTTCGTCCAATTTCGACCTCGTACGACAAAGATATACATTTTTGAATATTTTCATACAATTTATATAAATAAATTTCCTTTTTATTTTTAATTTTAAACCTTAATTGAATCTGGCCATCCAAAGTTCAACAGCAGATTAAGGTCGTGCTTCATCTTCTTCTCGATCGCGTTCAACAAGTGTATATGCAAACCCAAAAATGCCTTCAAACCGTAGATACCGCTCATCCCTCGTCGCATTAGAACACGATCCATCAACGCCACAATGTAGCTCATCCATCCATGCCCCCCACGCCTCTAACCATGTTGAACTCGGTGGCACCCATCACTAGAAAAACAAGCACGAGCGATCGACCATCACGGTCGAATTCTGACCATCTCGCTTGTGACGACCCGAAATTTTTAGATATTTAAAAATTGGAATATTTAATCGACTTTAAATATTTAAAAGTTAGTTTCTAACTTGAATTTCCAATATAGCTATTTATTTAGTAACTTAAATATTGAATTAAAAATATTTCAAAGGCTCGTCAAATTTATATTGATAATATTGAAGATAATAGAAGTGATAAAATTGAATTCAAAAGTATTTTGTTCATTTTTAAAAATATATAGTTTAAATTGATATTTAAAAATAACCTTCCGAGGCATAGTCTCGGATTTCGACGAAACTAGTTCAGTTGGATCCGTATTATTGTATTATTATCGAATTTCAATGTTCATGGTGATTGGAGTAGTTGTGTGAGCATACGGTAAATAAACGCGTTGAGATTAAATCGAAAATTCAATTTTATAACTGGGTTCAAAAGCTATCTTCTCCATACGATCGAGTTAGAACTCGAAACCTTTTCCAATGCGTCCGGAATAGGCGTATAACATTATAAATGCTAGGCGGCATGCCTCCGTAAGGTTCAAAATTTCAAAATATGTATAAGGAGATATTTTTATAATTAAATGATATTATAAATTGGAAAAGTCAAAGTCGTTCCTTCCTTCTGAAGTAAACCCAGTTTATACGCAAGCTCTCCCCTTTTTCATTTCAATCGGATCATGTGTCATTCCTCTTTAAAATCACATCCTCCTCTTTTCCCAGTCAAAAAATAACCAAAAAAAGGGATAGGACGAACGAAAATCTCGTTTAACATAAAAATAAAATAAAAATCATCGCGACTTGGAACCACGGTCGAGGCTAGGGCATGAGGCACCGCTGGTTGTGGCGATAGTCGAGTGGGGCACGAGATGTTAGCGGCTAGCTAGGGCTGGTCAAGTTACTTGATGCGAGTGCTGGGGGAGTGCGATCGTGGAAGTGGCGATGGCACGGAGATGAGAGCACGCTGCACAGCTAGGGTTAGGGTTGATTCCTCGAAGACTTTGGCGATGTCGCGATGGAATTGAGGATCGCGTGGAGCTCGATGGCTAGGGGTTTGGTCGGTGAGGCTTTGGGGTGGCGAGGTCGGCGAGCACGTTGTCATTCAGGAGGGTAGCTGTGGGTCGAGTCATGTTCGATGTCGCGGTGGGGTATGATATTTCTGTTTTGGGTTTTAATTTAATTTTTATATATATAAAAATTGGAATTTTAAATCATATTTTATTGTACAGAGATATATATATATATATTAAAGAAGACTTTATTATAGTAGGTAAATGGGAATTTTAAACGTTTGAGAAGTTTGTATAAAACCAGATTTATAAAAATCTATATAGATTTTTTTTAAATTATATATATAAATTACTTGTTTATGATAATTAAGAAATATATAATGGATCATAGAGACTTACTTGTTTATCAACTTAATTTAACGACTAAAGATTTTTCAAGGAAAAATTGGTTTAATTAAACTATTTGTTAGATTAAATAATTAAATGGCAATTTACTTTTTGATTAGTAAAAATGTTAATAATTCGTATCATATTATACAAGGTCCTATAATTGTGAAGGAAACAAGTCGAGATGGAAATGGGTTGCAACAAAAACAAAGGTAAGTTAATCTCACTCATCTGGTTGCTATTCAATTTTAAATGGCTAAATTTAAATAATTAGTTGAATGATTGAATTGATTGGATGTGCTGTATTATATATAGTAGTATATATAGTATATATTAGAGTGATTGATTCCCGTATACAGCGGATGAGACCCTATGCGCCGCATAATAGCTGATGATATTATATTAATCTCATATACCGCGATATTCCACCTAGAAGTTGAATTGGTATTGTGCTAACGTCTGTGGATGCAGGGAAACGGGTTGGAGGGATCCAACTGGATTCCTCAAAATTATTTAGATTGTTTAATATTCTTTGTTACGAATATTTGATATTCTGTGATGAATATTATTGATAATTGGAATATTGAATGCTATGGTTCGCTTGAATATATTTCGGTACACTGAGTTATCAAAAATATATAGAATTGGACTTTTGAAAAGGAAAATAAAAGAGTGAATTTTTAAGTAAAATAATCATAGAGAATATGAATAAATTTAAGAATGAAATGGTTAAGAATACAAGTGATTTTAAAATTCTAATAAGTAATTCCGAGTATGGAAAAAGGGGATTTTGGATAAACAGAAAATAATCAATTGTAAAACTTAAGTGATATTATTTAAAGGAATAAAGAATTTACTTTAAAAATTCAAGGTTTAAATTTATTTAAAAGGATAAAGAGAAATTTGGGAAAATATGAAATGGGTATTTTCAGTTAAAAAGATTTTAAATCATAATTAAGAAGTAAAATCTGAAGTTAATGAGTTTTTGAAATAAATTATGTAAGTAAAAGAATTTATTTTAAAAATGAAGAAATTTTGGAAATCAATTTTGGAAATTGATTTAGTATTTGAAACTGTGTTTTGAAAGCAAGGTGAGACTATGGAATTTATAAATTGGGTTTTTAAAAGCGAAGTGATATATCAGTGGATATTTGGAAGAATAAACTCACGATGGGAATTTATTAAAGAAATGGGTAAATTTGTTTAAAAATAAATAGTGGTTTATTTTTAAAGGATGTGAAAGAGAAGCGTATTTCCCCGGATAGCCAAGTACATTTTCAAAACAAATTTATAAGTATGAGTTAAAACTTAAAGTTGTTTTAAGAAGTATGTTTTAGAAAATTTATTATTTTTAAATGTTTAAATTTTAAAGTAAGTCTTTTTCAAATCTATTATAGTAGTAATTATTTAAAGATGACTTGGTATTATATTTTGAAAGAGGAAAATTTAGTTTATATTTTATAAAGTAGCTTTATTTTAAATATTCTTAAAGTATATATTTTTAATTAAGTATTAAAATAGTTTTTCTAAATTTAAATGTTAAAGTATGTTTTATAATAAAGTGTTTTAAATTATTTTAAAATCTAAGATGTTTGTACTTGGTGATTTCAGTGGGAATCGAAAATATTTAGGGAATTTACAGTGAGAGAAAATGGTTTGAAACTGTTTTCAAAAGGGATTGAAAAGTGGAAATATATCTTGCGAAGATATTTTGAGAATAATAAATAATTTGGAGATATTATTTATGTTGATGGTTGTTTGTGAATATTATTTGATAGTTAAATAACCGACTATCAATATTGGCAATGCGCTGATCGTTTCGAAGAGACCGGGATCGGGATTAAATTCTCGAAAACCACTTCGATCTGGTTTGTACGTTTTCGTGAGGAAGACGAGTTCGGAGTCGAAGATGGAGCAGTGAAGTGAAAGGGCTAGTCACTACTAATCCTGAGGATGATTCCAAAATGGAGGTAGTAGGAGTAGTGCTTTCGATTCCGTTCGGACCCGGGATGGACTTGTATGGATGAATGCTTTCGGAACATCGTGAGGTGGACGATGAGCATTCTAAGTGAAACGTTCTAAAAGATAACGCTTAGCCTTAAGCCTCATCAACCGGGAATGGCTGAAAATTAGGGGTTATGCAGCAAGGCTAGGTGAGTAGCGCCCATTAGGATGAGGTCATCCCTGTCTAGATGTCCTTTTTTCGGCTTAGTGGTGCGGTTGCTGATCCCAACCGTGGGGTGATCTTACTCGGGATTATCCAATAAAGGGTAGTCCCGGTCTTGTGTTGCAAGGGATTGGGAGTAATCCTCGGTATGGTGATCTAGGCCACGTACTGTGACAGGTGGTACCTCGGTGCCTAATCATTAGTTGGAAATCCATTCTCCCTACACGCCTTTTACGGTTTTGTTTGAATTACCCACTTTGTGGCTTGTAGCTGGAATTTAATAAATGTAATAATTTCGGCTATTTTAATAAGTATTTGTAAATAGACCCTATTATAATATCAAAGGATTTTATAAAAAGTGTTTTGGCTATCGTAAGGTAAAAACCTGACATGTTTATCTGTGGCATGGTCTTACGAGATGCTTTTGATTTCAAAGGATTTTGAAACTTTAATAATCAATTTGAGTGTGGTTTTCTCACGCTGGTATTCCGGACTGACTCGGGTGTTATTTAACTATAATGCTCGAGTCAGATCGACTATTATAGAATATAGGAAAGGATGCCGTGGAGCTCAGGAGACGAGCTGGATGGCGGTATGTACTTCCATATTTGTGTCAAATATTCCACTGTGTATTCAAAATATGAGGACAGGTTATGATTACTGTCCAGTTGTGTGTTATGTATACTTTAATGATGCAATGTATAAACAGATTTGTTTTTGTGTAAACATCATTTATTATCTATTATACTTTATTCCGTTGCGATGGTAAGATTCTGATGTTGTTTTATATTTTCTTCTTCTACCTCTTCTTCTTTAACCCTAATGGTTCGTATTTCCGTTCATCTTGAGTTGATTGATGGAGAATAGTGTCGACTTAAGGGGTACGGATTTGCGGACCATTACATCGCTGCATCATTTCAAATCACGACCGTTAGATCTAAAGATCTCATTGTGCTCTTCAATTTCCTAGTTGAAAGATATTCGAATAGGTTGATGGATTGGGAGAAAAGGGAGGAAAATGATTCGAACAGTTTCGGTCATTGTTTTAGACGGAGGCACGGCTGTAAAAGGTTGCTAGGGTTTGCTGTGTGCACTTATATATATATATACACGTGCATACACATTATTTTATTACTATTTCCAACTTTTTTTGCACGAACTCCAAACAAAGCATGCCGCCTAGAGTTTATAATGTTTACCCTTATTTCGAACACAACGGAACATGTTTCGAGGTCTAATTCGATCGTATGGAGAAGATAGCTCTTTGAATCCAATTATTATATTGAATTTTCGATATTAATTTCAATGCATTTCTATTCCATTGGACCAAACGATAACTCCAAACACTACGAATTTGAAATCTAAAAATAATACACTATTATGGATCCAAGGGAACTGCTTTCGTCAAATTCCAAGACTGTGCTCCGAAAGGCTATTTTTACTCGTCAATTAAAATATAATATTTTCAATTTCTAACTTTTCACTTTAAAAATTACTTTCAAATGTTAACAAGCTTAATTTTTATTTAAATATAAATTAAATCAACTTTTGACATCATTTTCGATCATATTAAATTCAGAATTCAATTATTCAAATAATTTCCAATATTGAATTTAAACAAATTAATTATCCTATAAATCAATATAAATAAAATCATCAAGTCCCAAATAAATTTTTAGTTACCGACGTCAAATTATTTCTATTTAAATGATTCACATTTATTATCCAACTTCAGTTATTGATTATAAACCCAGTTAAACTATATAATTTCATTTCAATACTTGTCATTGCCAAATCTTCAAAATTAGTTTATTTCAAATTTTATTCAAGCTCATATCCAATACTTACATTCAAAATCATTAAATATTTTTATTTTTGACCATTTTTATTTAATAATTACATTAAATTTAATAATTAAAAATAGCTAAAAATGTGAGTTATTACAATCTCCTCCGCTCAAAACTTTTCGTCCTCGAAAAGGCGTTAGGTAAAGAATTTAACACTGATATATTTAATTCAAAATTATCAACTTATAAAACAGTAAAATTTCGTTTATAAAAGCATTACTACATTTCCACTATGCTACTCCAACCAGCTTACAGAGTTTACAAGTTAGTTATCACAACAAGTTATAAAAAATATAAAACTTCAAAAAATTTCTAATTCCTAGATTTGTAGAAAATTTCGCTAAGTCTCCTTTGCACAGCTCGATTAAAACAACTACAAAATGCCACTACGGGCCTCAAACCAGCAAAAGAAAACAAAAGCCAAGTGGCTCAATCATAAAACCATCAAATCAAGTGGAAAATAAACATGTACCTTTTTGTCGGGCAACCCAGTATTTTCTTGATTTTAATACCTGCATCCTATTTACCAATGGTATCCAATCATATAATTTAAGATCATTTTATATTTTGGATTTTCATTTTCCAATATTTTCTTTACTTAAGCATGTACGATGTACTACATCATCCGTACGCAATATCAAATCTGGTCGCTCACTTGATTACACAATTTCACTTCCGAACTAGTATCATTTACACGACATTCTAGTGCGGACTCATATTTGGTTCCTTGATCAGAAACCGTCATTCTCCTTGCATAGCTATATACTGTGACGACCCAGAATTTTAAACAATTTAAAATGGGATAATTCATTGACTTTAAATATTTAAAGGTTAATTTTAACTTGAATTTAAGATATCAATATTTACTTGATAATTAAATTATTGAATTATATAGTTTAAATATTGAATTTAATAATTGAAATTGGGTAAATTGTTGAATCAGAAATTTCTAAGCCTGCTTAAAATAATTTGAAGGTTTATAAAATTTATAATGATGATACTGAAGATAATAGAATGGTTGGAATTTAATTTAAGTGTGATTTGTTCAGTTTTAATAGTATATCGTTTGAATTGAATTTAAAAATAGCCTTCCGAGGCATGATCTCGGAATTCAACGAAACCAATTCCTTTGGGTCCGTAATAGTGTTTTATTGTCGGATTTCAATTTTCGTAGCATTCGGAGTTGTTGTGTGAGCGTACGATATATAAACGCGCTGAAAATTTAAATTGAATATTTATACTAGTCAAGCTTCCAGCCGTATTCTTTCACATCATCGTTCTAAAGCACTGTAGCTGACCATTACTGTCCATATCTTCTCCAACACGCTATTTACTTTTCCTTAATTCGCGCAGCTTTGTCCTGAGATAGATGTTTATCGTTCAAGAGTAAATGTACCTTGCATAATAAATTAAAGAAATTAGTTCCTTTTCAATTAAATCATGGCTGAACTTTAGATTTCTACCTCCAATACACTTCTTCTTCCAGCCTCATTTGAATTCAAAACCCCCAACTTCCTTTGTTTCAGCCCTTCATGAACTAATCCTTGTTCGATTCGAAATCGAACGCGTGGGAAGCTGGGCATCGATGCAGAGGTCTCGTCGGCTAGTCGTTTGCGTGCGAAATTCGAGGGTGGTCGTCGTCGATTTCGGAAATTGGTACACGCTCAGTTTTGGGATTTTGGACGAAGTCACGATGGGCACGACAACTGTGGCTCGCGTGCGATTGCGTCGCGACTGGGTAGCAAGAGGGACGGCGTCTTGAAAGGGAAGGTGGATCTAGGGTTTCGAGATGGTTTGAGAGTTAGGCTCGGCGGCGGTAATGGCGACAGTTGCGGCGATTGGTGATGCATCTTGCACGCGTGTGTAGGCAGGTCGAGGCTAGGGTTTCGGCAAGGACGTGTACTCGGTGAAGGCAGGCAATTGCGTGGATCTAGGGTTGGAGCTGTGGTGACTCGCAACCGAATTTCAGTGAGTAAATTCATTTTTATTTGTTATTCCTTTCAGAATTTGGAAGTTAAAAATTTTTGGTTCATCTGAGTAACTTGGTTCATCATAGTTTGGAAGTTGAAGGCATTTTGTTTTTAAACTTAAATTTTTTAAAAGAAACAATATATGTATAGACAGGAGGATCGATTTGCTACAGTATTAACGTTAATTAAAGGTAAATGCTTTAGTAATGTGTTTTAATATTTAACCAAAAGAATGTTTACCTTAAAGTATAATTAAGATTTGATAATTTATAAAATAAGTTAAAGATTAATTAAGTAATTGGAATTGTAATTAGTGATTGAGTAATTAGTGATTTACAAATGGGTAATTAGGTTTTATAAATTAACAATGAAGGTTAATAATTAATAGTTAAGGAGTAATGAATTAATAAATTATGCGGGAAAGAAATAAATTAATGATCATTGATGTGATTAATTGGATGAAGTGGTTGCAAAATTTTAGGGGGGTAAGGTGAGTAAATCTCACTCAGTTGGATTTTTTTTAAATTTAAATGGTTAAATTTAAATGGTTAAATTTAAATATTTGATTGAATTGATTTGATGTGCACTGTGAATTGATGATCTGTTGATTTTGGTTCTTGGTTGGTTCTCGAGTTAATTGTTGTTTAACTCGAAATATTGAGGGTTTTAAGTTGTTTTAAACTTAAAACATAAATAATAAATGTTTCTATTTTAAAGTTACTATGGGCTTAATGATTTGTGATTCACTAAAATGGTAGGGTAATTAAAATGGATAATTAATTAATTTAATTAGGATTAATTAATTGATAAAGTTTTAAGTTAATTAATTTAGTGTAATTAATTCGGAATAGTCATTGGATGGTTTGATTAGTAATTTCTTAATGTAATTAATAAAATATAATTGTATTGTAGGATTAATCAAGAGATTAATTAAGATAATTAATTAAGGAGTAATCATTTTATTTAATGAAGTAATAAAAAGATAGTTAATTATAGATTGAGATAAGTCCAAAATGATAAATATTGTGGTTTAATTAATGATTAATTATTTAATTTAATTGAATTAGGATAAATTGAAATGCAAATGGGAAATAATTAATTTATATAATTAATGGTGTAAATAAAGATCAATAAATTAAAACTGATTAATCCATAATAAGAGACTTATGAGAAATTAATTAGTATAAGTAATTAAGGTGGTTCAAAACCATCCATTCGAATCGATGGTATGCGGGTGTGAAATTCCACAAGGCCATGGGAAGTTCATCAACCCACTTGCCCCCGGCCTTTTCCAGTCGTTTCTTCAAAATAGATTTGATGACCTTATTAACGGCTTCGACTTGGCCATTTTCTTGCGGGTGTGCAACAGCGGAGAATTTCTTATGGATATGGAATCGTAGACAGAAGTTTTTGAACAAAGCGCTGTCGAATTGGGCTCCGTTATCGGTAATAATAGTATGCGGGAGACCGAACCGACAGATGATATTGCGTACTACAAAGTTGATAACTTTCTTTGTCGTGACTGTAGCAAGAGGTTCGGCTTCCGCCCATTTCGTGAAGTAATCGACTGCGACGATAGCATACTTCGCGCCACCTTTGGCCAAAGGCAATGTACCCATTTTATCAATCCCCCATATTGCAAAAGGCCATGGACTGACCATTTGGGTTATCTCAGTAGGCACTGACGTCGTCACGACAGTCGTTTCAGTGGTGATGGCTTTTTGCCCTTGAATGGACTCCTGAGCCGAAGATGCTGGAGTAGTTCGGTTACTGAGCAAAGAGGAAAAGAAGATATAAGCAATCTCTTCAGAACAAACGCTTTAATAAAAGCACACTTGAGATATGTTCAAGTACCTTCCTCAGTTTGGCTCGTTGACAGTTGGACGGCCTCAGAGACGTGCTCCCAAATGGGAGATAACCGCGGCTGTTCTGGGTCATAAGCAGGAACAGATTGTGAATCGACCACAGATACAGGCACTAATGAAGGTGGAGCGGTAATATCAGTAACAGGGGCGTGATGCTCAACACCTGATCCCTCTCCAACCTCCAGGGATCGGCCACCGATCATCTCCTTCTCATGGACAATAATAGCGTCGTGGAGAATCTTCTTCTCATCATCTGTCAGCCATCGGTTTTCAAGTTCGAATCGGTCGACCGACTCACCCGGATGCTCTTCCTCCTCTTCCGCAACCAATCGACCCCAAGCGCTGCGGAAGTGTATCGGGTAATCTTGGAGCCAGGCCAAATTTCGGTGTCTCAACACGTTGGCATTGTAAGTGATGAGCAAATCTTCAATATCGGCCTCCAGCCTGGCCTCCGCTTGATGAACTTTCTCCTCGACCTCCGTCTCAACCGCCTAGACCTTGGCTACTGCTGCATCCCGTTCAGTCCGGAGAATCACGGCTTGTTCACACGCCACCTGGGCTGCATTATTCGCATCATCCCTATCCTTGGCGATTTCGGTGAATTTGGACTTAAGCTCGTTTAACTCCTTCAGGGCTGTGTCCCTCTCAGCAGTGACCAGGGTGTTTCGATGGCCCATGTCCTCTACCGTGGCATAGTGCTCACGTTTCATCCTATCCATCGTTGCTTGGGCTTCGTCAGCCTTTTTGATAGCCTCCATTTCAGATTTCCGAGAAGATTCAGCTTCAGTGTTTAGTACATCAATAATACAGCTCTTTTGAGCTAACTCAGCCTGTAATTTCTCGATGGTGGCCCTACGCTCAAAGGCCAATGACGACGCTTTCTCGGCCGCCTTGTACCACACCCTGTATTGGGCATAAAAGTCGTGCACATAATCGTGCGCGGTCTGCTCGGCCTCCGGCGGGATTCTTTTCAAGTGAAGAGGAAAAATGTAGTTATCAAAGCAAATATTTGGAAAGTCCTTCTTAAGTTGAGCAAGCCTGATTGCTCCTTCCCCCAAAATTTCAGTAGGAGGTTGTTCCGCAACTATTGGAGACATTGCCTCGGATCTGGGATGGCGAGATTCATGCTTAGAAGATTGAGAGGCCGACTGGTAGTGCGAGGAATCAGAAGGATGAAAAACATGGACAGGAGGTTGTATAGGAACTCTTGGAGGAGGAGTGCGCGATCGAGACCGATGTCTGTAATCCCTATCTCTCCGTTCTTGGCTAGAATACCCGGAGTACCTGCGATCGTAATCCCTATCTTTTTCTCTCCGTTGTGACTCGTAATATGAGGAAGATTTGCAAGCATGTCGTAGGCTCCCTAACATCGAGCCGCGTCTAGTCATAATATCTGCATAGCGAAATGAGAATAAAGTTAGTGGTTTCTCGAAACCGATGACCTAGGACTCAGGGCTATGTAATGTCGTGAAATGTGTGTGAATATGTATTCCCCCCGACCAACCAAAAGTGTCGGCTGAGCTAGTAATAAAAGGCTCGCTCAATTCTAGAGTACGATGGAACTCCTCCAACCCGGCATCATGTTGAAAAGACACATCATCCGGGATTGGAAGATCAGTAAGCCCTTCGTAAAGACTTTCAGTTCACGGAGGAGACATCTCAGAAATTCTAACTCCGGGAGAGGATCGGGCCGTGACAACCGATTTCTATCTCCCCTTCTTAGTTGACGTGACGACGGCTGCCTTGCCTTTTCTTTGCTCTTTAACATCCTGAACCACGTCTGTAGGCTCCAACAATGGCTCGTCGTCAGTATGAGTTCTTTCAAAATCAGCCTCCTCGGCTATAGTAACTTTGGGCTTCTTGTGCTTGACTCGCTTCTTCGAAACGGTCCTTAATGGCCCCTCAAACTGTATGCTCTGCCCCCGTTCGATCAACCCGTAAGTCCGGAGATTCCTATCGGTCAAAAGCGACTCGATATCCCTATCTTCACTTGGGACTTCTCGAAGTACTCGTACCATCTCCTTAAAGTGTTCGCCCTCAGGTCGCTGAATCGTTGCTGTGGAAAGAAAAAAAACATAAGTTTCACTTTAACCGCAATTGCCTTAGTAATTACTTAATAACTCAGCTACACTCACGTCTGAATAACCATCGCCGGGCAAACCCCGGAGGACACCTGACATAGAACCATTCCGTCCTATAGTAACTCAATCTGGTCCAGGACCCAGTGACCACCTGGCAATTCCTCACTGCTTCCAGAAATGTGAAGGAAGGGTAATTGCCTCGAGTTTTGAAATTAAATAGATATCTGATCTTGGTCAGGATCGGTGGTCTATAAAGGTACTCCATGAAGACGATGAATAAACTATTCACGGAGGCATATCCATTCGGGTGTAGTTGAGATGGGGCGATCCTCAAAAAGGACAACACTTCCCTTATGTACTCGTTGAACGGAGGAAGCGTCCCAGCCGTGCATGCGTGGCGATTAAATGCTGTATATCCCTCCGGCGGGTTGTATGGTCTATCATTCGGCCCCGGCAATAACACGTCATCCAGTGACAGGCCGTGCCTCAAACATATTCTCCCCAACATATCTTCAGAAATATTGGATTGAACGGAATCCGACGGATTGGCAATAAAAGACGCATTGGGAAGTTCGTCCGGGGTCGGACCAATGATCTCAGGTTCAATATCTGGAACCTCTAGTCTCGGAGCAGCTGTGCTTTGGACCTCCTGCTATTGTGAATTTGAAGGTTCCATGACTAGCTAACTCAAGAGAAACCATCGTTAGACGACAAAGGACCCGTGCGTTCCCCAGTGCAAGGTGTATGAGTGTATGTTGTATAGTGCCATGCATTACTTGAATAAGTGTCGCAGGATTAAAGGGAACATGCAAACGACAAAGCTAATTTCCCCAGTTATGATGACCGTCATCGCTGGCCGTCATCACTGAACCGTTTGTATGATGGAATCTGATTTGGATAGAAGTTGTTATGATTCCATCGACGAGCTTCAAAAGGTGGTCAAGTGTGCAGTGTGACTATCAAGTCCAAATATGCAAGAATGAAGCTCGCCGGACTTATGCTTAGAAAATGTCAAACTTTGATATCCATCATAGAGGGTTCGAACCGAACAGAGGGAACTCATTCGAACCCATACTACAGTCACTTCGAATCGATGCAGAAAGGCACGCTTCGAATCGATGATCAGGTGTCAAGTTCGAATCGATCAATGAAGGACGACTTCGAATCGATGCTTGGTTAACTGGTTCGAACCGATAAGGAAACCCTCAACTTAACATCGGCCACGTTCGAATCGATGCCCTCTGTGTCGATGCAAAGTTGAGAACTTCGAACCGATGGTTGAGGGATTCGAAACCATCGATTTGAATGGAACCATCAAAGATGGTCAATCGGTGCGAACTATGTCACCCTCATAAAGTCATTCCAGGGATCGATGCGAAATCCAACAAAGAGTGACGCTGCCATCATCGATTCGAACTCGAATCCACACATTGGTTCGAAGCCTTCCCAAACCAGATCTGGTTTTTCCAATCTCGAGACTAAGCAATCGATGAAGAAGAGATAGGTTCGAAGTAACTTTGCCGTTTGGATTCGAGGCTAATTACCTAGTTTAAGTGATGGATTCGAGGAGTTATAGTCTTGGATCCTGAATGGTTCGAATATGTGACGCAGTTCCTTCTTCTCTTAGGCTTCGAAACGATGCAGAGTACAAAAACACAAGGCAAAAAGTAAAAAAGTAAAAAAGTGAAAAAGTGAGGCTCCCTGCTATTTATATGAGGCCTAGGAAGTGACCGGGCCATTTCATATCCCAGTTAACTCCACCGGTCACAACCGGTCCATTATCGTATCGATTCGAGGTCAACCTTCGAATCCATCGGCCTAGGACCCTAGCGGTTCGAAGTTACCATCGCATTTCATCGGTATGAAGTGCACAGCAGGGCGACGAGCTGCATCGATGCGAAATAAACATTGGGCACATCGGCTCGAAAGCCGTGTTCACACCAGCAAACCCACAACTCCATCCACAACCTACCGTTACGAACAGGGATTTCGTATCCATCACAACAATCAATACGAATGACTATTTCGTATCCTTCATAACCTATCGATACGAACTACTATCTCGAATCCATCCTCTCACATCGGTTCGAATGTAGATTTCGAACCCATCAATGCTCCAACGCATCGGTTCGAAGTATCACATTCACACAACCCAAAGTCGTTTCCTTCGACCTTCTATATCGGTTCAGGAGAGGATCGATACGAAGGGATTTTTCGTAACAACCATCATGCATTGTTTCAACTTAAATTTCCAAATCGATTCAGGAGAGAATCGATAAGAAATTCAATGGCCAACCAAGCTGACAACGACTCGTGGATGCGCAACGTTAACAAGGGTCAAACTAACATATGTGCATATATGTCAAACTAACATTCGATTTTAAACATTTACAGGGATCGAGTACTCATATTGTTACAAGTGCAACAGCCAACAGCTAAGCGCTATTATACAGCAATCAATCATGTCAACGCAAGGTTATAGCAATCTGAAGTACGAGTCTCAACAAAAAAGAGAGCAATAATTGTTCAGAAAGAAATTGCAGCTATTCAAAGCACGTCATGTTCCCACAAGACGTACTTTGGGGGGCAAAATGTTATCCCGCTATTTGGCAAAGTCGTGATACTAACAGATCGATCGAAAACAAAGGATGGTTCATATCAGAGATTGGCCATACTTCGTTTCGCTATGGATATCGCTGAATTTTGTCCGAGTCTGAATTATGCTACAATTGATAGGACAAGACAAGAAAGACCATAGGAGCCTTCATCTCAAATTTCGAGTCAATCCGAGTTCATACGCTCAAGTTATGATCGATTCAACTTGAAGGGGAAAGCACTGGTTTCGAACCCATCACGGTAGGTGTCTTCGAACCCATCGTCAAGTACCATTCGAATCAACCACCTTCAAATCGATGGACTTCGAACCCATCGGAGTGCCTCGGTTCGAACCCATCTGGTTCGCGTCGGCGGGCCTCATGTCCATGGAGAGGTTGCAAAGCTCGCATCCATCAGAGAAACACAAGTTCGAACCCATCAAGCATCGGTTGTTCGAAGCCATCGGTGAAGCCTTGTTCGTACCCATCTATGAAGCCTTGTTCGAACCCATCATTGGAGCCTTCTTCGAACCCATCTGTGAAGCTTCGTTCGAATCCACTGGGTCAACCAGCCACAATGACGTGTCATTCATTGGTTCGAAAGCGACGAGATACATGGAGTCGAAGCGGTCAACTCGGAGTGAAGACCGGGTCGGTTCGAAGTTTGCGCTCCATGTCACCACGAAGGCACGTGCCACCATCAGTTCGAAACCATCGATTCGAATGGATGGTTTCGAACCAAACAGCCACGCAGTAAACCCCATCTCGAATCCATCATATCTCTCAATCCACTGATCCAAATGCCACGAAATTTTCACAGAAGCTTGCATTCATGTCGAAGAGTGTCCACACCAAATTTCACCTCGATTGGATGAATTCTTGATCGGTTCGAATGGAGATCGAACCGATGCCAAAGTGGGCCCAAATTTCCTCAGGCTGCGCGTGTGGGTCTTCTCACGTGTCAGAAGTGGTCTCCCGAGTCTTCAGCGAAATATCAGCAGCCTACGCCTATAAATAGAGCCCCAGGGCCAACAGAAAAAGGATCTTTCGACTCTCAAGCGCCCAGACTCTGCTGGATTGAGATCTTCATCATCCTACATCGTATACTAGCTGTTGATTTCGAATTTTCAGTTGTATCCTACTGTTGCTTGCTGTAATCGCTTGTAAACGTTGAAAGAGAATCAATAAAATTGCTAAAACTTCACAGTGGACGTAGGCAACGTGCCGAACCACTATAAATTGCATGCCTTTGTCTTTACTTCACTGTTGTTTGGAGTTTTTGTTGGATAATCCTCATTTTTAATTCATATTCCTCATTTATTATCTCTTAAAAAGACTCCTGAAGAGTGTTGTGCCCAATTTTGGTACAAACATAAGGATTAATGTAATTAATATAGTTAATTAATTTATGAAGTAGTTAAGATTTACCTATTGGTTTTGGTTAAGAATAATCAATATCGTGTAATTAAACAAAGATAATTACATGAATGTAACTGAAAAATAATTAATCCAAGGTGATTAATTAAGATGAATAATGAAGGGTTGATGGGTTAATTGATTTGAAAATTAATTAATGACAAGTGAAGAATTCTAAATGGTTGAGGTTAGAAATTCAATCAGAATTAATTTAATTAATATCGGTAGCAAACAAGCTTTGTTTATGGACGATTGAATGGTATTGGATGCTTTGAATGAGTTGTTATCTCTGATATGAAATGAATGTGTATTTCGTATGGATAACTTGGGATAGGATGACATGACACTCGAAGAGGCCGGGATCGGGTATTCGGAGATACCCGAAACCACTTCGAATTTCTTATAAATTGATATGAGAAATTGATAGGTTGGAATGATTGGATTTAAATGAATTGGATTATTAAATCTAAATTTTGACAATTAGAAAACTTATTTTGAAAATAAGCTATGTCTATAACAAATTGTGACTTGTAAAATTAGTTTGAGTTACCCGGGTTTTTATACGAGTTGTTGCTTGGTATTCTATGTTAGTTGGGTTTACTCACGCTGGTTTCCAGCCTAACCCATGTGTTACTTTGGTGTAATGATCGGGTCAGACTGAGTATTATAGATTTTTAGACAGGTACGTTCTGGAGCTCAGGAGGCGAGCTGGATGGCAATAGCGTATAGAGTATTTCTGCTGTATTTATATTATTGTTAATCTGAGACATGATAATTGTGTATATTCAGTGACTGTAAATATGTGAAACTCTGATGTATATTAAATGTTATCGACGGATATAGTATTCTTTTGTAAACTATTATTATTTATTATTATATTTATCTGCTGCGAATGTGAGTTGTTGGTATTTCTGTTTTTCTTCTTCTATCTCTTCCTTCTTTTTCATAACTATCTGGAATTTTCAGGTTTGAAAATTTCGGGTCGTTACATATACCATGATAGAGAATCCCAAAATCAAATCAAAAATCCATATCCAGTGTTTGCCATCGAGAATCGAGTGAAAAATCCTAACTCGGATCGATATAAATTATCTCGAAATTCTGTGGTCGAATCTCGATCAAATCATTATGCGAATAAAATAATATACGTTCAACTTACGTATTTATTCCCGTTGATTTCTTAGTTACACCAAATTCTTTTCATTCACATTCATTTCATTAATATTCAATTATTCACAATTATCATTTACATTGCTTAATTTCTTAGTATATTTTTCAATACCACTTATCTCTTAAGAATTTTTTCATCAAATTTTCTTAAGTCAATTATAAACCTTTGTTATACAAGTGTTCTTATGCTTATTAGCACTTCACCACTTAAATTTATATCCACTTCTATTCAAATTCAAATTCAATTCCATTTAACTCAATTTATCTCCCAATTTTAAATATTGGATTTTATCAACCATATCCCAAACCATATTTACTCACTAATTAAATTAGCTAGTTCACTTAGTCCATTTCATTAATTATTTAAAATCTTAACAACTTCCATTTCCAAAATTTTATTTTATTTAGCCCAACTTAGGAAATATTTTCAATTCCTAATTATAAGTTCAATTCAATTCGCTTAATTTATTCACTTCACTAATTTATTCTACTACCACAATCATTTCACTTAACTTTTCTTAAGTTAAATTTAATCTCTTATCTCCATTTCACAATTTTCTTTTCTTATCTATATCATTCCTCTACTTTATAAGTTCAAAACTTATCTTTATTTATTTCATAGCACTTAGATAGCAAACTTCAAAATCTAAACACGTGGTTTAATTTTAGATCAATTTGAAATCATATGTACATACATACATACGTATATATATATCACCTTTATATCAAATCAAGATTTTAAATTTCTTAAAATCAAAACTCATTTATCAAAAAAACTCCATTCGCAAATCATTATGGTAGCAATCCATCACTTAGAAACTCGAAAATAAACACCGATGATGTCGCGATCATCATCGAAATTATTTTCCAACGACCGGTGTGAGTTCAGTATTTTTATCTCTTTAAAAACCATTTTTAAACATTTTTATTCAAAATACTTCCAAAATAATACTATCATTATTATTTTCTCCAAAACACTTTGAAAAACATTTTCAAAATCTCTTAAGATTTAAAAAATTCTCAAATACTTAGTCCAAATCCATTTGAAACATTCCCTAAAATTTCTAGGATTTAAATTCTAGTTTAAATCCAACTTTAGTTACAACTTGATGTATAATCATACTTACACAATTTCTATTGGTTATATATCCCATTTCAAAAATTTTAAATCTTATTTTAATTATAATATTAATAATCAAACATTCCAATATACTATAATAGTTTCTGGAAAATATTTCTTTTATATCAAAATATAGTTTGGGGTAAACTTATTACATTCACCCTCTTTAAAACAATACTATGTCGGTTTATCTTGTTTAAGAGTTTAGAAACCCTATCGATACGGTTGTACTTCCTGTACCGATCAGAATTCATAAACACTTAACCAATAAGTCAACACAATATAAAACATTTCATATTTACTAACAAACACGTGCTCGTATCTTTTAATACACTCAAACTCATCCTAGGATACTACTGAACCTCCTCTAATGAGTTACCCCATAAAGCAAAGGTTGTCGCTAAACCAAAGCCCTGATACCAAGTGCAACGACCCACATTTCGGAGGGTTTAAATTGATAATAATCCACACATGTCCAATCCAAACAATCTGGTACATGGATAATCATTGGGGTTAATTAAGAAAAAGAAGAAGAAAACAAATATAGAATCTCGCAATGGAAAGATAAAATATAATAATCAAATAAACAGTTCATGAAGCTGTTTCTATTATACATCTGATTATAATTTATACAACATTCATCATAGTTATGTGTACATTAAGAATAAATAAAGTAATGCAACATACAACTTGATGTAAGGATATTAATAGTAATAGTATACCAAATCTTCGTCTTCGTCCTCCAGACCAAGTCTTCAATAAGCTGAAAAACTCAGGACTGGCCAGAGCGTAATGAAAAGACAAAACACTCAAGTCAGGACTAAAATCTTCTTATGTGAGTCAAATCGGTATCGCATATAACATGAGTGTAACGGCGTCAAAGATATTTACGGGGTTTCACATCTCTTATCCAGTGTATAACATGCGTTCAATAACTTAAGAGATGTTACGGGATTTTCTATCTCTTAAGGATCCGTCAAAATATTTATACGTAGTACAATACGCTACAAATGTAATGTCTAATCAATAAAATAATAATTTTTCTTAGCATTAAGGCTTTACATTGATCCTCCTTAATATGTTTTTAAGCATTGGCGTACAGTTTGCATTTGATACCACTAGTAGAACGTCGGGAATCAGGGATACGTTACGGCAACGCTAAACGGAAATCGTATGGGTCTCGTTTTGGGATAAAGGTATGACAAGGAACATAAGGTAATGCCCAAGGTAGGATACTGCCAGCTTACCCTTCTCGGTTGGTGCTAACTCATCATAGCTATGATCAGCCACCACATCCAACACTCCCATAATTCGGAGGGTGCACACCAATCAATCACAATGTAAATGATGGTAATACGAAGAAGTGCGTCCGCTAAGGGGAGATAACACGCTTCACTGGTACGGCTACTGTTTTAGTCATTTCAAATTGGCACAAGCTCCATGCTAATCCATCATCGTCCTCCTTCTTCAAATCCAGCAAACATCAATAAATTCAAGCACTTCGTTCTGGAGTCTCCTCTACGTACACAGTTGCTGAAGTGGTTTCGGTATCGACAAAGAGTATGCCCACATCCGGCTCCATCTCTTTAACAACCAAACGTCGCTTTACACACGGTTGGTTCTTTTACATTTCGAAAAAAGTTCTACTTGACATCAAAATATCATCTTCGCTTCAAAATCAAATCCATTTCGAAATTTTCGCATTTGCTAAAAATATACTGTTTTATTCAAAATCGTGTTCGCCTTAACATCATGGTTCCAGTTCCAAAATTGTTTCAAATTTACATTTGGGTTATAACTTCATCGATCCAATTAGTATTTAAATCCATGATTTAAAAAACACATTCCACCCTTGACCGTTTTGAATTTTTGAAAATAGTTTGAATAGTTAAAAAATAGTTTAAATAATTAAAATAGTTAAAAATAGTGTATATGGTTAAAATAGTTAAAAATAGTTTAAATGGTTAAATAGTTTAATATAAAATAGCTTAAGTATTAAAACGATTTATATAGCGAATAATTAGGAAAACCAAAACAATTTGTATATTTAAGAAGATAGCTTTTAAATAGTTTATTAATTAATAATTTATTTGAAAACAGTTTCAAAGTCAAACCGATTCAATTCCAACTTCCTAATTCAAATCAATTCTAATTTCTATTCAATCGATTCGATTTCAATTTCAATTCAAATAAATTTCAACTTCGATTTCAAATTAATTCAATTCCACTTTCAAATCTAATTAATTCAATTTCTATTTATATCGATTTCGAGCTCGATTTTCAAAATATCAACTCAAAACATTTAAATCAAATTATCCTTCAATATTCAGTTTAAAATCTCAATCTTCAAATAAAACTCAATTCCGAGCTTGATTTTGAAATATCGTTTTTATATCACTTTTACTTAGTAATATTCAAAGTTTGAACAAAAGTTCAATCTTTTAAAAAAATCGATCTCTAAAAATTCAAATTATATTTCGATTATAACTTCAAAATCTCAACTTTGATTATTTAAACAATTTCGATCACCAAATTTAAATTTCAACATTCAGGGTTCAAGTTCGCAAATAATTTGATTTCTATAAATTTAATTTCTATAAATTTGATTTTTTATTTCTTTTAAATCAAAACCATTTAAATAATTTAAAATACAAAATTTTAAAATTATTTAATTTAACCAATCCGGTGTTCGTATATAATTTTCTATCCTATGGCCAAGTGATCAGTTATTCAATTTAATTTTAGGAATGATATATATATCATTTCACTCCAAATCAAAGTGTCATGGGTATATATCGTTTCAACCAATTTATTAATGTAACTGAAATAATTCAACATACAGTTTATATACGGTAATAAATTTACTAGGTGATAACAGGATATATACAAAATAAATAAGCATCCAATCATCCAAATACCAATCAATTAGCATACATCACAATCAATCATACAAACAGACAATATAATTCGCAATAATTTCATAGATAATAATGTCGGGTAATTAACAGGCAATTAAATCCCAATTTCAAATCTAAGTGTCAATTTTAATTTTTTAACGGTTAATTTGAATGATAATGAAATTTTACCAAACAACGACCAATAACTTTATGTCACTTCATAATTTCAAATTCAACTATCATAAAAATATTCTAGTATGTTGTGATCATTATAAAACACTCACCTTGAGTTTCAATTTTAAATCAAATCGAATGACGTTCGATTTAACTAAAATATTTTACTAGCTTCAAATGACTCCAAATTAGTCCTGGAATGTAATGCTCGTCGTCACGATTCCATCACTGCTTGTTTTGTCCAATTTCAACCTCGTATGACCAAGATATACATTTTTGAAGATTTGCATACAATTTATATAAAAAGATTTCCTTTTTATTTTTAATTTTAAACCTTAATTGAATCTGGCCATCCAAACTTCAACAGCGGATCTAGGCCATGCTTCATCTTCTTCTCGATCACATTCACCAGGCGGATACGCGAATCCAAACACGCCTTCAAACCCTAGATATCGCTCGTCCCTCATCGGACTAGAACACGATCCATCACCGGCACAACGTAGCTCGTCCTTCCATGCCCCTACGCCTGTAACCACATTGAACTCGGTCGCCCCCATCATCGGAAAAATATGCACAGATGGCCGACCATTATGGTCGAATTCTGGCCACCTCGCTGTGCCATTTCAAATCATGA
This sequence comes from Allium cepa, assembly GCA_030765085.1. NCBI lineage: Eukaryota > Viridiplantae > Streptophyta > Magnoliopsida > Asparagales > Amaryllidaceae > Allium > Allium cepa. Next base: position 3,840,946 of record CM060938.1, read on the forward strand.
TCGTTGGATCTAAAGATCTCGATGTGCCCTTCAATTTCCTTGTTGAAAGATAATTGAATAGGTTGATGGATTGGGAGAAAAAGGAGGAAGATGATTCGAACAATTTTGGCCATTGTTTTAGATAGAGGCGCGGCTGTAAAAGGTAGCTATGGTTTACTGTGTGCGCTTATATACATGCGTGCATACACATTATTTTATTATTATTTTCAAAATTTTTTGGGACAAACTCCAAACGAAGCATGCCACTTGGAGTTTATAATGTTTTGCCCCTATTCCAAACATGATGGAACATGTTTCGAGGTCTAATTCAATCTTATAGATAAGATAGAATTTGAATCTAATTATTATATTGAATTCTCAATATTAATTTCAACACATTTCTATTCTGTATGACCAAACGATAACTTCAAACGCTATGAAATTTGAAATCCGATAATAATACACTATTACAGATCCAATGGAACTGGCATCAAATTCCAAGACTGTGGCCCAAAAGGCTATTTTTACTCGTCAATTAAAATATAATGTTTTCGATTTCTAATTATTCATTTTTAATTTTAATGTTAAATGTTAACAATCTTCATTGTTGTTTAAAAAAAAATCAGCTTTCGACATCATCTTCGATCATATTAAATCCAGAATTCAATTATTCAAATAATTTTCAATATTAAATTTAAACAATCTAATTATCCTATAAATCAATATAAATAAAATCATTTAGTCCCAAATAAATTTTTAGTTATCAACATCAAATTATTTCTATTTAAATAATTCACATTTATTATCCAACTTCAGTTATTGATTATAAACCCAATTAAAATATATAATTTCGTTTCAATACTCGTCGTCATCAAATCTTTAAATTTGTTTATTTCAAAAGTTTATTCAAGTTCATATCCAATACTTACATCCAAAATCATTAAATATTTTTATTTTTGACCATTTTTATTTAATAATTACAATAAATTTAATAATTTAAAATAGCTAAAAGTATGGGTCGTTACATTAAACTTCGAGAAAGGTTGTTGCATGTTCAAATTGTTAAATGGTACGGAAATTTGTGACTAAAATGTAGGATAAGTGAATCTTAAATTTATTCATGAGAAGAATATATATTTCAGCGATGCATAGTCAGTAGTCACATAGAAAGTTTAACTAGTATAACAACTCGATGGTGAGGAAAACCAACTGTTTTGTTATATAACTCAAAAAAATAAAAATTATTTGTTAAAACTTTTTATTAATATAAATTGAATACATAACAATAATACATTGAATAAAAGATTAGTCATATTATTAGAAACCAACTGAAAAGTATAAAAGAAAACATTGAGTAGAGAGATAATTTCAATCAAAGATTTACCATTGAAAACAGTTTATTATAAAATGGAAAGTCGAACAATTAATAAAAAAATTCAACAAATGGAAACATAATAATTGTAGAAAGTAAAAAAGAGAATAGATAAACCAATCATCTAACAAAAGTATATTATCTTATTCGAAATTGAATTCAATTATCAATAATATAAGATAAATGCCTAAATCTTTAATTTGAACTCACAAAAGAATTTCATATTTGAAAACTTCATTATTTAAATAAATCATCTTTATATCAAAAATATAAAATGCATTCATAAATCTAAATCCTTACAAATAGGAAGCACTCACGTATGCATTTTAATAAATCTTTTCTACATTTGGAACATAATAAATGTAACATTCCTTAAATATTCTTTAGGTATTATGGTATGTCTAGCTATTTTCTGATTGGACAAGTTTGCTTTTGTTAATTTAATGGATTTATTTTGTAATATCTTGGTTAATGCAATTGCTTCCTTAGGGTATATACTGCAAATGCCAATTTAATGTATATTTTTCTTATTAAGAAGCATCTTATATATTCAATTAGATATAAACCGAATATTCACATTTTCATCTCTTGCTTATCTTTTAATCAATTCAAATAATAAATCATCATGACTTAAATGTTTAATTCTACATTTCCACCGTGTACAAAACACAAAACATCGCTTTTATTTAGTTCTATCTGAAAGCTAGGGTTAGCCCTGCTCATTTTTTTACCTAGATGTTTCTTACAATGATGTCCTACACCACTATTGATACAGATGCTTGTTCTTCCTTCATCTACTATGTACTTTATGATAAATTTTACCACTCTTTCGCCCAATCATTTCTATTTAAAATTATGTTTTCAAACTGTTGGAATTTGAGATCGAGGATTGTCTTGCTTTGTTTAGGGAATGCCTGTCTTTTCATATAATTTAAATTGTTATTTTCTCTAATTATTTAGGCTAACCTTTTTTTAGTTGTATTGTAATTCGTTGATTTCATCTTTGATTTAGGAACTCACTGTATGAGATACAAACTTGACAACTACTTGTTGCTCAAATCCATGTTAGACCAATTAAGATCATATCATTTTCACTCTTGAGGTGCCTTGAGGTAATTAATTATTGATTCAATTGTACTAATTGTCTTTTTACCCATTTACTTACTTTATGGAGTTAAAAAGAAGTTGCAACTTTTGAAATATCCTAGATTTTTATCCGACTCAACTTTTGTTTTCATTTTTCCAATGGTATGTAAAAAAAAGTATAGATGTATTGTTCAATTTTTTCCCTCCGATCAGAAATTATGTCAATATTGTACTATAGTCAAAATTTATAAACTTGGATTTTAATATGTCTATTTTAATGGTAGATGTAATAAATCCAAATTTCTTATGTATCTTTCAGTTTTACCTAAATTGTTTATTTAAGATTTTGATGATGTTTATTTCATTTTTAGAATCTCTATTTTAATAGTTAGTTTATATGATAATGCATTTGACTTTTTATTTGATGATGATCAGACAAAGGGTGAGTTTTAGTTGTTTAATTATTAAAATGATTAATAATTTTACTTTATGTTTTAATTTGAGTTTTGTTTGTTTGCTGGAATTATAAAAAAAATGATTTTAAAAGCAGTCATCCTTGGAACACTATGAAAGGAAAAGAAAAATGTTTAGATTCTAAGCATTCAAATAACAGTTAAATGAATACAATTTTGTTGCCATTTTCTTCACAAGTATACCAATTTTAGTTGTTCGTACCCAAAGGTATCGTTTTCTTATCATTTTTTAGTTCAATTGTGTCAATAAATCAATTTTATTTATTACAGAAAAACCACAATTATTAAAATATATTTGAAAGTGGAAATAATATAGAACTTTTGTAAACACCATTTCAAAGTATAAAAAATACATCTACCTAGTTAAGGACCACTATCTTAAGTGGCAGTGGTATGTCATTTAAGCCGACGTCCTATAAGCCATGGTTTGAACCTCTAAGTTATCAAATAAATGCTATGCTTGAATAAAATAAAACTCTTATTGTTGAAGAAAATACAATCACCACACCTTTTAATAAAATTTTAAAAACACACCCAATTTAATTCAGCCAAAATGCTAATATTTGCACTTTCAAAAAGCGTAAATTTTGATGGTTTAAAGGGAAAATTTTTAGAATAATGCAAATATTTACACTTCCTCAAAAAAAATTTCAAAAAACTATTATTATTGGTTTTGGTTTTAGAAACATGTGGTTAAGCTTAGATTTAATTTTTGAATAAAAAGTAGAAATATTGTAGAAAATAATTTTAAGGGTGTAATTTAAAACATATTTTTGAGGAGGACTGTCATGCATTAAACTTGAAATAAAGGGCTGATTGATATTTCCAAAAATAATATATTTTTAAAATTCGATGAGAATACGAATAAAAAAATGTAGAAAAATATATGTTTGTATAATTACCATTACGTTTTGTATTAATCGAGATATTGCAAAATTTTCTTACCATTTTGCATAATTACCTATGTTGCTTATTTCATTAGTTAGTAGATATAGCAAGCTTGGTGATTCATACTATTCTTTTTTATCAGTTAATGAAAGGAGGCAATATTGTTCGAACCTCTCACATAATATTATACAGTATGGCTATGAAGCTCATGCAACTCAATGTATATTTCTTACTTATGAAATTATCACAATAAATTTTAAAATATTTCCTTGAGTATTTAAGTATTTTAATTATGCATGAAATAGCCGTGTCATATTTAGTTATAATAATGTAAAATTATTTTATACTCTTGGATATCTAACTTCCAAATACAATTTACAACATAATTATAGAAATATATGAATTTGCATTATTATGTGACTACACCATATCATTTATTATTCCTTACAATGCTAAATGTTTCAAACCGTGGTGAATATATGTAGGAATATGCATAAATATAGCAAATTATATAGAAATGTTTCTTCAAACAGAAGCTTAAATTTTTTCATTCATTTAGTCAAAATATTTTCATCTATCTTCTATTATATGCATAGTCTATGGCTCACTGAATTTGTATACCAAAACTATTTAATATTCTTACATTAATTCCTAAATTCTAATGCAATGTTTTATAGATAATTAAAGTAGGATATTAATAAATTTGAAGAAAAATTAAAAGAGATGTTACCAAAAGTTAGATGCTCCCTCTGTAAGTAATAATTATGCACTTTACTTCTTCATACTATGAGTTTTTCCTTGAAAAATGATGTTGTGTTTCAATTCATGATGTGCTTATTTAATTTTATGAATACGTTTCCACAAATATTGGTAAAATTCCGATCAAGCATATTTTCTTATTTCTCCTTTTTATGAAGAAAAAATCGATTCTTTAATAATTTTTTAATTTTTTTTAATATAGATTATGTACAAGAATATTAAAGATATATTTATGGATGAGTGAATGTGTGGGTCTCCAAACACATCACACTTGAATGTGTTTATTTTTTTCTAATTAATAATTGGATACCATTTCTGGATAGTTAGTGGATTAGGTAACGAATTACATTAAATATAGTAGATCCACTTTTAGAAGTTGAACATTATACGTATTGTGAATTATGAAACCATGTTTGTAACTTTAAGCTTAATGTTTATAAATTAATTTTACCTACTACATTTAGCATTACAAGAATGTTTCAAAATATGATAATGTTTTGTTGAAATGTTAACCAAAATACTGGGACTAAAATTTTGAATCAATAAGTAGTCCAAATTACAAAGTGATAGATTCTTGAACTAGATTGGTGAAATGGAAGTATATGCTACTTGACGTGCATGAAATTATATAGGCCGATAACAAATAAATTCCCTCAAACGTGCTTTTCTGCAATTTCGGATCTAAGGTTCAGACATTAGTCTGACATTTTCATTCATAGTCCCCTTGGTTAAAACAATTCGTACCAAGGTAATCATTATCCTGTTTGTGCGAAGAATAATCTAATCTGTATTTTTCACCTTTATGCAGGTCTGTCCCATGGATAGATATGGCATTTGAGGGTGCCTAAGCTTCTTAATTTGTTACATTCCCTAAGCAACAATTATTGAAGAAAAAAAATGAAACTATAAGGATTTTTTACCTATTTCAAATTGTAGTAAAAGTAATTTCAGCACCATCAAATATATCTGATAAAGAAGTAACTCTTCTTTGAATCATTTCATGTATCATTGTTACATGTTCCTATTTATGAAGTACAATAACATAAAGTAAAGAAATATTGTTTTCTCTAATTTACGGTGTCATATGAAATGTTGTAGCAGCTTATATGTTCTCCAACACAAAAATTCCACTTGATTTATATTTGTATAGTAATATATCTGCTAACTTAATTTTCTTATTTGGGAATTCAAATTCATATACCGGTTTTATATCTATTACCAATAAGCAATATCCTTTAAGCTTAAAAAGTGCATGGGTAATCGACTAAAAATCCTTTTCTAACGGGACACAACTTTTCTTGCCTTCCGCAACCATACGTATTCACTTCATTTACTAAAGCCTTCTTTCATAGCTTACTACAGGTGGGTAATATGCATATCAATCTTCGTGATCCTATATTGTAACTGAGCTGGTAGATATGTTAATTTCAGCTAGAGGTTATGCATTTAATCTTTGGTATTACTCATATAATCTGAGAGAAGTCGTATTATCATACGGATAACAAAATTGGTTAGTGAACATCAAATTTTAACAGGATTTCTTTAAAAATTGTAATTTATATGAGGGTTCTTTTAATGCACTTAGTATATCACACCATCCTCATCAACTTCAATATGGACTCATCATTCTTAGTTCTATCAAATCCTAAATTAAAGGAAATAAATTTAACACCTTTGGTATGTTGGATATTGCAACCTATTAAGGAATTAGATTGAATCAATTCGTAAAATTCTTTATTGAAATTGAAAATATAGTAGAGGACATTCCAATACTACATCATTAAGTTGATTTCATATGCAGTTCCACCGATATCACAATTATGATTATTGTTAGGGGCTAAGCAATTTGTTTGTTGTTAATAGTTGAATTAGTAATTAAGTTACAACGGAACCCAAAAATAATGGTCCGTATTTTAGTAGATGGAAGATTTATGTTTAACACTTGATAGTTTCAAAATTGCACGTGCATTATTATTCAAATACATTGTTTTCATTTCTGCAGTATGATTAAAATTTGAAAATTAAGTACTTTATTGTTCAATATCAATTTTGGTAAAAAAAAAGTATCCTTTATTACAATTTATTTTCATAATATAGATAAATCACTCAATGTTTATTTATATTAAGAATAAAATTGTGAGTGTAGCACGGATACGCACTGGTTATAAATAATAAATCCAAATATGAAGAAATTCTACATACAAGACTTGAATTTTCAAACTACTAGAAATCCTCGCTTACCTCCTCTGTACCATTAGATATAATTAGCACTTCATATATCTGCAAATTAAGATATTGATAACATGTTCATTTGTGAAAAATGTAATCATAAAATAATAAATATGAAATACCATCATTTTAATAATAAATAATAGAGGTATATAGCATGTGAAGAAGTGTACGAAGCTCCTTTTTATCTTCTTTGTACCATGACAAGTACATCTTTGTACCATGACAAGTACATAATGTATCATTAAAAATGTTTTCTTTTTGCATTTTTAGAAGCAAAATCATCAATGATGTCTTCATATTCAATGGTTTTCAAGGTATCTTTTTCAATGCATATGATTGTTAATCCATTAAGCATGACTTAGCTTATTGTTGTTTGCAAATATGACTTCAATAATTTCGGTTTTGAAAAACTTCATTCTACGGATGCGATTGTCACTCAAAGAGTTAACAGAATCCTATATACAATCATCACATTTGGAAACATATCTATGTTTTGGGGAAAAATCCTCAAGATCGCCTTAGGAACAAAAAATACACAATCTTGAGGAGAAAACACATAGGACCGGATTGATGGTGAAGCAAAACAAACAATAGATAGTCACCGACTAAATGCAATCACAGATCAAGCAATAAAAGAAAATAGCATACGGGATTTATAGTGGTTCTACTACCACGAGATAGTGTACATCCATTTAGAGAAGAGATTTTATTACTTTCTGAGAGAATAAAATTTAACAAGATTGATAATGGAGAAGAAGAATAAGAAATAAAAATGAGAGAGATAAGTCTACTCATGCTAATCTCCGCCTTTATAAAAAGACTATTACTTGGGGTTGAAGTAATTGATTTACGATCGTAAATCAATGCCTCGTTAATTCTCCTATTCATATAGGAAACGTTTAACTATTTGATTTCTAGTTTCCCCCAATTTACGTGCACCTGATAAGATTCCTTCTTTAACAAGCTAATTAGGGAGGAATTAATTGATTACCTAAATTTCCCAAATAATTTCTCCTCACATAGCTAATTTATTACTCTCTTTATGCTATAAAAGAGGCAATATATATTTGAGTAATTATCTCAAATATCTTTCAAATCTTCTACAGTTGGAAATATTGTATCACTGAAATCAACAATATCTTCTAAATCTTCTGCAATTGGAAATATTGTATCACCAAATCTTACAATCTCTATTTTGATACTATATTTCCCCACAAGCCTATAAACTCCACCTACATCCTCTTACTCAAAGTAACTCTCGGGCAAAGCACCTCAGATACTTTCTCAATGTGCTTTGGCATAGCCATCACCCATTGTACTTTGTTAACAAACTCCGACAAAGCCACCGCCCACCAACAAATTATTGAAAGCACCATCTCCAGTTAGGACTTATCAATCTCCACAATGAAAACAAACATATCCATCTACTAAATCACTCTCCCCCATACAACCTTGTGGCATTTTCTAGCGAGTTAAATTTGAGCAATGCTCGAACTTTGCAATAGGTAATGACTTGGTAAACATATCCGTTGAATTCTCCACTGTGTGAACCTTCTTAAAACGTAGAAGCTTCTCTTCATCCATAGAGACAAGAAAGGACTTGCTCACCTCAATATGCTTCATCCTTGAGCCGAAAGCCATATTTTCAGCTAGGTAAATTGCACTTTAGCTAACATAATTCACTTCTATACCTTCATACACGAAGCCCAAGTCACACAAAATATGCTTCAAGTAAAGTGCCTCCTTAGTTGCTTCAACTGTAGCTATAAGCTCTGCCTCTGTAGTAGACAGAGCTATAATCTGTTGCAACTCGCTCTCCAACTAATAGCTATCCCACCAATTGTGAGCACATAACCTGAGGTTAACTTCCTTCAATCTCCAACATCGGCATTGTTGGAATCACAAAATCCAACCAAGCTGGAATCTCTATCTCTACCGCCAAAGACAGGCCCATGGTATGGAGTCCTTTTAAAATATTTGAAAATATAGTTCACTGCCTCCCAGTGTGTCTTTCCTAAATTTGACATGAATATACTCACCAATCCAACTGCCCTTGCAATGTTAGGCTTAGTGCTAACCACGGAATACTAGACTACCAACTGCACTTGCATAGGAAACTTTATCCATATAAGCCTTATCCTTCTCCGAGATTGAAAAGCCTCTACTAGAAAGTTGTATTTGCAAAGGCATAGGTGTGCTAATTGTCTTTGCTCTTTCCATGCTAAACCAAGCAAGCACTTTCATAATATTCCTTTTGAGTGAGACTCAAAAGTCCAAGCTTCGTATCCCTTTCGATTTCCATACCTAAAATATTTCTTGCTTCACAAGGTCTTTCATCTCGAATTCTGCCTTAAGCTTTAACTTCAAACTATCAATTTCAGCTTTATCCTTGGAAGCAATCAACATATCATCCACATACAAGAGTAAATACACCCAGTAACTGCTCTTTAAATGCTTAAAGTACAAATAAGAGTCTTTGAGGCTATGATAAAAAATAAGTGAAAGCATAAAAGAATTAAACCTCCTATACCACTATCTAGGCGAATGGTTAAGTCCATACAATGATTTATTTAGCTTACAACCCCAATTTTCTTTTCCATCTATGACATTCGTCTGGCTGCTTCATGTAAATGGTCTCATCAAAGTCTCCATCCAAGAAAGCGGTCTTCAATCAAGTTTCTCCAACTCCAAGTCATGAGGGGCAACTATATCAAGCAAAATACGGATTAAGGGTAAAGTAATAATGCCTCAGCCCAAAAGCCTCTAGATGAGCCTACCATCAATCTTAAGAAAGGAGCCTTCTCAAGTAAAGTCCTATTCATCCTCTCAGCAACCCCATTGGATTACGGATCACCTAGTGTAGTGAAATGTCTCTCAATTCCATGTTGTCTACAAAAGCCGAGGAACTCCCTAGAGACAAACTCGCCGTCATTATCAAATGTTAACACCTTCAACTTAGAACCAAATTGGTTCTCAACCACCACCTTCCAAGCCATAAGTTTTTTAAAGCTCTTTTATTTGTCCTTCATCACATACACCCAAACTTTCCAACAAAATCATCAATAAAGAGATAAAATACTTTGTTCCCCCAATGGAAGCAATAGCAACTGGTCCCCAACAATTGCAAATTAATAAACGTCCATTTTTACATCTTCTTCCTTTCCACAACAAAAATTTCAGACGTCAAATCCTCAGGAGCAAACACTACAGAATCAACTTCGTTTCTCATCAGAACAGTTTTCACCCTCCATTGCCACTTCTTGAAGTCTTTATCACCGTTCCACTTCTCTATTTCAAAACTAGATCCTGATGTAATATAGGTCCTTCTAACAAAGGGTCTTGGTGCAACTGCTAGATTCTCCTCATCTCCTGCCATAATCCCTAACACCCTTTCTTAATCAACCTTGTCGCTCTGATACCAGACTTTGGGGAAAATCCCTCAAGATCACCTTAGGAACAAAAGGCCCAAACTTTCGAAAAACAAATTGAACCGGATTGATGGTGAGGCAAAACAAAAAATACAAGTGTTATTAAATCAAGTGATGTAAGTAATGTTATCCCGCTTTTTGGCAAAGCCGTGATACCAAAAGATCGGTCAAAAACAAAAGACGGTTCGTCTCAGAGATTGGTTGTACTTCACTTCGCTATGGATATCGATGAATTTTGTCCGAGCCCGGATCAGGCTACAATTGATAGGACATGACTAGCAAAGCCAGTGTTCCAAATTTCAGGTTAATCGGGGATCGTATGAACGAGATATGATCGATGCAAGTTAGCCAAAAAATGTCGTTCGAACCCATCAAAAAGTGGAGGAGATGCTCATTTCGAACCATAGGATTCGTATCCATCTTGTTCGAATCCATCGGTTTGCATACGCTTCGAGTCGATCGAGTTCGAACCGATCAGGCATGATATTGATCACTTCGTATCGATTGGTTCGAATCCATCAGATGGGCATCCCCTCAGCACGTTCGCATCCATCAATGCCTCGCTCCATTCGAATCCACCAGGTTTGAATCCATCAGGAGTTAGTCACTTCGAACCAATCTTGTTCGTATCGATCGAGTTCGAACCCATTGGGATGCCTCAGTTCGAATCGGTCACGTTCGAATCCATGAACAATCACTTGTTCATATCCACCAAGTCAACTAGCTTGGATGGCGTGTCACTCCATGATATGAAGTAGCCAAGATTCAAGGAGATGAAGCGTTCAACCCGGAGAGAAGACCGGATCGACTCGAAGGATGCGCGCCACCTCATCATAAGACCACGTGAGCTGATGGAGTCGAAGGGAGTGGATTCGAAGCAATGGATTCGAATGCAACAGCCCTCACGAAAAACCACAACTTGAATCGATCATATCTCCTAAACCACTGATCCAAATGCAACGAAATTTTCACAGTAGCTTCCATACAAGGTAAAGATTGTTCCTGCCAAGTTTTAGCTCGATTGGATCATTTTTTGATGGATTCGAAATCACTTCGAATCGATCTCAGATCGAGTCGAAACTTGGCGGGGTCGGTCACGTGGGCCCACTCACGTGCCAGAAAAAGTCTCCTGAAGTTTGAGCGGAGCTGGGCCTCCAACGCCTATAAATAGCACCCTGAAGCCTTTAGAAAGGGGGATCTTCCGCTGTTGAACATCTAGACTCTGCCGAATCAAATTCCATACTCCATTATCGTTGTTGTAATCAGATCTGAGAGCTATCATCAGTTGTAATCTGTTGTAATCGAATGAAATCATCAAGTGAATCAATAAAGACATAAGCTTCAGAGTGGACGTAGGCAAGATCGCCGAACCACTATAAATCCTGTGTTTGTGATTGTTATTTGTGAATTATTTTGATTGTTATTGTTTACATCTGAGTTCTATATTGATTGTTGCTGATTTGTGTTCATAAGCGGGTGTTTTCACGATATTGGGTGTTTGTGGTTAATTTTGACGCAAACATTTTGGCGCTTCCACTGAGAATTGAACTCAGGAGTTCTACCAATTAGAAGTTGATTCAGAAAGTTTGATAGTTCAAATTTGAGAGATTATGACGAGACAATCGAGCAGAAGGCCAAGGCCAGAGCGAAGTGAACACCAAGAAAGTCAAGAGGCTTCCTCAGGAGTAAATCAAGCATCGATCTTCATCACTAGAGACGAGATGGAGACAATGATGAAGAAACAAGGGGAGATGATCCAAAGTTTATTTCAACAAATAGGACAACTTGGAGCACAGAATAGAGAAGCGGATGGAGTCCAGAACGGAGCAGGACCATCCGGCATAGCACCTGGATTAGGGGGCACACTTATGGAGAACGTTGACCCAATCTCAGAGAGAGAGAGAGAGAGAGAGAGAGAGAGGAACATCTGCGCAACCCGGGAGTAGCAGAGGAGTGAACGCTCAGTTAAGGGGGCAGATCCCAGAATTCCCTCGTGGACTCGGGGGGCAGGTCGAAAGTAATGAACGAAGATTCCATCTCGAAGACAATGACAGTTTGGCGGAGATGGTTAGAAGAGCTATGAGAGGCGGTTTGGTAAACAAAGATTTGGAGGATGTTAATAGGAGTCCTTTTACTCCAGCAATCAGACGAGCTAGGAACCCAACGGATTTCAAGTTACCATCACTGGACATGTATGACGGGAGAACGAACCCCACGGTTCATCTAACGAAGTATATGAGGCATATGGAAGTGCTGGGGGCATCAGAGGAGGTTATGGCCCGGTGCTTTCCATTGTACTTGGCGGATATTGCAGCATTGTGGTTTAGACAATTGGAGAATGGATCCATCGGAACATGTAATAATTTAATTGAGAGATTTATGAGGCAATTCAGGGTTCACATTATAAGACCCAAGAATGTGATGACTTTGGCAACTTTAAAGCAGAAAGCCAGAGAGACTTTGAGGAGTTATCTAACGCGATTCAATGCAGCAGCAGCTTCGGTGGATCGAGCAGATCCATCTATGGTGGTAATGGCAGCTGTGTCCAGAGTAGCTGATGGCACATAGTTCAAAAATTCATTAACCAAAGATCCGCCTGTGGATCTAGCGGAATTCTACGACGAGGCAGAAAAGTTTTTGCGATTAGAAGATGCGAATGCAGAAAGAGAAGAAGGTGAGGGAATAGAAGTTTATGTGCTTAAAGAGAAACAACCTTTCGAAAAGGACTCAGGCAAGGATAAAGGAAAACGAAAGGCTGAGGATTATAATGACAGGTCAAAGCGGCAACGGAGGGAGCCGCGATTCACCACTTACACCGAGCTGAATGAGAGTCTGGAACGGATTTATCAGGATACCAATGAGCAGGTTCCGTATCGTAGACCAATGCGAAGGGATCCAACTTCCGACGAAAGAAGATCAGATAAGTTTTGTGTATTTCATGAATTAAACGGTCATAACACTAATGATTGTAGGCATCTGAAGGACGAGGTAGAAGGACAAGTCAGGAACGGTATGCTCCTTCAATATGTGAGGAGACGAACTCTAGTGGTGGAACCAGAGCGACCACCGTCTACATCAGCTAGAGGCGACCCTGAATCAAGGCACCGTTTGATTATCAATTGATTGAAATAACGATGAACAAGTCGTAAGCTTCCCACTAACACAATTAACTCATTTACACATGTACGAGATCGCGAACGATCCCCAGGCATGCTCTGAATGATCATTGACCGTTTAGTAGTGGGAACTTACACTTTGACATCCTTGCTTTGCTTTTGTTTCATTTTGATTTGGACATTTGGACTTTGTTTGTTTGGACATTTCTATTTTAAAACTCATCTGTTGAATAGATATTTGATTCTGATAATTCTGAAATGGCTAAGCTACTTACACATGTACGGGGTCGCGAACGGTCCTTAGGCATGCTCTGAGATGGCGATAAACCGCCCTGAAAAATGATCCAGGGACCCACTCGAACGCGAACCTGGTATCAACAATACCAAGCCCTCCCGGGCACACTTTCTCGCCTCGAACGACACCCGACCGCGAACGGTCACAATTTGCCACGAACGGTGCCCGACCTCGAACAGTCACAAAATCGCCTCGAACGGCACACGATCGCGAACGATCACAACTTGCCTCGAACGGCACCCTACCGCGAATGGTCACAACTCGCCCCGAATGGCACAACTCACCTCACCTCAAATGGCTCGATCGCGAACGGTTGTCATTTGAGGTCCGCCACTCGACCGCGCACGGTCGCACTTCACCTCAAATGGCTCGATCTCGAACTATCGTCATTTGAAGTTAGGCGCTTGACTATGAACGGTCGCACTTCATCTCAAATATCTCGATCCCGAACGGTCGTTATTTGAGGTCGCATAAAACTACAAATTCCTTTGCAGGACATCAACAGGATATGAACATCTAGCTCATGGCATTACAAAACACGCCTTCTTACCGCAAGGCATATTTTGGGGGGCAAATGTTATCCCGCTTTTTGGCAAAGCCGTGATACCAAAAGATCGGTCAAAAACGAAAGACGGCTCGTCTCAGAGATTGGTTGTACTTCACTTCGCTACGGATATCGATGAATTTTGTCCGAGCCCAGATCAGGCTACAATTGATAGGACATCACAAGCAAAGCCATGAAAGCCAGCGTTCCAAATTTCAGGTTAATCGAAGATCGTATGAACGAGATTTGATCGATGCAAGTTAGCCAAAGAATGTCGTTCGAACCCATCAAAAAGTGGAGGAGATGCTCATTTCGAACCCATAGGATCCATCTTGTTCGAATCCATCGGTTTGCATACGCTTTGAGTTGATTGAGTTCGAACCGATCAGACATGATATTGATCACTTCGAATCGATCGGTTCGAATCCATTAGATGGGCATCCCCTTAGCGCGTTCGCATCCATCAACGCCTCGCTCCATTCGAATCAACCAGGTTCGAATCCATCAGGAGTTAGTCACTTCGAACCAATCTTGTTCGTATCGATCGAGTTCGAACCCATTGGGATGCCTCAGTTCGAATCGGTCACGTTCGAATCCACGAACAATCACTTGTTCGTATCCACCAAGTCAATTAGCTTGGATGGCGTGTCACTCCATGATACGAAGTCGGCAAGATTCAAGGAGACGAAGCGTTCAACCCGAAGAGAAGACCGGATCGACTCGAAGGACGCGCGCCACCTCATCACAAGACCACATGAGCTGATGGAGTCGAAGGGAGTGGATTCGAAGCAATGGATTCAAATGCAACAGCCCTCACGAAAAACCACAACTTGAATCGATCATATCTCCTAAACCACTGATCCAAATGCAACGAAATTTTCACAGTAGCTTCATACAAGGTAAAGATTGTTCCTGCCAAGTTTCAGCTCGATTGGATCATTTTTTGATGGATTCGAAATCACTTCGAATCAATCTCAGATCGAGTCGAAACTTGGCGGGGTCGGTCGCGTGGGCCCACTCACGTGCCAGAAAAAGTCTCCCGAAGTTTGAGCGAGATCTGGGCCTCCAACGCCTATAAATAGCACCCTGAAGCCTTCAGAAAGGGGGATCTTCCGCTGTTGAACATCCCAACTCTGACGATTAAATTCCATACTCCATTATCGTTGTTGTAATCAGATTTGGGAGCTATCATCAGTTGTAATCTATTGTAATCGATTGAAATCATCAAGTGAATCAATAAAGACATAAGCTTCAGAGTGGACGTAGGCAAGATCGTCGAACCACTATAAATCTTGTGTTTGTGATTGTTATTTGTGAATTATTGTGATTGTTATTGTTTAGATCTGAGTTCTATATTGATTGTTGCTGATTTGTGTTCATAAGCGGGTGCTTTCACGATATTGGGTGTTTGTGGTCAATTTTGACGCAAACAAGTAACATGTGTTTACATATTAATAATGGTAGAGACAGGTGTCATTTTCTTTTTATTTTAATAAATCAAAATAAACTCTATTTAAAACTCCTATCTTCCTCTTCATTATCTTGTTTTTCTATCTTCATTTCTAATAGCAAGAAACTTAACCTGAAAACTTTCTCAAACAAGAAAATCAAAACAATTCTCAAATCAAATCCTGTAAAACTCTTTCTAAATTCAGAAGCAAAGTCTGAACACATGTCCTCTAAAACAAATTAAACTCAACCATGTAACATCTTTTATCAAAAGCCCATAATTTTCAAACCTGTCAAGCATTTTTTTCCAAATAAGAGAAAATCAAAATACTCAAGCCTGTAATAAAATTTTCAAGCAAAGTTCAATTTCAAAATGCAACCTGGAAAGCATTTTCAAGCCTGTAAACAATTCTCAAATTTAAAGCAATCTGCAGCTTCCAACCTGCGTATCAATCAAAGTATCGATCATTCCTGTTTCAAGTTGAATCATCTCAGTCAACAAAGCAATTTTGTTTTCAATCAAAGCAATACAAGATTCAGGAATCCAAAACTTTTTCAATAGCTTCCCAGTTCTTTTCAAACTCTCTGCATTTTAAAAAAAAAGATGAGTAAACATCTACTTAAAAATCTTAAGTAATAACTGTTCTGTTGCTTGTTAGATTTCTGAAATGATTAATGCTTGCATGTGCATATATATATGTATGTATTATTTGTGTATATGAATGTGTATGGACTGTGCATGTATGTTTTGTTAGTTCTTCTCTGTTTTCAAACTACAGAGATTAGGAATAAAAGAAAATTTTAAATCTCCTTATCTGATCATTGTTAGGTTTTGATTTTTAAACATGATATGTTTTTTTAAACAAGAATTCAAGTTTAAAATTTTATTCAAGCAAAATAGATGTGAAAATCTTCTGGAATCAGAATAGTACAGTAGAAACTCTAAATACATGATTAAATCAAATATTATAATTTTTTTTTTCAGGATTATAACTCGAATCCACTTTGAAAGTTAGGATTTTTAAGATCAAAATCATAATTTTTAATGTTGTATTGGGTGGGAAACTCTAAGTTAACTGGAAATTGGGTTTTTGAGTTTCTCTGGTGGTCAGAAGCTCTCGAGTGGTCGGGAACTTGGCTGGAGGTGGTAGGGAAGTGGTCGAGGCCGGGAAAAATGGTGGAGGCGTCGGATGTTCGCCGTAGCGTCGGCAATCGGTCGATTAGGATTTTAAACCTAAACAAGTCGAGCTTGGCAACTAATTCACTGCATTGTCTCGGAGTGATCGAGTGAATCGTGGCTTTGGGGAATGGCAGCGTGGGATGCTGGCATGGTGTGACCGGAGTTGTAACAGCTTCGATGGTCGGAGACGTGGTTGCGAACAGTTTTTCTGGTGATGGTTGGGTTTTATGGTTTACCTGTATTTCTCAATTTCGATCTGTGGCTTACTTGAGAGTTTGGATAGTCGGGTTGGGTTTCAGTGAAGATGGTCGATGTGCCGGAGAGACCATCGAAGGCCGGAGGTGGCTCCGACGATGGTGCACGGGCACAGTGTTTTGGGCTGTGTCTGGGGATTTGCTGTTGTTTGGGTTGGGTTTGCTCGAAGTAAGGATCGGGGTTTTGGGTTAGTAGCTCGAGTCTGTACTCGAGTAGATGATGTGGGTTTAGCCTGCAGATGTTAAATTTAAAACTTGTTAACTGTTTTAGTGGTTACAGTATTTTAATTTAAACTAAAAACTAAAACAAAATTTTTGAAATGGAAAGGGAACTCGGGTTAGACTCGAGTGGTCTTCGGGTTTGACCCGAAGCAAAAAGATAATTTTTAAACAAGGTTTTTAAAATTTAAAAATGAAATTGGTTTAAAACTTTCCTATATAATTTACTTTATATATAATAGATGTTTTCTTTAACATTTTATTAAGAAGTTTGAAATTTGTTTAATTTAGATTTTGTTAAGTAAATCTAGATTTATTTTAAACTTAAGTTAGAAATGGAATTTTAAAGATTTTTATAAAAGGAAGTTTTTTTAAAATTTAAATTGAAACTAGATTTAAACTATTACTTGATAATGTTTAAACATTTAAAGGTAAGTTATGTTTTGTTAACTTTAAAATTTATCAAGTTAAATGTTTAGTTTATTTTAAATCTTAATTAATGATTTAATTAAGGAAGTTATTCACAAGGATAAAATAGTTTAAAATGTTTTCATGATAATTAAGGCAATAATAAGATAATGTTTTATCCTAAAATAATTAAGGTTTTAATGTCTTGAAATTAATTAAGTTAATTAAGGGAAATTAAGTATAAGTAATTAATTTAATTAATAATGATTAAAATTAATTGAGGAATTAATTAAAAGCAATTAATTGATTTAATTAATTTATTAAGAATTAATAATTAAGGGTTATAAGTTAATTAATTAGAGGTTAATTAATTTGTAATTAAGAATTATTAATTAGATAATTGGAGATTATTAATTAATGATTAAAGATTAATTAATTAAGCAATTATGGTTGATTAATTAGTAATTAGAGATTAATTAGCTTGTAATTAAAAAGTACTTAATTTATAATTATGTTTTATTAATTAATAATAAAAGGATAATTAATCTATAATTGACATTAATTACGGATTAATTAACTGTTATTTAGGGTTAATTAATTGTTATTAAGAATTGATTAACTAATTAATTAAGGATTATTTAATGTGTTATTAAGTTTTATTAATTGATAATTAAGGTTTATTAATTAATAATTAAAGATTAATTAATCTATAATTAAAGATTTATTTATTTATTTAAAGGGGTAATTAAGGGATGAATTACCCACATAATTAATCAAATGAATGTGATTAATTAATTGGTTGATTAATTATAGATAATCATTTGATGATTGATTAAGTATGAATACTTAATGAAATTGACAAGTATAATTACTTAGTGAAGTAATTAATGTATAATTACCGGATGTAATTAATTAAAGGGATTTACTTAATGAGAAGTGATTAAAGAATAATTGCTTAGTAGAAGTAATTAAGGATTAATTACTTGGTGTAATTAATCAAAGGATTGATATAATTAATTAAGGAGTTAATTAATTAAGGTAAGTAATTACAGGATGGTAATTACTGTTTATGATTAATTAAGGTTGATTATTGAAAGTGATTAATTAAAGTTTGATTAATTAAAGTTTAATTAATTAAAAATTAATTAATTAATGTAATTAATTAAGTATCGATGTAATTAATTATAGTTAATTAATTAATGGAAGTAATTAATTAAGGATCATTAATTAATGAGAGTAATTAAGGGTTAACTACTGTGAATGGTTAAAAATAATTAATTTGTGTAATTAATTAAGGGTTAATTACTTAATGTAATTAAAGGATAATTAATCAAGATGATTAATTAAGATGATGATTAATTAATTAAGGATTAAGTAAGCAAGATTTATGTGATGAAAGTAATTAATTTAATTTATTTTAAATTAATTAGAGATGAAGTAATTAATTTAATTCATTTTAAATTAATTTTAGATGTGTGATTAATAAATCATTGCTTATGGATGGCTGATTGATATTGAATGTCTTGATTGTTTGATATCTCCGATGAGATATGTGAGATATGTGATATGAGATGATTTGGTTGAATTGTGATGATATGGATTATCTATTTGTGAATATGTGAATTATCTATCTGTGTGAATATAGATAATGATTTGAATTGAATTGTTTTAACTTTAAAACAACTTGGACCTAAAAGATGGCGTTTTGGATTTCAATGAGACTAGGATCGGGTTTCCAAATTTGGATATCCGAAAACCACATCGATCCAAATTAACGATAGATCGTGAATCTCAAGTGAAGATGAAGATTCAGAATGCAAGGGTTGTTGTCGTTAACTCTGAGGGTGATTCCAAAATGAGTGTAACGAGATAATGCCTTCGGTTTCGTTCGAACCCGAAATGAACTTGCATGGATTGAATGCTTTCAGCACATCGTCAGGTGGACGATGAGCATTCTAAGATAGATGTATTCTATAAGGTAATCGTAGCATCAAGCCTCATCAACCGAGAATGACTAAAATATGGGAGATGCAGCAAGGCTAAGTGAGTAGTACCCAAGTAGGATAAGATTTACCCATGTCTAGAGTCCCTTTTTATTCGGCTGTGTGGACGGTTGCTAGCTACAACCGCGTGGTTTTCTTATTCGGGACTTTCCAGTAAGGGATAGTTCCGGCCTTGTGTTGCAGGGGATTTAGGATGGATCCTTAGTACAGTGATCTAGGCCCTGTATTGTGACGGACGGTACCCCAGTAGCCATGCCATTGATGGAAACTCATTCTTCCTACGTGCCCTTTACGGTTTTGATTGTATAACCCACTTTGTGGCTAGCAGCTGAAATTTAATGAATGTAACAATTTCGGCTATTTTCTATTTACTTGAAAACCCTAGACACTATTATAATATCACTGGATTTCCTATCAAATGTTTTGGTTAGCGTAAGGTAAAAACTTTTTCATGTTTATGTGTGGTAAGTCTTAGTGATACCTTTTGTTTTCAAACGTTTTCGAAGTCAAGCAACTTTAACCGTTTACTCACACCAGACCCATGTCTGACCTGGAGTTTATTCTGTTTTCCTTAAACTCTTGGGTACACAAATTTTTACGAGTAGCCAAGAGATTCAGGTTAGCTTTGACGAATTCTGGAGGAGATATGGAGCAGGAGGCTTCAGCGTTGTAGAATATAGTAGTTCTGCTGTGTTGATCTCTGTGTTATTATTTGAGTTGTATGATAGACAGGTGTTTATAGCTATCAAATTTGTGATGTATAAACAGTGTATCTCTGGTAGATATTATATACTATGTAATACTTATGTGATTAATATAATTTATTCATTCCGCTGTTGAGATTCTGATGTTGTTTCTTTCTTTCTTCTCTATCTTTTCTCTTTTCTATCCCTTTCTTTCTTACTAATGATGCGTTTTTCTGTGGAGAGAAAGACGGGTCGTTACACCTATCATGATATTCTCCATTACTCATTTGTCTCCTGTAATAACTTGTAGAGAAATGTCTAAAGTTTTCATTTTAAGGGTAAGTTAAATTAAATTCTCTAATAGGACCCTTCTCAACAAGTAAATCTCTCTCATTTCCATCAATATTATCCCAAACTCCTGGATTATATGTATTCAAAACTTGTTCTGAAGACACGACCTTTGTTTCATTCAATTGATCTAAACATCAGACATCGCTTTCATTTATTATTTGTTGGGGGTGAAACTCAATATCGTATGCATTTTCTTCTATATCATTAGTTTCTTCATTCATTGTAGTCTCATTTTCTACTATATCGTCAAAACCAGTTCCACGTTCAAAAACACCAGATTGATATGAATTATCAACTTTTTTTTAAATATATGTTCAGAGACCCTCTTAATGATTCGGTTATCTCTTCATTTCTTTTAGTTTTTTCCTATTAGATCTTCCAGATGGTTGTTTCGTGGAAGCATTAAAACTAGATTTTATTTTTTCCAATTTAAAAATACGATCCTTGTGAAAAAACTTAATATTTGAAGTAAGATAAAAACATATGATTCGTTATAATACTTTTTTCATTAAAATTAGGAATAAAAATGGTCATTTTTTTAACATAACTAGCCTTTAGAAATTTTAATATGTATACCTAAATTCAAATTCTCCTCCAAACTCGTAATACAAAAAAAACCAATCATTTTCTTTCTTTTCTTATTTGAAATCAAAGAACAATTAGGAGTAGGCCGCGTAAAGTATTTAACATGTATTTGTTTGTTTGTTTGCTTTAAGTGACCAAATTTTACAGAGACATTAATAGACCTGATATTAATAAATAGTTTCCATTTTTTAGGCTAATATGGTTGGCAACTTCTATGATTCAACTGAATATACATCTCATTCTTCTAATCTTCTAATTTACTCATTACATTTTTATTTTGAGGTGCTAAGATCATGAATCTGCTAACTTATCTTATTATTATGTAAAAAAATTCAAAAGATTGCAATTAAAAATATCATTGCTTTCATTAATGTAAACCTTTATGTTTTCAAAATATAATGGCATATTGAATTCTTAATTTCTACAGTCCTAAAAATTTAAGAATACGGTGTAAATTATAAAAATATAATTTCAAATTGAATTTTAAGTTTCTAAAAACCAAACGAAGATCGTATAAATTATAACACACGGAATAAACAATGTTCTAAAACATATAGAAGTCCTGATTCTAGCCATTAACTTAAAATTAAACTAAAATAAAATAATTAGAAATTAGGGTTACTTACTTTAGAGTTCAAAGCTCTCAAATTCTTCTTCTTTTTCTTCGCTGCGACAGACGGCCCCTTTCTTCCTTAGCTTTCCTCAAGCAATTCGTATTTGTGGCTCCGCCTTCTTCTTTGTGCGACATTTTCTTCCGACTTCAACGGTTTTTTTTGTCACGCAAGTTTTTTCTGCCGGCGAGTTTGATTTTTATGCCCTCGTTGTTTTGATGCCCTATGCAAAAGCCCAGTTAACACTGGGCCAGGGCCGGCTCTATGAACTACCGGCTAAAATCTCCCCAACTTTATGAGTATGATTTCCCTAACTTTTCTTATCTTCTGTGCCATTTGACGTGCATCTTAAAAATGGAAAACAAAACTAATTTTAAAGTCAAATGCTACCTAAATCTCCCCAATACATTGAATATTACTTCCTGCATATTAATAACTTGGTAAATTTACTTTCTTCAAGAATAACTGCATAAATAGGTGGGTGCATATATGTGAAAGAGTGAAAGGGGCAATCACATAACATAACACATAATCATGATGTCTTACATAAAAAGGTACAAATAAATAGCGAATAAATCATGAATCTATTAATCTACATCGTGGTTAACAATCTGGAGGCTTATTGGAAGGAGGAAAAGGGTTGAAATGTCTGAAGGTTAATTTTGCTAGAGTTGGGACAAAAGTCTCTTGGAAGTTACACTGAACACTGAGATGATAAAAATATTACTCTGAAAAGTTGCACCAATGACTTAACATTGGCATATAAGAAAATTTAAGTGGTATCAGCCCCACAATTACTCACACACAGGCTTCGGCGTAATGGTTATGTTCTCAACAGTAAACCAAAGTTTTAGCCACCTTCATACTAATATCATAGTATGAATCACATCAAAAAATTGCATTGCAGCTATAAATCTTTATTCTTGTTCTAGTTTATAAACTTGTAAATAAGTAAATTACCAATGTGATTAACCAGAATCGCACCAAAAGAATTTTGTACCATGAGAAGCCTGATACTCGTATTTTAGTGTTTTCAATTCTCCATCATGTGTGGTAGCAATTGTCAAAAATGACAAAAGATACTAGAAGAGACATACCCAGTGCTTCTCCTTCAAGTGGATTTGTCCCTACACCAATCTAAAATAATAATCATTGGTAAGTATATATTTATTTCTGTAAGGAGTTTGAAACTTCTTTGAATCCTAAATAAGAGGGATACTTGGTAGTTGCTACAAATAAATCATTCTGAACCACAATCATGGTCAAAAATAGATATTGTTGATTTAATAAAAAATGAGCTGTCAATTTTAGTCTTAGTGGAACCAGTGAATATGTGGGAATCTATCAAATAGAGGTGTATACTTTAGGAAGTTGCTTGCTAATAGTTTTTCCCTACTCATAAGCTGTGAAGCAAAAGAAGAGCCATTAAGGTAATAGCATATGATATTGTGGGAAAAAAGGTAAGTGATGGATATAAGACAAAGGTAAATCATAACTATAAGAATTAGGTTGTTAACTTCTACTTCTGCCAGATTTTTTTTCTCATTCATTATGAACAGGTGCTTAGCGTATAAACTAAAAACAAACAAATAAACTATTATTTCATATTAAGTGTAGTATTTTCAACTAGAGTGATATACATAGAAAAAATTGAACTTCATATAATTTTGCGTTGAAAAAAACAGACAAATTCCAAAACATCTTATCTATGAATTCAGTGTTTATCCAGTTCGGTGAATAATAATTCCGAAAGGTATTTCATTTTGTAATATGGCGGGTCATAGAATAAAACGTATTTTAATTAATATAATAATATTTACTCACTTCGTCTAAAAGCGCCAGTGGCTTGCTTGTTGACTGTGAACAAATAGCCTGTTAAAGCAACAACGAATAAAGAAGGCCTATTAGCTAAAAGTAAGAAGGATGCATACACGAGTAGACATTTATCCACAGAAGATTGGATGCGATGAATTATGTGACGACTCAGAATTTTCGAGCATTTAAAATCTGAATATTTAATTGATTTTAAATATTCAATAGGGTAATCTTAACTTGAATTACAAATATCGTTATTTATTCGATAATTAAATAATAGAATTTAATAATTAGAAGTTGGGTAAATGGTTGAATCTACAATTTTAAGTCTGTTAAAAATAATTTGAAGGCTTGAAAAATTTATATTGGTAGTGCCGAGGATGATGAAAGTTTTAAATTTGAATTTAACACTAATTTGCTCAGTCTTAAGAATATATCGTTTAAGCCTTTTGAGGCACAGTCTCGGAATTCGACGAAACTAGTTCCATTGGATCCGTAATAGTGTATTATTATCGGATTTCAAATTTTGTAGCGTTTGGCACTATCGGATGATCGTACGATAGGTAAACGCATTGGAAGTTAAATCGAAAAACTTAATTTAAATATAACCTAATTGTGATTAACCTATATCCTCATATCGGCTACATTCTTTCATTTCGAATCACTGTACACTCACTCTTTCACGCCACCTTTCACCTAAGAATTTCAGAAACCACGTCTTCATTTCATTTATAAAAAAATAAAAAAAAAATCTAACCCATCTTCTAGCCGAAGCCACTTACTTTCCCTTTTATAAACACATGCTTCTTTCTTTTTCCCATATAGTTGATATCGAAATCGAATTTCCCCTTTCCATATTTTTTTTTCAATCGCAAAGACCGTTAAAAATCGCGACTAATATTTTCTAACCCTCTGACCTAATCGAAGAGCCGAGGCCGCATAGAGGGAATTTCCCGTGGGATCGCGACTGGCTTTCGAGTTCGCGGTCGAAGACAAGGTGAAGGCGATGCGTAGGTTTGAGAAGCGGCGTTGACGAGAGTGACGCGTGCGTGCGAAGTCGTGATACGCTCTGGGCTGTCAAACTCGATGTTCGAGGTGTGGATTCGTCGCACAGAGGGAGGCGGTCAAGCTGGGGTCGACGAGCGGTGAAGCTAAATTGGGGGAGGCTTTGGCTGTTGAGGTTCGTTTTCGTTCTGATTTAACAAGATTTTTATTTTATTTTAGTTAAAAGGGAATTTAAAACAGTGTGGTTAAAATAGAAAATAATAATAATATACGGATAGGTATGATTTTTATTTTCTGTAAGATATTTCAACTGTTATTTCAAATGTTGATTTTCAATAAATAAGAAATAATTATAAAGGTAGTCCTTTAATATATGTATACATAAGATTTTGAAATATAAAGGTTAGATTTTTATTACATAAGCAGTTTGGAAAAAAATATATATAATAAAATAGAGATGCATACACACTTCTAAATATACCAGTTATTTTAAAATAGTCTGTTATGGAGATGAATTTGTTTAACAAACTTCTTTAACTATTTCTAGTCGCTAAGAGAAAAAATTTTTATGGAAAGAGAATTGGTTTAAATTAAATCGTTAGTTTAAAACCAAATTGTTAGTTAAATTAAATAAATAAATAATAATTAATTGTTCAATTAGCTGAAGTATTACTAAATTATATAATTATTTATTCAAGGTCAAATCGTAGAAATAAGCCGGGTGGGAAGTGGTTGCTAATGGAAATCAAAGGTGAGTTAATCTCACTCAGTGTAAATTTAAATATAAATGATTGAATTTAAATAATTGATTGTATGGTTGAATTGAGTGATGTGATATAGTATAGTATCATTTGAAATTGGCATATTATGTGATGCTAACGTCTGTGGATGCAGGGAAAACAGGTTGGAGGGATCCAACTGGACCCCTCAACTTTTATTTAAATTATTTAATATTCTCTGTTCTGATTATTTGATATTCTATGATGAATTATGTGGAAGTATTGAATGATATGGCTTGGTTGATATAATTGGGTATAATGAATTACCAAAAATATAAATTCGATTGGTGAAAAGAAAATAAAAGGAGTGAAATTGTAAATAAAATAATTATAGAATAAATTTAAGAATGACTTGGAAAAGAATTAAGTGACTTTAAAATTCTAATAAATGAATCCTGAAAATGGAAAGGAAAATTTGAATAAACAGAAAGTTAATGAATTTTACAATGCAGTATTATTAATTAAAAAGAACAAACATTTACTTAGAATTTAAGATTTGAATTATTGAAAGAGTGGAGAAGAAATTTGGTAAAAAATAATAATAATAATAATAAAGTCCATAACTACTGAATTTGGAAATGAACCGATAAGTAAAAGAATTTATTTCAAATAAAATAAATTGGAAATCAATTTGGGGAAAAATTGATTTAAGTGCTTGAAGTTGATTTTTCTCTGGATAACCCAGTACGTTTTAAAAGTAAATTTTTAAATATAAATTAAATGTTTTAAAGTTGTTTTTAAAGAAAACAAGTTTTGTAAAATTTATTATTTCTATTATTTAAAGTCCAAAGTAAGTATTTTCTTTAATCTATTCTAGCTGTGATTATAAAGAAGTAACTTAGTATTTTGCTTTTATAGGTAGAAATCTAGTTTTATATCTTATTAAGTAACCTTATTTTCAAATATTCATATAGTATGTATTTTCAACAAATTATTAAAGTAATTTTAACTTGAATGTTTTAGAGTATATTTTTAAAAGTAAGTGTTTTAAATTAATTTAGAAAATCTAGTTTTGTGCTTGGTGATTCCAGTGGAAATAGAAATACTTGAAATTTATTCTGAAATAGGTAGATAGTTTTGAAACTATTTTCAAAGGAATTTGTAAAGTGAAAATATATCTTGTAAAGATATTTTCAGATAAATAAATAAATTAGGAAATTTTTTATTTTTTGATGGATGTTTGTGAATATAAATTGATAGTTAAATCACCAACTATCAATATTGGACAAAATGCGTTGATCGTTTCAAAGAGACCGGGATCGAGATTTATTTCTCGAAAACCACTTCGATCCGATTTGTACGTTTTCGTGAAAAACGATTTTGGATTCGAAAATGGAGCAGTGAAGTGCAAGGGCTAGTCGCTACTAATCCTGAAGATATTTCCAAAGTGGATGTAGTAGGAATAGTGCCTTCGGTTCCGTTCGAACCCAGAATGGACTTGTATGGATGAATTCTTACGAAACATCATCAGGTGGACGATGGGCATTCTAAGGAATATATTCTTATTCTTAAAAAGGTAATGCTTAGCCTCAAGCCTCATCAAATGGGAATGACTGAAAATCAGCGGTTATGCAACAAGGCTAGGTGGGTAGCACCCAAGCAGGGTGAGGTCATTCCAGTCTAGATGTCCCTTTTTATTTCGGTTTAGTGGGCGGTTGCTGATCCCGACCGCGGGGTGATCTCACTCGGGATTATCCAGTAAGGGGTAGTCCTGGCCTTGTGCTGCAGGGGAGTGGGCGTACTCCTCGGTACGGTGATCTAGGCCCCGTACTGTGTCAGGTGGTACCCCAGTGCCTAGTCATTAGTTGGAAATCCATTCTCCCTACGAGCCTTATACGAGTTTTGTTTGTATTACCCACTCTGTGGCTAGTAGCTGGAATTTAATAGATGTAACAATTTCGGCTATTTTATAAGTATTTGTATATAGACCCTATTATAATATCAGAGGATTCCTATAAAAATTGTTTTAGCTATCGTAGGGTAAAAACCCGACATGTTTATTTGTGGCGTGGTCTTACGAGATGCCTATGTTTCCAAAGGATTTTTTTAAAACTTTAATAATCAATTGAGT
The DNA here is from genome assembly GCA_030765085.1 of Allium cepa. Classification (NCBI taxonomy): domain Eukaryota; kingdom Viridiplantae; phylum Streptophyta; class Magnoliopsida; order Asparagales; family Amaryllidaceae; genus Allium; species Allium cepa. The sequence goes on from CM060938.1 coordinate 3,868,534, forward strand.
GTGATTTTCTCATGCTGGTATTGCAGACTGACTCGGGTATTATTTAACTGTAATGCTCGGGTCAGACCGAGTATTATAGGATACAGGATGTGATGCCGTGGAGCTCAGGAGACGAGCTGGATGACGATACGTACTTCCGTACTTGTTTATATATACATATAATCCGCTGTGTTGAGTTGTCGTGTATCCATTTGTATGATATTGATGTTGAGCTGTGATTGATGTACTCTGATGATGTAATATACATAAATAAATATATTTGATGTTGAGTGAAGATTATATATTATCTATTATATTTTATTCCGCTGCGATGGTTAGATTCTGTTATGATTTTCTATTTTCTTCTTCTACCTCTTCTTCTTTAACCCAAATCGTTCGTATTTCTGCACAACTTGAGTTGATTTAGGAAAGAATAGTGTTGACTCAAGGTGTACGGATTTGCGGGTCGTTTCACTTGGTATCAGAGCATAGGTTGGTGATAACCTTGGCTCTGGTGGGAATTACTCATAAAATAGAGTCTGTAGTACTCTATAATGGGTTTGAGCGTATTAATAAATATGAGCGCGTATTTGTTAGTGAATATAAATTATTTTAATATTGTGTTGATTGGTTTATTGAGTGGCATATGAACCTTCGTCGGCACAGTCTGCGCAACTGTATTGAATGGGTTTCTAAACACTTGAATAGAACAATTGACACGGTATTGTTTTAAATGTGGGTAAATGAAATAATTTTACCCAAAATATATTTTGATATAAAGAAAAGTTTTGTAAACTATTTTAGCTAATATATGGTTGCTTGGGTGTTAGAAATGATAATATTAAAGTATTATCATTGTTAAGTGAAAATTTAACTAGAAATTGAAGTATAACTAAAATTTAGGGAATAAATTCATAAAATAAAATTTATAAATATGAATTATAAATGTAATTTATGAATTGAAATAACATTAAATGGAAATTTGTATAAACATAAACTGTACAAATGAATTATAGTTAAAATTTAGTTAAGCAGGCTTTAGAAATTTAAAATCCCGGAGATTTGGAAATGCTTATCGAGGTGTTTTGGAGATAAATAATAGCATTGTTGTTTTGGAGATATTTCTAAATGGAAATCTGATTTAAATGGATTTTGAATGTGAAATAGCATTGAAATCACTTGGATTATTGGAAAATAATTCTGATGATGACGGCCGCATCATCAGTATTCATTTTCAAATTTCTAAGTGACGGATTGCCGCCAAAAAACTGATTTGTTCAGAAAGCTAGTTGTATTGAAAATTTCAAAAGGAAATTTGTTGAAAATAAAAGCCAGGATTGGTTTAAAATTTTTGAGAAATGTGATTTGAGATGTTGGGGATTTCAAAATAATTTAAAACTAAAAGCCGAGTGTTTAAAAAAAAAAGAGAAATCTTGATGAAATAGATTATAAGCTTATAAATTGAGATGATTTTTAAATCAGGAAGGAAATATAAGCTTTGAATGTCGGAAATTTAAATTTAAAGTGGAAAGTTAAAAATGAAAGTAACTTGGATTGGGAAATAAAATTTAACTGGATTGAAGTAATTGAGTAGGTTGGAAATAATATCCAGTTGTATTCAAATTAAGTTGAAATCGAATTGAGATAAATATATCCGAGTTAAAATAAAATTGAATTGGAATAAGAATTCAATTGAACTATTGGATGGAATTTAATTCTTACATGAACAAATGTAAAATAAATTGAATAAGAATTAGATTGAAATAAATAAATTAGAATAAACGTGTAAAAGAATTATAATACATGGAGTAAAATATGCTTAGGTTATAAATAAGCATAAGGCTTGAGTTAAAAATAAAGAAAGAATATATTCAAGCCTATAATAAATGGAATTGTGGAAATAATAGGCTGTGACTTATTAAATTTGAAAAGTGGGATAGAAAATCCAAAATAAATATTTTTGATGAATTGAAGAATAAAACGAAAATCAAAACTTGGATTATAAAAAAATAAAATAAAATAAAATAAATAGGTTGAACTTAAGAAAATTTGATGAAGAGATTTTGAGATTAAAAATCAAGTTCTAGATTATAAGTTGGGGAAAGACTATTTAGATTATAATTAGATAATGAAATATGTAATGAGAACCCAATGCAGTTAAATAAAAGCTGAATTGTGAGATAATATTGAAGTTTGGAAATAAAACTCAAGTTATAAATTGAATTCGACTTGAATTGTCAATTAAGTAAATGAGATTGAATTGTGAGTTCATAAAAGTGAATGGTAGATTGAAAATGGTATGGTTTGCATATAAAATCCAAATACGTAGAAATAAATTGAAATGACCTTGTAATTTATTTAAGTGAACTGAGAATGAATCAAACTTGGAAATTTGAAATTTATAATAACTAATCAAATAGATTTGTAGTTTGAAAGGAGATTGGATTGAAATAGAATCAAGTTAAATTGAAAAGAGAACTTTGTTTGCAAAATGAGAATGAGCTTAAGTATAAAATTTGAATAAATTGAAGTAAAATTGACTTAAGCTAAATGAATGAAGGAGAGTTGAATTGAATTCAACTTAAACAAAGTTTAATAATATTGGATTGGTTTTAAATCAAGTGAAAATAAATTTTTAATCGAAATAAAATTCGGTGGGTTATAAATAATATTAATGGAATGAAATTCTAGAATAAATAATTGAAAACCATTTAAAATTATTAAGGAATTGAAATAACTTGAGACAATAAGAAAATAGAATGATTCAAGTTTAATAGAATGGATTTAAATGAATATGGATAAGAAATGAAGTATAAATGAGTGGACTGTGAATAAAATTTAATAGGTAATGAAAATGAACCTAAGTTGTTAATGGTTTTGAATAGACTAGTTTGGTTAACAAAATGAAATGCAAGTGAATGGATTCAAATCTGAAATGCAATAAAAATGAGAATATATGGATTGTGAATAAATTTAAAAATGGAATAGAATTAAGTATAAATTGAGTCGAAATCCATTTAAATTGATTATAAAACATAAATACTTATTTATTCACATAAATCTCGTCGAATTGCATGAAATAAATTGTCGTCGGATGTAAATGGAAGTAATTAAAATTCTATGTGTTGATAAGGGTAAAATAAATTGATTTTGAGAGCAATTGAATTAAATATGAGCTTGGTTTGCTTAAAAATAAATTGTAGGTAGGCGATTGAGTTTTAAACCATTCAAATTGATGAAGATGTATACGAATGGATTGAAAACCATTCGAATTGAATGAAAATGGTTATAAACAAATTGAAACAGTTGAATTGGCATAGAAATTGTAAAAGTTGCTTACGGGAAAACGTTTGGTGCGAATTTCTTTTAGAATTCATATATTTAACCATTGCAACTAAGTGTTATATTGTTAAACTGCATATATTTGGCACTTACATGTGCAAATTGAGTAAGTACAGGTATCTGGGGGCCGTGTGGCTGGATTTGGTTGTGCTATTTGCTAAAAATAATAAGCCGCTTGCTTAAAATGCTAAATAAGGTACAGCTACACAATAAAAATAGGAAATATGAACTGTTTTTGGTTTTTCCGACCGGGTGGGTCGATGTATATATTTATCCCTTTTTGTCAAATTGCAAAAGCTCCTCCGTACAAAGGAGACTCTGACAAAAATTTTCAGAAATTTTGGGAGTTAGAAAATTTTTGAAAAATTTAGTTAACAGCAAAGCGATTTTAAATTGGAAATTGAAATAAATGTGTAAATGAACTAATGTAAAATAATGACATGAATTAGTAATAAAAAAAATCCAATATTTAAAGTTAAAGATAAATTGAATTCCTATGGAAATGAAAGAATCAATTTGAATAAAATTGGACATAAATTAAAGTGGTAAGTTGGGAATAAACATAAGAAACATATAAAATGCTTATACTAACTTAAGTAAGGAATGGTGCATTCTTAATTGGAACTTGAATATTACAAATATATTCTGAGTTAATATTTGAATGAATAAATACTGACATTTGGAAGGAAGTCGATATAATGTTTTTGAATATTGTGATTGGATATTAGTGCTAAGCAGGATATGCGGGTATTATAAAGGGAAACGGAAATTGGATTTGATTTCAAATAAATTTGAAATGCTCGACGAAAAGGTATGTATTTAAATTTGGTATGAAATGTGATTGGGATTTTGGATTGAGCCACTTGGCCTTTTGTTTTCATTTTGGATTTGGGAGGCCGTAGAGCCATTTTGTAGTTGTACCGAGCCAGTCGCGCAAAGGAGACGCTGGCGAAATTTTTCAGAAATTTAGAGAGTTAGAAAAATTTTGAGAAAATTTTGATAATTCAAAATTTGGTTTTAAATTGAAACTTGAAGTGTTAAACAAATGGTATAGTTTGAAACTAGGGAAAGGTTTGGAAAGTTAATAAGAATGATAATGGGTCTTTTATAAAAAGATAGTTGGTAAGATGTTGAAATTCTTAGAAACTGTTTGGTTTTGGGAAAAGTAACGGTATTGGACCATTCTTCCTACCTAGTAATTTCGGGGATGAAATTCTTTTAAAGGGGGAGGAATGTGACGACCCGGAATTTTCGAGCATTTAAAATCTGAATATTTAATTGATTTTAAATATTCAATAGGGTAATCTTAACTTGAATTACAAATATCGCTATTTATTTGATAATTAAATAATAGAATTTAATAATTAGAAGTTGGGTAAATGGTTGAATCTAGAATTTTAAGTCTTTTAAAAATAATTTGAAGGCTTGAAAAATTTATATTGATAGTGCCGAGGATGATGAAAGTTTTAAATTTGAATTTAACACTAATTTTCTCAGTCTTGACAATATATCGTTTAAGTTGATATTTAAAAATAGCCTTCCGAAGCACAGTCTCAGAATTCGACGAAACTAGTTCCATTGGATCTGTAATAGTGTATTATTATCTGGTTTCAAATTTGTAGCGTTTGGCATTATCTGGTGATCGTACGATAGGTAAACGCATTGGAAGTTAAATCGAAAAAATTAATTTAAATATAACCTAATTGTGTTTAACCTATATCCTCATATCGGCTACATTCTTTCATTTCGAATCACTGTACACTCACTCTTTCATGCCACCTTTCACCTCAGAATTTCCGAAAACCATGTCTTCATTTCATTTATAAAAAAAAGATAAAAAATAAAATAAAAATCTAACCCATCTTCTAGCCGAAGCCACTTACTTTCCCTTTTATAAACACAGGCTTCTTTCTTTTTCCCATATAGTTAACATCGAAATCGAATTTCCCCTTTCCATATTTTTTTTTTCAATCGCAAAGACCACTAAAAATCGCGACTAATATTTTCTAACCCTCTGACCTAATCGAAGAGCCGAGGCCGTGTAGAGGGAATTTCGCGTGGGATCGCGACTGGCTTTCGAGTTCGCGGTCGAAGACGAGGTGAAGGCGATGCGTAGGTTTGAGAAGCGGCGTTGACGAGAGTGACGCGTCGGTGCGAAGTCGTGATATGCTCTGGGCTGTCAAACTCGATGTTCGAGGTGTGGGTTCGTCGCACAGAGGGAGGCGGTCATGCTTGGGTCGACGAGCAGTGAAGCTAAATTGGGGGAGGCTTTGGCCGTTGAGGTTCGTTTTTGTTCTGATTTAACAAGATTTTTATTTTATTTTAGATAAAAGGGAATTTAAAAACAATATGGTTAAAATAGAAAATAATAATAATATTCGGACAGATATGATTTTTATTTTCTGTAAGATATTTTAACTGTTATTTCAAATGTTGATTTTCAATAAATAAGAAACAATAATAAAGGTAGTCCTTTAATATATGTATACATAAGATTTTGAAATATAAAGGTTTGATTTTTATTACATAAGCAGTTTGGAAAAAAATATATATAATAAAATAGAGATGCATACACACTTCTAAATATACCAAATATTTTAAAATAGTGTGTTATAGAGATGAATTTGTTTAACAAACTTCTTTAATTATTTCTAGTCGCTAAGAAAAAAAATTATGGAAAGAGAACTGGTTTAAATTAAATCGTTAGTATAAAACCAAATTGTTAGTTAAATTAAATAAATAAATAATAATTAATTGTTCAATTAGCTGAAGTATTACTAAATTATATAATTATTTATTCAAGGTCAAATCGTAGAAATAAGCCGGATGGGAAGTGGTTGCTAATGGAAATCAAAGGTGAGTTAATCTCACTCAGTTTAAATTTAAATATAAATGATTGAATTTAAATAATTGATTGTATGGTTGAATTGAGTGATGTGATATAGTATAGTATCATTTGAAATTGGCATATTATGTGATGCTAACGTCTGTGAATGCAGGGAAAACAGGTTGGAGGGATCCAACTGGACCCCTCAACTTTTATTTAAATTATTTAATATTCTCTATTCTGATTATTTGATATTCTATGATGAATTATGTGGAAGTATTGAATGATATGGCTTGGTTGATATAATTGGGTATAATGAATTACCAAAAATATAAATTCGATTGTTGAAAAGAAAATAAAAGGAGTGAAATTGTAAATAAAATAATTATAGAATAAATTTAAGAATGACTTGGAAAAGAAATTAAGTGACTTTAAAATTCTAATAAATGGATCCTGAAAATGGAAAGGTAAATTTGAATAAACAGAAAGTTAATGAATTTTACAATGCAGTATTATTAATTAAAAAGAACAAACATTTATTTAGAATTTAAGATTTGAATTATTGAAAGAGTAGAGAAGAAATTGGGTAAAATAATAATAATAATAATAAAGTCCATAACTACTGAATTTGGAAATGAACCGATAAGTAAAAGAATTTATTTCAAATAAAATAAATTGGAAATTAATTTGGGGGAAAATTGATTTAAGTGCTTGAAGTTGGAATTTTCTCTGGATAATCAAGTATGTTTTAAAAGTAAATTTTTAAATATAAATTAAATGTTTTAAAGTTGTTTTTAAAGAAAACAAGTTTTGTAAAATTTATTATTTCTGTTATTTAAAGTCCAAAGTAAGTATTTTCTTTAATCTATTCTAGCAGTAATTATTAAGAAGTAACTTAGTATTTTGCTTTTAAAGGTAGAAATCTAGTTTTATATCTTATTAAGTAACCTTATTTTCAAATATTCATATAGTATGTATTTTCAACAAATTATTAAAGTAATTTTAACTTGAATGTTTTAGAGTATATTTTTAAAAGTAAAGTGTTTTGAATTAATTTAGAAAATCTAGTTTTGTGCTTGGTGATTCCAGTGGAAATAGAAATACTTGAAATTTATTCTGAGATAGGCAGATAGTTTTGAAACTGTTTTCAAAGGAATTTGGAAAGTGAAAATATATCTTGTAAAGATATTTTGAGATAAATAAATAAATTGGGAAATTATTTATTGTTTGATGGATGTTTGTGAATATAAATTGATAGTTAAATCACCGACTATCAATATTGGGCAAAATGCGTTGATCGTTTCGAAGAGACCGGGATCGAGATTTATTTCTCGAAAACCACTTCGATCCAATTTGTACGTTTTCGTGAAAAACGTTTTTGGATTCGAAAATGGAGCAGTGAAGTGCAAGGGCTAGTCGCTACTAATGCTGAAGATATTTCCAAAATGGATGTAGTATGAATAGTGCCTTCGGTTCCGTTCGAACCCGGAACGGACTTGTATGGATGAATGCTTGTGAAACATCGTCAGGTGGACGATGGACATTCTAAGGAATATATTTTTAAAAAGGTAACGCTTAGCCTCAAGCCTTATCAAATTGAAATGACTGAAAATCAGAGGTTATGCAGCAAGGGTAGGTGGGTAGCACCCAAGCAGGGTGAGGTCATTCCAGTCTAGATGTCCCTTTTTATTTCGGTTTAGTGGGCGGTTGCTGATCCCAACCGCGGGGTGATCTCACTCGGGATTATCCAGTAAGGGGTAGTCCCAGCCTTGTGTTGCAAGGGAGCGGGCGTACTCCTCGGTACGATGATCTAGGCCCCGTACTGTGTCAGGTGGTACCCCAGTGCCTATTCATTAGTTGGAAATCCATTCTCCCTACGAGCCTTGTACGAGTTTTGTTTGTATTACCCACTCTGTGGCTAGTATCTGGAATTTAATAAATGTAACAATTTCGGCTATTTTATATGTATTTTTATATAGACCCTATTATAATATCAGAGGATTTCTATAAAAATTGTTTTAGCTATCGTAAGGTAAAAACCCGACAAGTTTATTTGTGGCGTGGTCTTATGAGATGCCTTTGTTTCCAAAGGATTTTAAAAAAAACTTTAATAATCAATTGAGTGTGATTTTCCCATGCTGGTATTCCAAACTGACTGGGGTATTATTTAACTGTAATGCTCGGTTTAGACCGAGTATTATAGGATACAGGATATGATGTTGTGGAGCTCAGGAGACGAGCTGGATGACGATATATACTTCCGTACTTGTTTATATATACATATAATCCGCTGTGTTGAGTTGTTGTGTATCCATTTGTATGATATTGATGTTGAGCTGTGATTGATGTACTCTGATGATGTAATATACATAAATAAATATATTTGATGTTGAGTAAAGATTATATATTATCTATTATATTTTATCCCGCTGCGATGGTTAGATTCTGTTATGATTTTCTATTTTTTTCTTCTACCTCTTCTTCTTTAACCCAAATGGTTCGTATTTCTGTACAACTTGAGTTGATTTAGGAAAGAATAATGTTGACTCAAGGTGTACGGATTTGCAAATCGTTTCAAATTATAGCGTCAAAAACAAGCATTTTTTTCCCTTACAAATTAAAATAATTAATTAATAACAATAAAAATACACCAAGCTTTCGCTGACTAACAAACTTGAAGGAGTATACTGAAAAAGTATGTAAAATGTTATAAATTAAATTTCACTATCCTCACTCCTCAGTGCTTATGTTTTCCATATCAGGACTCATTGTAATTCAATTAAACTTAAGATTAGGCTTGAATGTTATGCCATTGCATGCACATTTTATGTTGAAACATCTTAATTAGACATCTTTATAATTGCACAATACAGTTTAAACATGCTTTCCTTATAAAATATGTTGGAATATGAAATATTGCTAACTTAACATAATAATATTATTTCAATTCCCTCTTGATTGTATAAGCAAAAGAAAGTTGATAAATTATCAATGTACAACCTCCTTTAAAAAAATCCTGAGTTATTGATCAAACAATTTTTTTAGCAAGACTTTCCCTGCTTAGGTAAGTAGGCTTATTCAAAAGGACAATTCTGACCAAGTCTAGAAAGAAGAGATCAACAGCTACGGTAATGGTAGATGACCAAGCACTAATGAAGTTAAGAGCAATTGTTGGACATGTAAAATTGTTTTTATATCCAGAGCTTAAAGTTTCAAATGGTTAAAATCATACTCAAATTAAATGCTTAGCTCAAATTAAGGTGTCTTCACATAAATTAGAAGTATTCGTCCGCAATCTGTCGACTATGTCCTAAATTGAGTAAAAACCAAATAGCTGAAGGCCTGCAACTAATTAAAACTTGTATTTCTACTTGCTTTTCTATAGGCAAAATGAAAATACAAGGTATTCTTAGTGGCCTCCTGTAGTTAGGAAGAGTTTTAGAGCATAAGCAAATGTATAAATATTGAAAATAACACATAACATCAAGGAATAACCATAATGACAACATAACTGAAAACATACATTGATCTGTCTGATGTGACCGGAAAATGGACAGAAAATATTTCATCTGCTCTATGGCTAGCTTACCATGTTCTATTTTTCTTATCTTCTAGAAAGGCCCCTCCATCTCATTTACTCAACCAAGACAAGCTTTACACTATTTATCTATTGACAAAGTTCCTATATTCCTTAGGTTTTTTGGAAAATTTCAATACGTGGGTCATATATGTAAAATAAATGTGTTGTACTATTTTAGTGTAAAGCCTAATTAAAGTGATTAAATTATGAATTAGAGTTAAAAGGCTTACATGTATAGCTGTCATGGTATTAATGTTTAGATACCGAGCAATTATATTTGTTGAAGGGCTAAATTAGAAAATGTCAATATTATAATTAAATAAGGGGTTATGGTCCCCAAATTACATAAGCTCCGGTTATTCTTCTAATCTCTTCTATGGAAATAATTCAGGTCTAGGGTTTATGTCAATATGGAAGATCAGATCCAATTCTTATCTTTTAGATCTATCTCTTTCTTTTAATCAGTTTATGAAAGCACCAACAATGAATTTCAGATCTAATATAAGGTCTAGGGTTTATGTCAATATGAAAAATTAAACCATATTTACTTTTCCAACAGTAACTATGAATTCAGGTATGGCTTCCGTTAACTTATCTCTATTTCTTTTCAATTAGATCAATATGGATCACCTATTCAGATCTAGGGTTTCATGATTAATCAGCCTTAAAAGTATATTGAAATCCTAACAAGTGGCATCGAGCCACCCATCATTGATTTCATTGGAATTTTTTTAATTATGAGTAAGTTTGAATTGAACTTTTTATAGAAGTCATGTAACAACTTTACTTAAGTTTTAGATTTTTTTTGATCTATGCATCAAGGACTTTTTTATGATGACTTTGGATTTGTTTATATCAATTTTTTATTATAAATTGAAAGGCTAATTAATGAAATTGTTGTGGTGTAGAAAGATAGATAAATCTAAATAAACTGTATGTTATTTATGAGATAGGATAGAATTTTGAAATCATTAAATGGGAAATAATCTAATTTCCTCTATATTTTGAAAAATAATTTATATTGGTTAAAGCATTCACATGTTTATTATTGTACATTTTATAAATAAGTAGTGAATTTTAAGGTGAGAAATGTTTTGGATCTGATATGTACAGTTATTTTTCTTTAATGTTTATAAATGGTATAAACAGATATATATATATATATATATATATATATATATATATATATATATATAATTAAGAACCATTTATGCAAGAAATGTAAATCTGGTTCTATGGTTATTTTACCTTACTTAACTTTTGATTAAGTAATTTGGATATTTATATAAGGTATTTAGGTTATTTCAGAAATCTTGGTTAATTAGAAATAAAGTATGCTCCTTTAATGTGTTTATGTTTATTTTATTGTTAAAATAAATTTTAACATAACACTAATTTACATTTTGAACCACAAAATGGGTCAATTGTATTTACTTTTATCATAATTGCATTAAATGTAGTTATTATGGTAATAATTTATTAATTAATTAATTATCATAAATGCAGTAAATGTAGTAAATGTGCCAGTTGGAATAAATTTAATGATGCATCATGTTTGTATTTGAAATAAGAAAAGATGTATGGTTTATTATTTGATGCATTTATGTTTAATAGTTACATATTATATTTTATATGTGTGAACTATGCTTACTGAAAACTTGTTTCACTTTTGTGCTTTGGTTAGCATAACATAAAAGGAGCATCAGTTTCCATATTTTGCCAAATACATGGTTACTGATCTTAACTAAGTATTCAAATAATGAACTAAAGATAAAGTGACAAAGCAACATACTATATAGCTATATTATGGTTTAGATGTACATTATAGCTACTACATGTTATTTAACATGACAGTTACTATGTCATTTATGCATAATTTTATATGGCATTTAATTTTGGCGTTCTTCTACGACATTTTTTTATGTGATTTATCTATGATATCTTGTATCATACTTATTTAGAAAATATCATGAATGTAACCACATACCTAAGTAAAAGACTACAACAACTATGATTAAAACAAGTTGTGCCACAGTTATAATTTTGAGTTTTTCAAGTGTCATATGAACTTAAAATGCTTTGGGAGTATTTTATAGCACTTGAAATATTGTACTATACACTAAGAAATAAATTCAAATATATTTTTGGTGTCTCTTTGCAAACTAATTGTAAATATCCTACATTCTAAGTGAGCTAATTGAAATAACGTGTCACCAAAGTGACCTCTCTTATTTTAGTTGTTCATGAAAAATGTTTGATATTTGTGTATATTTATTCATGCGGATGTTAGCCAGCCCAAAGGAAGACTAATATATGGCCGAATAAATTACACATGTGTGGTGATAAATATGTGATAATTATAAGGTTTTACAAGTGAATAACTAATCGGCCCAAAGAAAGATTGTTATTTGACTTGAATTTATTATCGGTATTTGATTGTTACAATAAGAGTACCACTTACAGTTAATATTATTGTCCAAAAACTTGATATTAATATTGTACTAGGTATCTTAAGAAGAGGCTTGCCGATTATTTGAATTTACTATGGAAGATATTTAGATATGGACATATACGATCAATCCTTAGTTTTTGTTTAATTTTCAACTAATATGACTAAAGTATCTGCCAATTTTAATGCTACCAACTTGTTTGGGACTAACTCAAAGGATTATTAAGAAAATATGTTGTTTTTTCTTAACTTTATGGGTCTAGCTCCTGCAATAAGGAGGTCACACCCACCCATATTATGGTTGAATGCTCTTATAATGTCGTGAAGAACATTCAAAAGTGAGACTATTCAAAAGGAAAGGGTCAAAAGATCATATAGTAAAATATTTCAGAAGACTTCAAGGATGTGGTACACGTAGGGATAACCAATTTTAAGGAGTTCTTTATTGAGAATGAAAAGCGTTTTGTTAAAATGATAAGGAGAAACAAGCAAGCTTTATATTGCTTGATTCCACAAAGTCAAAATAAAGGAAACATAGATAAGCACTATATGGAAAATGTTGCTTCAAAAGTTAATGGCATTCAAGTTATGATTATTTTTTCTTGTACTCTCTTTATTCACAGTATATCCATTTTAAGATTAATCAATTCTCTAAGAATAAAATGACCTTTATTGAGCTCATTTCACATTATGGTAAGAAGAAGAGAGATTGAAGCATGGTAAGATAGAAAGTACTTATTTATCGTACACTGTACATAAATGTATATATAAGGATAAAAAATAGCTAAGGATCTAGAAGAAAAGGAATAACATATAAATATATTTATAGTTGTTTCTTTAATAAGATATACAGATGTATAAAGTAAAGTTTACTAGATATTTCTAAGATATTATTGAGATTTCAGTAATATTGTTTGGATTTATTTGATATTTTTGTTATGTTGTCATTTAGATAGATTTCGGTTTCTATTTCTAATATGAACAAATTGGGTTATCATTGTTCATTTAGAAATAATAAGATTGATTTATGAATAAATTCAAACATTATTGAAATTAAGTTCTTGATGTTTAAAATATAGCTTACATATATACACTTATGCTAAATACCTTTTAAAATGAAGTCTCAAATTTTGATTCGGTGATTAATATGATTATTTGTTTCAGCTTGCTAAATAAATATAGACTGACGCACTAAAGATAGTATATACTTTATTAGTATTCTAAACGACTTAAAAGCTACAAGGTTTATAAACCTACACTAAGAAAAAATTATAAGATGGGAAATACTACAATTTTTGAGGATGTTGAGTTTGGGGGGGAGAAATAAATTACGGATTATTATCTTTAAAGAGAGTCATTATCTTTGATTCAACTACAGTTTCTTCTTCGGATAATGCATACGATTTGTTTCCTTTCATTAATAAGAAGTAAATTAAGAACCATAATAAAACAATGTTAAACAAGATTTCAAGATATGTATTATTGTCATTATAGAGAATCATTATCTTTGATTCAACTACGGTTACTTCTTCGGATAATATATAGGATTTGTTTCCTTTCATTAACAATAAGTAGATTAAGAACCAAAATAAGACAATGTCAAACTAAATTTTCTTCAAATTAAGGTTATTGTTTCAAGAAAACAAACGGAACAACCTCAAAGTGCAAGGTCACTAAGAAAATCCACTTGAAAAGAAGAAATACTATTCCGATGACTGTATAGTATTTTTTCATAAAGATAAATATTGAATTGGTGAAGATGATTCTTGGACTTGCACCAATCCATATAAGTTACTAGTTTGAAATATGGATTTAAGATATGAATATACAGTCTAAATCTATGAGGATAATAAAGTCTTAGATCTTTCTCACCACCTTAAGGTAACTCATTGGTTATAAATAATTATTCAAAAACAAAAATGGATCAAGTGAGTAATGTGGAAAGGTATAAGGCTCGTTACAGCAAAGACTATACACAAAATGAAAAACAATATTTTATTTTTAAAGAGACTTTATCTTTGTTTTTACTAAAAGGCTCTTTAATTATTTTGAAACTCGTTGTAGATTATGATTTTAAGTAATATCGAAGGGGTATTAAAGTTGTGTTACTCAATAGAGACATTGATGAAACAACTAAAAAAACCACTTATGGATTACCCTTTTATGTTAGGGATTCAAATACACCATTATCATTCATGCAGTTCTACTTGGACTATCACAAAAGGGCTAGGAAAATAAGGCTTTAAAAAAATGGTTTGGTATGCAAACTGCAAATCAATTCTCTTTTGCCAAAATAAACAAATGTTGTCTTATATATTAATATAAGAACGTCCTTGAAGCTAAAGAAATGCAAAAGATTCCTCATGCATTTGCGGTGTAGAGTCTAATGCATGCTAAAGCATATACACAGATGGATATTACATGTATTCTTTGGAGGTTATCTTAATGGCATTAAAATTGGATTAATTATTAGTAACCAAAATGGTTCTGAGATATCTTTAAGAAACAAAAGATTATATGCTCAAAATGGGTTGGTTGAAGATCAGAATGGATTACAGTTCGAATATTCCGAATGCCAAGGGTACAAAAGATCCACTTCAGATAACAATAATATTGTTGTTGTTATTGTTATTTTTTGGATGATGTTATATAAGGAAAGCTGTTCTACAGATACTTATAGCCTTCTTTGCTATTTTCTGTTATCGGGCATAAATAATTGTATAATTTTGTCATAAAGTAATGGCCAATTGAATAAAGAAATTGAAAGATTATTAAGGTAATATTGTGACAATAATCAACATATTATTTTCCAATAAAGGAGAGTGCAAAATGGATTGTAATTCATAGAGCATACTGCGACAAACTCCAGTATGGCAGATCTGCTTACAGTAGAATTATCACTCAAGGTCTTTCATGAGAATCTTGCTCAATTGGTTTAACTTTTATGTAAGAATATTTCTGTTCAGAAGGAGTTTGTGTTTGGTACTATCATATGACACATTGCTCTATACTTTGGTTACAAATACATATCAAGTTTCTTTTTGACCATAAATAAAGTAATAAAATTTTGTTTGCACTCTAGATTGTTCAAATATTGAACGTTTTGATCTCACTAAAGTAGGACCAGTTGGAAATAGACATGTATAGATCACATCTCGTGTAATTTCCATGCTACGCATCCATGGTTGATCAATGTCGTTTGATTGTGTTGATATATTTGGCCATTGATTGGTTTAGTTACACTGAAGGTAACGAAAGCCATTTGGATCCTTTGTCAACATAGTTAATGGACGAAATTGTTTCAAAAATACCTTATGTTATAAATAGAAAATTTTGAAGCTCAGAAAGTTAAACACATTTATAAGGTTAATACATACATGGCGCAAAGGGAGATTGTTGGAAAATTTCAATATATGGGCCATATATATAAAACAAACGTGTTGTGTTATTTTGGTGTAAAGTCTAATTAAAGTGATTAAATTATAAGTTAGAGTTAAAAGGCTTATATGTATAACTGTCATGGTGTTAATGTGTAGATATTAGGGCAATTCTATTTTGTCGAATGGCCGAATTAGAAAATCCCAACAATATAATTAAATAAGGGGTTATGGTCCCCAAATTACATAAGCTCCAATTATTCTTCTAATATTTTCTATGGAAATAATTCAGATTTAGGGTTTACGTCAATTTAAATGATCAGATCCAACTCTTATCTTTTAGTTCTATCTCTTTCTCTTAATCAGTTTATGAAAGCAACAACAATGATTTCAGATCTAATATAAGGTTAGGGTTTGCGTCAATATGGAAAACTAAACCAAATTTACTTTTCCAACATCAACTATGAATTCAGTTATGGCTTCCATTAACCTGTTTACTTTCCTCTATTTTTTCAATTGAATCAATATCTGTCACATGTTCAGATCTAGGGTTTCATGATTAATCAGTCTTAAAAGTATATTGAAATCCTAACAAGGTTAAACAACAATCTGTGGAATTTAGGAGTATAAGGTAAGGTTTTTTTTAAAGTCGTCATATCAGTTTCTCTAAAATTTTCAATCCATAAATATAAATTATATGTGTCATACTATATTATTAATCGGCCTCTACAATCTTTTATAGTAATTAATTACCTTAGAGTTGAAGAAAGTTTGTTTTTTGTTATATATGAACATGTGCACCTTGAAGTTCAATGTTGACAATAAATTAAATAGTTATTTGGTATATGCAATTTACAAATAACATTTAGTTTTCTATATTAAAAAATATATTGTATATATTTGTTTGCTAATCCATTATCGATTAGCCATAATACTAAAGTTGGTCTGGATACCTAAAAATCCAAAAGCCATATGCATCTGAATCCGAAAAATGAACAATATCTAAAATTTGAAAAAAGGATGCGATATGATAGTATCCAAGTTCGTAAATTATTCTTTCATTTTGTTTTATCAAGATAGTAGTTTATATGGTGTATTCTAATACATAGATAATAACATATTTAATTTTGACCAAGGCAATAGTTTGTACATATATATATATATAAGAATTGTTAACTAAAATTTTCTATTTAAGTTTAACTAAAATTTTCTATTCATGTTTTTAAATTTATTAATTGTTAGCGGATAGGAATATATCGCTATCCACGGATACAAATATTTGACCTGTAAAAATTGTTTGAGATACAGATGCACATACAATAATAGGACGCGTATTGGATCGTTGATTGGCCTAACCTGAAGTGAGTTTTATGAGTAGTGCTAAACCAAAAAAAAAATTCTAAAAGTGGATTTCAGACTTGGAGTAAATAGACAGATGGATTTGATTACCATTCAACAAATCGTCATTTATCATGCGCGGATCACGTTTGGTTATGTGTCGTTTTACAAATAGAAAGTTGTTAAAAGCTACAAGTTCAACCAAATTAAATTTAGTTTTCTTACAGTAGAAATTTAGTTAATTATTCTTCTAGATTTATTTAATTTTTATAAATTTAATTAAACTTAGTTAACTTAGTTAATTTTTTAAAAAATTAGATAATTTTATAAAACTTAGTCAATTATTATAATAATTTAATAACGATTTCAAAATAGAGAGCCTGATTGTTATAAAACTAAATTAATTTTAAAAAACTTTAGTTAATCTAATTAAAAAAATTAAATTTTGTTGACTTTTATAAAACTCAATTAACTTATTTAATTTTTATATAACTTAGTTAATTTTTATAAAACTCACTTAATTAACTTAGTTGAATATTTATAAGACTTAGCTTATAAATTAGTTAAATAATTTTAGTTGATTTTTATATAACTTGGTTAGATTTTATAAGAATTAGTTAATTTTTATAAACTTTTAGTTAATCTAGTTAAATTTTTATAAAAATTGATAACGTAGTTTAACTTTTATAAAAATTAGTTGATTTTTATAAATTAAGTTAAAAAAATTTAATTTTAATTATTTTTTACACAACTTAGTTGTCTTAGTTAAATTTTTATACTTAATTTTCATAAATTTATTTAAATTTTATAAAATTTTATTAATATTTAGATATTAATTTAATTTTAAAAACTTAGTTAACTTTTAGAAAATTATTTAATTTTTATAAAACTTGGTTAACTTAGTTAACTCTTATAAACTTTGTTGATTTTTATAAACTTATCGGATTTCATGAATTTTTGACAGCACATCACCTCCTTTGTGTAGTTAGTGTTTTCGCACACACCCCAATGCAATATATATTTGTACGATCAAAACAAGATTGGATTTATATCATATATAATAAAATATACTTCATAATAGCATACACATTCAAATGCATAAAAACATACCTTTTATTAGCAATTTCAGCTAGCAATCTTCTATATAGCAAAGGAATGTTTTATGTACCTATATAGCAAAGTAAAAGTAATAATTCGGATACAAATCTACAAAAGAGTTAAGTAATAATTCTGTGTACCTATATAGCAACGGAAATGGTTGGCTACGGGTAACAAATAACACTACTCATTTTTCCTCACACCGGTATCGCTAGGCTAGCCTCGTAGTCCATCAGCTCCCAGGTCTTGCTCCGACACAGCAGTGCAATTCTCCCATCCCCCTACAGTTTGCACACAGCTTCTGTTCCAACAGCATTGCTATCCAATAGCTCCATCAACACCTAGTCCTCTGCCTCCTATTTTGCCATCATAACAGGTTCAGCAGCACCACAGCCCTAGTGCATCTTCTTAGCTTCAGCCTCTACTGTTTAGCTAGCAATAAAGGCATGTTGGCAGATTCAGCTTAGTGTGCTTTCGTCAATCCACGTGCTTATGACTCAAGACACGCCCCTCCACCTTACAGCCTACTCTAACTTGCTTCAACTTGATGTTTATGGTTTCAGCCCTCCTTAACGACCATCAAAATTGAATGTACTCAGAAATGAATGAAAGCTTATGTAAGCTAAAGAATACATAATATTGAGTCCTTAAGGATCTAAAAATATGTAACAATTTTATTTCGTTATGGAAAATATGACATTAACTAATTAGTAAACAAATATGACACTAATTATCTAGTAAACAAATATGATACAGCTGCAGCTTACATGGCTTCATATGTCCGCAATTCAACAAAGCAAAATTGTGAACCTGCACGAAAGAGGTTTAAATGAAGTTGGATGTTATATTATTGAAAAAATTAGGAATAATCACCATACAAAACGCAATATACCTTATTATTTCTCACTTACCAGTCAACAACCACACCTACCAGTAGCCTATCCAACCGTACCCCTGCCACTTCATTCACAAACAACCCAAACACCCTTGTCTCCTTAACAAATGGAACATTTATGTTGTAAATTTTCAAAAGATTTGGGCTTTGGGTTTTTTGTTTGGAAGAGAAAGAAGGAAGGAAGAAGAAAGAACTATAGTCCCACATTCTAGGGTTTTATACAATATTCTTGTATAAGTATAGCTCTCTTAAGTGGGTGTTGGGGTATTGGGGCTTCCACATGTTTGCTTTGTTGTGAGAAGAGAAGTCATGCAACACCACACGCGCGTCGCCGTCGTCCGTCCATCCGACCGAATCGGGCCGGGTTTGGGTTCGGATCCGAAAATATTTTTGGATCGTATATGAACAGTAACGGGCCAGATTTTGGCCCGTTAAGGACCCAGAACCGGAAAATGAATAAAGAACGGAAATTTGTAACGTTTTCTGAAACGTTACAAAATGAATGGACGCGACCGTTTGTAACGGTTGTGAACCGTTACAAAGTGAATAGTCACGACCGTTGCTAACGGTCGCAACACTTCGTGAATGGACATCTCCTCACGTATATAAATAGCAACGCCCAGAATAGTTGCAAAACAAGTTTCGAATCCTCTTCTTCTTCTCCACACAGTTCTACGATGCCCAAAAATCATTACAGCCATTGCTCTGTTTCGTGACGCCTCCAAGGTGTTGCAAATTCAGAAAGCGTTGCAGAATTGTTTTTCTTCTTCCTCATTATTCTATTACATATAAATTGCATCATCAGATACAGTTTCTGAAGTGTCCTTGGTCGGATCAAAGTTGTATAAACTTTGAATCCGATTACGCTATTATAGGGCTTCATTGAATCCTGAAAGTCGATAGTTCGATAACCCGATTGTACCTGGTGTGTTGAACTATTGTCTGAAAGAATCTATTCCATAGATCCTTGAAGTCGGAAGTACAGCATTGTCTTCATCGCTATCGCCATCAAATTCGTCTCGAACCACAAAATTCTCCAACAAATTTCAGACAATAGTTCAACCCATGGAAGGTTCGAGCGCTTTACAAGTTATGAATCAGCATCTAACTCGATTGGAGTGTTTTGATGGCTACAATTTCACACGTTGGCAAGAGACGATGAAATTTTTTCTGATCACCATCAAGTTGTTCTACATTTTGGAAGATAACTTGGAAGAAATCCCCGAGGAAACTGATAAAGATGATGATGCTCTAAAGGCTAAACGTGCAAAGCGCAAAAAGGACGATTTTCTATGCAGAGGCAATATTTTGAATGCGCTATCTACCCCAGTCTACAATGCTCATAGACCTTGGAAACAGCGAAGGCACTCTGGACTGCCCTGGAGAATAAGTACCGCATATCCGAGGCAAGTAATAAAAAGTTTCTTATTTTTAATTTTATGGATTTCAAAATGGTCACAAATAAGTCCATAATTGGACAAGTAAGCGAAATCTTACTGTTGGTGAATCAACTTAAAGATGCTGGAATTGATCTCCCTGAATCTTTTGTTGTTGGAGTTATAATTTCTAGACTTCCGCTTAGTTGGAATGATTATAAGAAAAAGATGAAGCATGCGGAAACGGATTATAATTTAGACGGTTTGCAGCGTCATCTTCGTATTGAAGAAGACTCTCGTAAACGCGATCTAGATGATAATCCGCAAACTGAGTCCCATTCTAAGGCAAATAATGTTGAAATTACTGATAAATTAAAGCCAAAGAATGAGACGCATTTTAAGAAGAAAAATCATTCCAAAACCAACAACAAAAAGAAAGGTGCTTGTTATTTTTATAACAAGCCCGACCACTATGCCCGAGACTGCCGTCTACGGAAGAAACAACAAAAAGTGAATGTGGTCGAAGACACGCTTGTGGCTGTAGTCGTAAACTCCGTTAGTGGCAATGATAATGATTGGTGGTTCGATACTGGAGCAACCATTCACCTTTGCAAAGACCATAATCTTTTCAAGTGTTACGAAGAAAATAAAGGAGAAGCCGACGAAGTTACTAGAGCAAATAAGGTTACAAACAAAGTTTTGGGAAAAGGCACTATAAAACTTCCTCTCACCTCTGGAAAAGTTCTTACATTAGTCAATGTATTTTATGTACCTGATATGTGTAAGAATTTGGTTTCTGGATACCATCTTAACAAAGGAGAATTCAAGATGGTGTATGAGTCTGATAAGCTAGTGTTGTCTAAGAATGGTAAATTCATTGGACAGGGATACTCTTATAACGGCATGATTAGGTTGAATCTAATAAAGAAATCTTCTGTTTATATTGTTGATTCTATTTATTTATGGCATAGTAGATTAGGACATGTTAATTATAAATCCATTAAGAATATGAATGAATTAGGATTAATTTCTGATTGTGATTTCGATACCATCTCTAAATGTGAAATATGTGTTCAAGCAAAATTACACCGAAAATCCTTTAAATCCGTAGAAAGGAAAACTGGTTTTCTTGATTTGGTATATAGTGATGTGGGCGATTTAAAAAGTCATATCACCTATGGTGGTAACCAATACTATATAACATTCATTGATGATTATACTAGATATGCATATGTATATTTAATGAAACTAAAGATGAGGCTTTTGATAAATTCAAATTTTACAAAGCAGAGGTCGAAACACAATTAGGAGTTAAAATTAAAATATTACATTCAGATCGTGGTGGTGAATGTTTCTCAAATGAATTCACCTTGTTTTGTAAACAACAAGGTATAATTCACCAATGTACTGCTCCATATACACCACAACAAAATGGTGTTGCCGAAAGGAACAACAGAACTTCAGTAGAAATGATTAATGCCAAGCTCATAAGTTCTGATTTACCTTATAACCTATGTGGTGATGCTATGTTATCTGCATGTTCTATTTTAAATCGAGTACCACTTAAAAAGAATAATATTTCTCCTTATGAATTATGGTTTAATAGAAAACCTAACCTAACTAGACTTAAAGTTTGGGGTTACTTAGCATATGTTAGAAAACCAGACCCTAAACGACCAAAGTTAGGAAATAGAGCATTTAAATGTGTTTTCATAGGATATTCACTTAATAGTATAACTTATAGATTTCTTATTCTTGACACCCTAAAAGTTATAGAATCTGTAGATGTAGAATTTTTTGAAAATCAAACTGTTGAGATCCCATTGAGATCATCTAGTCCAGAACCTAGCTGACTAATGATATCAATGACGATGATTATGCTCTTGCTCAAAACAGCAAGGAAGTGTCAGTACTAGATAATAGTACTGAACAACGGAGAAGTAAAAGAGCAAGAATAGAGAAGGACTATGGTCCTGAATTTATTACATATCTTGTAGAAGGCAGTAAGGACGAAGTCCTTAATGAGACTAAATATGTAATGAACGTCGATGACGATCCCAAAACTTATTCTGAAGCTATGAGTTTCAGAGATTCTAATTTCTGGAAAGAAGCTATCAATGATGAAACGAATTCCATAATGTTAAATCAAACTTGGGTTTTAACTGATTTACCTCCTGGTGCTAAACCTATAGGATGTAAATGGATATTCAAGAAAAAGTTGAATACAAATGGATCCATTGATAAGTTTAAAGCCAGATTAGTTGCTAAGGGATATAAGCAAAGACATGGAGTAGATTATTTTGATACACGTGCTCCAGTTGCTCGCATATCTTCTATACGCTGTTTAATTGCACTTGCATCAATTCATAAATTAGTCATACATCAAATGGATGTAAAGACTGCTTTTCCAAATAGAGATTTAGAAGAAGAGATATATATGGAACAATCTGAAGGTTTCAAAACCCCAGGCCAAGAAAATAAAGTTTGCAAATTAGTGAAATCTCTTTATGGCCTGAAGCAAGCTCCCATGCAATGGCATGAGAAATTTGATAAAGTTGCATTGTTATATGGATTCATTGTAAATGATGCTGATTAATGTATTTATAGCAAGTCGGATAACAATGGTATTGTTATAATATGTTTATACGTTGATGACATGCTAATATTTGGTTCCAATATATCCTGTGTGAATGAAACTAAAAAGTTTCTGTCTTCTAAATTCGATATGAAAGATCTAGGAGAGGCTGATGTAATTTTGGGAATTAAAATTGTTAGGAAAGAGTGGGAGTTATTACTAACCCAATCTCATTACATAGAGAAATTCCTACAAAAGTATGGTCATTACGATGACAAAGCAGCACCAACTCAGTTAGACCCTAGTATTAAATTAGAAAAGAACACTAGACGTACTATCTCTCAACTAGAGTATTCCAGTGTTATTGGGAGTCTTATGTATGCTGTGCATTGCACTAGACCAGACATCGCACATGCTATAAGTATATTGTGTCGATTTACGAGTAATCCAGGTTTCGAACATTGGAAAGCCATTTTCAGAGTTTTAGCTTATTTGAAAGGAACCATTGAATATGGTTTATCTTATAAAGGATATCCTGCTGTAATAGAAGGATATGGTGATGCAACCTGGAACAATGTAGAATCCAAATCCAAGTCTATGACTAGATGGATCTTATATTAGGAGGCGCTGTTGTGTCTTGGGCTTTCAAGAAGCAGACCTGCATTCCTGACTCAGCAATGTTGTCAGAATTGATTGCATTAGCAGATGCATGTAAAGAAGTGCAATGGCTTAGGAATTTATTAATGGAAATCCCTTTGTGGAAGAAGCCATCTCCAGCAGTCATGATTAACTGTAACAATCAAGAAACATATACAATGTGTCTAATAAGACATATAATGGAAAGTCTAGACATGTGAGTCTAAGACATCAAATGATGAGACAGTTACTCAAAAGAGGAGTTATAACTGTTGACTACATAGAAACGAAGAAAAATTTGGCTGACCCACTTACAAAAGGTCTTCCAAAGGCAATGGTTTTTATAAAGTCACAAGAAATGGGACTAAGGTTTGTGAATGAAGGTTGATCATCCTTAACAGAAACCCAACTTATGTCTTGAAAAGGATAGACAAAGTTCAATGGGTACCAACAAGTTAGAGAATGGTTATGGAACACTAAATAGATATTCCCATAATATTTAGTGTTGGATTTTGCAAGAACAAAGGATGGATATGTATCCTTAATAAGTCTAGAAACCTTAAAAAGTGTATCGCAGAAACACCTTAAGAGACTTACCTATATGAGTATGGAAATCAGGTCGTTTCCTAGGAAAGTAAGACCGCTTTCTAAGTAGACTCATGAACTAGGATTTAAGCACGTGGCCATTAACGTGCTGAGTAATACAGAACACTTAACCTAAGGAAATCAACATGTGTGATTGTTCCAGTTTTATCATTAGGGATACTTGGTTCAATATTCGTTCACCATAGAATCTCGATAAGGCTTTGAATGGTTTACACTACGTAAAGGTTCAAATCCAAAAGATACCTTTTATTTATGTGTTAGTTTTCACGATGATGCAAAACTTGATCTTAGAACTACATAGGCTTGATCCCACTTGGGTATGTAGGAAGTCACTCTAGTGATGTAGCCGTCCTATTTATTTATTTTCTTATTTTGAAAATTGGGGGAGATTGTTGTAAATTTTCAAAAGATTTGGGCTTTGGGTTTTTTGTTTGGAAGAGAAAGAAGGAAGGAAGAAGAAAGAACTATAGTCCCACATTCTAGAGTTTTATACAATATTCTGGTATAAGTATAGCTCTCTTAAGTGGGTGTTGGGGCCTTGGGGCTCCCACATGTTTGCTTTGTTGTGAGGAGAGAAGTCATGCAACACCACACGCGCGCCGCCGCCGTCCGACCGAACCGGGCCGGGTTCAGGTTCGGATCCGAAAATATTTTTGGATCGTATATGAATAGCAATGGACCAGATTTCAGCCCGTTAAGGACCCAGAACCGAAAAATGAATAAAGAGCGGAAACGTTTTCTGAAACGTTACAAAATGAATGGACACGACCGTTTGTAACGGTTGTGAACCGTTACAAAATGAATAGTCGCGACCGTTGCTAACGGTCGCAACACTTAGCGAATGGACATCTCCTCACGTATATAAATAGCAACGCCAAGAACAGTTGCAAAACAAGTTTCGAATCCTCTTCTTCTCCACACAGTTTTGCGACGCCCAGAAATCATTACAGCCATTGCTCTGTTTTGTGACGCCTCCAAGGTATTGCAAATTCAAAAAGGGTTGCAGAATTGTTTTTCTTCTTCCTCTTTATTCTATTACATATAAATTGCATCATCAGATATAGTTTCTGAAGTGTTCTTGGTCGGATCAAAGTCGTACAAACTTTGAATCCGATTACGCTGTTATAGGGCTTCATTGAATCCTGAAAGTCGATAGTTCGATAACCCGTTTGTACCTGGTGTGTTGAACTATTGTCTGAAAGAATCTATTCCATAAATCCTTGAAGTCGAAAGTACAGCATTGTCTTCATCGCTATCGCCATCAAATTTGTCTCGAACCGCAAAATTCTCCAACAATTTACAGCCTGCAACCTATCAAAACTGCTACCAGTCACTTGAAACAATGAATTAAAGATCAAAACCAAAATACTTTGTTTAAAGAGACACCCAATTTTAAACTTTAGAACATTAACTCAAAATATTATCAAAACATCCATTAAAATCATGAAAGTAAAATTGTAATCAGATTCCAGAAATTAGAAATAATATTTTGAGTGAAAAAAAAATATACAAATATATTAGTTAACTAATTTTACCCCAGATATTAGAAATAATTTAAACTTAAATATTCACAACTAAAATTTTAGTAGAGGACTAACAACATTTGTTAACTTGAATCTAGTTGCATTAATCACTGCCTTTTTGCATGGATCACAGGTGTAGGAGGATTCGTCAAATGGTGAAGTCGAGAATAATTGTTTCCTTTGCATGATGTTCTGTGTTTTAGCTTTTTGATAGCATACTCAAATGCATCCAGGTAAGGACCCGCTAATCTTTAAACAAAAATACAAATGACAAGAAAATAACTAATCGAACCGCAACTCCTAAAATTAAAGAAAATCAACAAAATTAAAGACTAAGGAACTAAAACAATGTTAGATACAAATAAATATCGCCATCTTAACAACATTTCATCCACATTTACCACAATGAGAACCACGTCACCGTGATCAACATCAAGCTTACTGTTTATGCAATCAAACATGTAATCACACTTCCTGCTCCATTTTCCATGAAAGAACACCACGATCAGCTTGTCTGTAAGATTTACATCCTTTGAATTGTTCGCCTTAAGTCAGTGAATCACCAGATCAGCTAATTGTATGACGTTGGCCACCATTCTTTTTATTGCATTGTCACCTGTGACAATAAATTAAGAAATGTAAAGAAAACATTAAGGAACATTATAATTTGATTTGTATCTGCTTTGATTTGTGAAACGATCCGAATGCATCTTTATAAGTATGCTTGCATTTTATGGTCTTATATTAGGCCGAGGCTTATATAGGCTTTAATGCTCAGGCATAGAGTATTATCATACTTAATCACATGAGCCCAAATTTTAACCAGACTTAAAATGCTTACTATCTAACCTTTTCAAGTGTTTTTTTTGAAATGGTACTTTATATACATGTCACTGGGACAATATAATACATGTTGTCGAATTCACAAAGACATGAGCTTCTATCATGTTGTCGGTTTGGTGTTCATACATGGAAACAATATTCAATATAAGTTGTAAAGATTATGATTTTCGACTCACGAAAGTCGATATTAATACGTCCACTGTATCAACTGCCGAGCAATCGAATG
Organism: Allium cepa; assembly: GCA_030765085.1. Taxonomy (NCBI): domain Eukaryota; kingdom Viridiplantae; phylum Streptophyta; class Magnoliopsida; order Asparagales; family Amaryllidaceae; genus Allium; species Allium cepa. Next base: position 3,895,204 of record CM060938.1, read on the forward strand.
TCGGAAAACCATACCCTTAGGGTTTAAGAAGAAGAAAAAGATAGAAGAAGAAAGAAAGTAAAGCAACAGAACAATATCAGAATCTCACAATCGCAGCGGAAAAACATATAATACATTAATGAATAGTCTTTAAAACAAAGAATCATATCTGTTATTACATTACTTCATCAGAGTCAACATACAACACCACACAATAATGGACAGTTATATAAACATGTCCTCACAACTGAATACACAGCGGAAAAGATAATATCATATACAAGTGATACGTTTCGCCGTCCAGCTCGCCTCTTGAGCTCCACAGCACTTCCTGAATTCCAGAATATTCTGATAACCTGACTCAAGGCTGCCTGTGTGGAAAATTATGGACACCCAGAGTTTAGGAAGGGAACAATAAACTCCAGGTCAGTCATGCGACCGGTGTGAGAACTTAAAACAGTTATCTATCTTTAAAACAAACAAAGAAATATTTTAAAATAGATCTGCAATGCTTCTAGAAAATGTAACTACCATAAGGCCTCCCGTACACACACAATGCAAACGCAGAATCGGAGGAGATTTCTCCTTATGATAGTCAAACATGCTTGATATGCAGAAAAATTTCTTTGATATTATTACTATAAGTGCAAAGTGGAAAAACTTTCGAAAGTATAATATAAATCTTAGACAACATACGACCATTATCGTATGCCTACTATAGCTACCATGTTCAATAGCAGGTTACCGCCACATTCCATGGTAGGTTATACAACTAAAACTTACGGGGCTCGTATTGTTTCTTTGAATTTTCCAACCAATGGTCAGGCTAAGGAACTTCCTATTGCCACATGGGTACGCCTATGGAAGGACGCCTCGAGAACCTAACCGGATCTCTGCCAACACAAGGCCGGATTACCTCTGCAAAAGTAGGTAACAACTGACATGAGTATGCCACCCCCGGTTGTAAACAACCTTTATCCGAGGATCCTCAACCAACATCAATCACAAAGTAATATATATTTGCGACATCCACCAAAGTTAAATATCTAGGCTCCATACCATGATACCACTTCTATCCAGAAGGAAATAACATACCCTAAGGGGCTCTACTCGCTAAAACCTTGCTGCATCTTTCCTGTTTTGACCATTTCGGGGTGTGAGGTCCGACGAAGTCTCGTCCACAAAGCTACGCTTTTCACAAAAGCTATGCTTTGATCAACAAATGCTCAGCAGCACTTCGTATGCCACATTACCAATTTGGGAATGTATCACTAGTAACCATCAACTACATAACCTTTGAGCTCGTATGTCCCAAAGAAGGGTGTTAAGCTAAGAGAATAAATTCTCCGCCACCAACAGAAATATATTTGATAGAAATCAGCTTTACATCTCAAATTGTAATGTCAGACACATATCCATATAAGTTCGTTCCAGGATCGAACGGAACCAAAGGCACTTCCAAAGAAGCCCTTACAATCCGGATATTCAGTAATCATGACCGAAATTCTCATCACAATGGGTGATAAAATCTCTATATCGGAGATCAGCCGATGCAGAGACATTCGATGGTAATCCTTCCATTTTTGAAAATACCTGGTCTTCAACACCGGTCTTCAAATGCTATCCATTACGACATATCACTATTCGAAATGGGATTTACCACTCAAATATCCTCTCCCGGCTAAACCGAATAACGAGCGCTTATTTTAAAATAAGTGTAGCATTCAAATTCAAGCAAATCACAACGAATACCCATTTAAAGTTATATATTGATAGTCGGTTATTTAACTATCAATAGATATGCACAACGTCACCAGATTTCAAATAATTTTCCCAAATTATTTATCTTCCAAAAATATCCTTATAAGATATATTTTCCCACACTTCAACCATTTGAAAACTAATTTAAAATCACTTTTCACCCTTTACAACTTTTGAAAACAAATTTCAAATCATTTTCCTTACGTGGAAACATTTCCAAATATTTATTCATTTTCACTTCAAAATGGTTCATTTAAACCAATCAAATAAATCCTTACCGATTTACTTTAAATTTACGTTCCAAATCCGTAAATTTATTTCCATGCCTCAAAAATAAATCGAAGTTTATTTTTATATAAATTTCCCTTTTCTTTATAAATTCCATGGTGAATTCACATTTCCAAATATCTATTAATATACAATTCTCAAATCGATTTCAAATATTCACTTCCAATTTATCTTTAAAAGATATAATCTCAAAACATTTCACTTCATATTGGAAAACATTTCCATACTTATTTAATAATAAGTAATTCACAAATCTATTTATTTTCAATACTTAGAAAATATTCAATATACTTAAAACACGGTTTAGTATATATTTTATTCTTTAAGGAAAACATTTTTTTTCTTAAACACATTCATTTGAGTCAAAACGAATGTTACGTAAAACATCGTTACGACAACCCAAAATCACTAGTATAGAGATTCGAAAATACGATAGATATATAAATCCCTATACTATACAAAAACATTTCCTTTCGAAAATCATTTATTATAACAACAGTGTTATAGTCCATCTTATCTTTATTTCTCGAAAACGTCTATTTCAACAATGAATGTTGAAATCTATGGTTTCGATCCTTAACACATTTTAAAACAACTTCAAATCATTTTAATTCTACTTAAAAGATCACTTCCTAAAACATTTCTTTAATATATGATTCACTGTCCAAAATCGTAAATATAAATCGTTTACCAAATTTAATACTTCTACATATTTTAATTTAAAGGCTTATCCACTATCCAAAATCATGGATATATCTCCTTTAATAAGCTTTCATATTTACTTATCAAATTCAATTGATTTCGGATTTATAAAACAATGTTTATAAATTTGCATTTATATATTTTATAAAAACTTCAACTTATAAAATCCCTTAATTAACAAATTCTATTTATATCTCATTTAAATGCCAAAATCTAATTTATAAGTTAATTACTTATAAATCTTTTATTTTACAAAATCTATTCATTTTATAACTTCACAATTTATAAATCTATAAATTTCATTCACTTGTGAAATCCATTTATACTTCATTTTAACACTTGTAAAAACTCGTTTTATAATTCCAATATTTTAATTTATAAATGTCAATTTTATAAATCTTTTGTATAATCCGTTTATAATAATTCAAAAATCTCAATTTAAACAATTTTACAAATTAATCAACTACTTATTTAAAAAATACATTTCGGTTATATTTCACAAAAATCATAATTTTTATAACATAAAAATTATAACGTTTATTTATTTTAAATGAATCAATTCCAAAATTCAATAAAATGTATACTTTCAAAAATCACTTGAAAATCCTTTTAAATTCGAAATCGTTACTATAACATTTTTAAGGCCCAATGCTGCAACAGCACCAATACATCAACCACGGCATCCAAACATCATATATCAATATGATAACAGAATATATCGCAAATATTTGTAAATAAATCAATACTGTTGAGGAATCCAGTTGGATCCCTCCAACCTGTTTCCCTGCATCCACAGATGTTAGCACAATACCAATCCCGTTTCAAGACGGAATATCGCGGTACATGGGTTTATATAAAATATTGTTCGCTATTATGCGGTGCAATAAGGTCTCATCCGCTATATAATGCGGGAAATCAACTCCAAGTACATATATAATACCAATTCCACTTCACGGTGGAATATCGCGGTATATGTGTTTAATAAATAATATCCGCTTAATATAAGACGTATAGGGTCTATTTCAATACAACAGATAGCAATTTATCATTCATTCACACAATCAACACAATCTACCAATTTTAAATCTAACTATCTAAAATTTAAATCGAAACAAATTCGATTGGGTAAGAAGTTCTCACCTTGTTTCAAATAACGACTTCAGCGTTTTATTTCGAATAAAATTAAACGCGCATTTAATTTTACCCAAAATTTTCACTGGCTCCAATCGATTCCAATCCAGCTCCCTCGCGTAGTGTTCGTCAATACGATTCCAACACAATTCGTTTCGTGCGAAACGGACCTCGTATGAAAAAGCTATAGTGTTACAAAGTTTATACAAATTAATATACAAATTAATTTTCAATTTTATTTTTTAAACCTAAGATTAAATCAGGCCGTTCATTTCTTCAAAGCAAATCATGGTTGTTGCCCTTTTCTTCTCCCCCAACTCCAGTTAACACGCACGAAAACTTAACCCAAGGCGTCGTTCTTGCCCTAATTGCCGCAACAACTACGACGATCTTGAAGATGATCAGGAACCACCATTGCGAAGCTCAACTCGAGAGCCATCTTCGCCTGCAACCATGACGAGCTCGGCCCCCCTGTATCTCGAAAAACGTGCACGACTTCCACACGTTCGAACTTGATTTGCCGTCGATCCACAGCTCCATTTTCGATCATCACTGTTGGATATCTAGCTCTCGTCGTTGTCTACAACTTTCATTTAGAAAGTTTCTCGAATTGATTTGTGGATTTGAATAAAATGAAGGAGGAAGAATGTGAATTTTCGGCCATTAATTTCTAGGGCGGTGGCTTAAGCTTAGACCTAGGGTTTTTGTTGCAAAAGTGAATAAATGAGGTGATTTTATAGAAAATTCTCACGGCACTATTCACCCTAATTTTTTCTGAACTCCAAACGAAGCGTGCCACCTGGCATTTATAATGTTTTACCCCCATTCCGAACGCAATGGAATATATATCGGAAGCCAATTCGATCATATTTGAAAGATAAGTTTTCAAATCGAATTATTTAAATTTAAAAATTCACTCAAACCGATTTCTACGCGTTTTAGCTTTCTCCGGACAAACCGTAAATCTGATTGACACAAAATTTGAAATCATACAATAATATAACATTACAGATCCGATGAAACTAGTTTCGTCGAAATCCGAGACTGTTTGAAAAGTGGCTATTTTTACTCGTCAATTTAAATATTAAAATATTCAATTTCAACAATTTAACTTTTAATTCAATTTTAAAAGTTTTATATATCATCCTAAATCCAATATGATTTAATACAACTTTACAAATCAATTTTAATCACATTAAACCCAATTTCCAATTATTTCTGTAATTTCAAATATTAAATTGTCGATTTAATTATCCAATTAAATATAGATATCCGAAATAAAATTTATTCAACTTACAAATTTTACTTGTTAATATTTAAAATCAATTAAATATATGAATTTCAAATGACAGAAATTCTAGGTCGTTACATAAGTAAAACAATATGTCCATACCAACCATATATTTACATCAAACTTGTAATGTATAAAAAGCAAATTTATAGCGGTGATGCAAAAACGAAACGATTAAAAGCAAATTTATAACCGTGATATAAAAAATGAAACAATTATAGGAAACATGTACATGAACTAAATCTTAAAAATAAATGAATTAGTGAAGAAGTCGCCCGATTGTTCATGTTTGTTGATTTCCATCACAAAGTTTAACATCACCAAAACAATATATGAAATAGTGATATGATAACATCTAAAATTGGAAAAGAAAGAACTACTTGCTATGAAATGAAGAAAGTGGAAAGCCATTAGAGAGAGAACAATTTTATTCATTCCGAGAATTAGTAATCTATTTACATTACATGGCCTACTTTATATAAAGGCTTCAGAAGTAAGGACTGAACTTATCTCACGATGTGGGACTAAACAAAATAATGTACAAGCATATTCACTTCAGAATATACATATATTATAACACTCCCCCTTGAATATGCGTCTTCAAAATCTTGAATGCTCGGATAATTTGGAAATTTTCATTTCGAAACGTGTATGATGATTGCTCCCCCTTATTATTATCGTGCTTGCATTTATCGATTCAGTCGATATAGATATTGTCTGTTTCCTCATTAAAAACCTCTATTAGAAAAACCCAGTGGGAAAAAACTTTGAACGAGGAAAAGTGTGCAACTTGTGAAATCATAAATATCATACTAAGAATGATATTCCTTATAAGAGTTTGATACTTCAGGATCAAAATATTGCCTCATTAAAACCTTACTAATAAAAACCCAGTGGGAAAAATCTTAGTTAAGGAAAAAGAGTGCATTATAAAATACTTATGAATGCTCGCCCCGATTTTAAATTTTCCTCTAAATTCATATTCATCTTTCGATAGTTCAAATTGGTTATAGATACTTCTGAATCCATAAATATGTATCTCATTAATAATACAATTTATTAATAGTTTCCTTCGATACAATCAAATTTTCTAAGATTGTTTCTTCCAAATATGGTTTGCATTTTATGCATTTTGTATGCTACTTTTATGAAAAACACTTCATGTGCTTTCATTTTTTTGTGCTTCAAATTAGTTTTGTGCATTGTAACTATACATCTTCTATGAATATTAAAAATTTCATTACAACATTACTAGAAAGCAGGAAGTAATCTACTCATCTTGAAGTATATCAAGATTTTCATTACAACAATACTTAGAAGTAATTTGTAATCCACACTTTATGTCTTTTGCATTCTTTATAACTACAAAAGTTATATATATATATATATATATATATATATATATATATATATATATATATATTCTTCAGAAATTTGTATACTTTAATAAGTATTTGCATATCGCAACTATCACTTCAATGAATATTAAGATTTCAATTACAACGATACTTAAAAATAGGAAGTAATCTACTCATCATGAATTATATCAAGATTTTCATTACAACAATACTTAAAAGTAGGTTGAAATCTACTCTCCTTGTTCTTTGCATTCTTTATAACAATGAAAGTTATTTATATTCTTCAGGAATTTGTATGCTTTCATTATTTAATATGATTTAAACTATATTTATACCTTCGGGGTATATTAAGCATTTCAAGTACTTTCGCTACTTTGCAGACTACATGTCCATATTTCTCTATTGGTAAAGGATTCATGATGGCCAGTCATGTTTTCCCCTAATTCAAGATTCTTAATCTATTTATAAATATAAGCGCTTTATTATTTACAAATTTATCATTGTTGATTATTTCTTGTCAGTTCTAGACATGATTTATTGAGATCTCTTTAATTATGTTTTAGGTACCTAAACCACTTCTGGGTAATTTGACAGTCATGTCATTGGTCTCTTCAAGAGCACCCTTAAGTGTTTCTTCAAGAACACTCAACTCCATTATTTGGCATCTTTATTACTTACTCTAAAAATATTTTGAACTGACTTTTGAACCATATTTCAGATGTGGTTTATAAATTTTGATCCTTTAGGGATTCAAATCTATATTAGAGAAAGTCTACTAGGGATAATATTGATAATATTTTGCATCATTTTATATTTTAATAAATATTTAACACTGATGATCAAAATGAACTTGTATCCCTTTATCCTCCCCCTTAATGACGACAATTGTCACATTAAATAATAATCCTCTTTGGATTCTCATCTTAACCCACTATCACATTGTTGCTAGTAAATACATTATGTGTATATCAGTTATAGGAGAATAATCATTTTATTAGTTGGTAAGATGCATTCAATTGATATTGCTTAGTAGAGTTTGTTCTCATTCATTGATCTAGTCAATTGGAGGAATTTATTTATTGTATAGATCATTTGACCACATACACAACTTCAGGTCATTCAACATTTATGTTGATTTAATATTAAATCACTAAATAATATCTATACATGATCTATAAGATGAGCTCATAACAAACGTCAGGTTGTTAGTTGAATATTTACATATATGGATGTATACGTGCGTCCACGTATTACATACATATTATAAATTCTCGTATATTTTTTCTCATTTGAATTAGTGTTTTTTTTAGAACAAACTATTACAAGGACCCAAGACATTTGGTTTGGAACCATATCAAACTTCTGGTTCGAACAACTTCAAGTTGTTAAGTTTTGTTCCTCAATTATATCTCAAGTATAAGTTTTGAACATTAATTATATTACTTATCAGAGAATAATTTATAATTGCATATAGACATTTCTACACACCTCTTTTGAGAGTTCTGTAGAAAAAAAAATTACAACAACAATAATAATAAGAGTATCTTCTGGATACTTGGAATATTACAAATATAGATCTCCTTAAGACCATATGTATAGCTTACATGAAAATTATGATATGAAATATAGACCATCTCTTCAGGAGAATATTTAAAAATATATCTTCAAGAAATGATTATATATGCAATATTTCTTATGAAATAATAACTAGGAACACGACATTTATCATATAATTAGACATATGAACGTAGAACAATATATTCTAGAGATAATCTTAGACCTTTTGGATCTAATCTAAACTTAATTAGAATCCTTCATAATTATATTTATGTACATTTATTTGGTTTAATAAAATTACCAAATATATAAATAAATCTCTTCTAGATATATGTTATCATTTTCAAATTTATAAATCTCTTCTAGAGATATATTAGTATCACCACTTCTGGAGTGAACTTTCTCTTCTAGAGATATATACATATATGTACTGTTTGAATGCCATATCAATATACAATATTTATTTTATATAAATTACATAATTACTACTTTTACAGTAGCATAAAATATCCATGCTGGAGATTTTTGTTGCAATTGCTTTTAAAATGGCGTATCAAACTTTAAATACAGTGACAAAATTAGATTCACCAACTGAAAGTAAGATGCAAGAGATAAAATCACTACTTCTGGAGTGTAACATTTGTATACAATATCATTTTTTTGGATAAATTATTGTTATTACTCAAAAAAAATTATATCATTATTCCTTCAGGGAATATAGTATTTCCTTTTAAGGAATTGCAATGTAACAAAAATAAAATTCCTTTAACATCTCTTCTGGGATGTTAGATTTTGCAATATAAATATAAATAAATCTCTAAAACATCTTTTCAAGAGATTAATATACACACACATCCAATGACGTTTGAAATGTCATATAACATAATATCTTCAGGATATTTTGTTAATATAGTGTAAGTGTTAAGATATAAGGTAAGGTATAACTCATTTGGAGATTTTTGTATTCTCCTGAATGCAGTATCATTTTTTCATATGATTATTTATTAATTTTCTTTAACTTCTTCAGGAAGTACAACCTTGCCATTTTACATAATATCAATAGAGCTTCGGGTTTCTAATTCATGAACTTCAAGTTCATTAATTTGTTATGAACTCCAGGTTCTCAAATTTTGTGTAAACTTCTCCCCTTTTTTGTACCATATTGTTACAAAATAAAAGTCTATTCTTATTTCAGTAACTGAATAAGAGAAAGAGATGTACCTACATGAAAAAAATGGACCTAATCTTCTGGATTAGAATATCCAATACATTCGAGAAAAAGATCGTGCTGATAACATGTTATGAAATGAAGAAAGTGGAAGCCATTAGAGAGAGAACAATTTTATTCATTCCGAGAATTAGTAATCTATTTACATTACATGGCCTACTTTATATAAAGGCTTCAGAAGTAAGGACTGAACTTATCCCACGATGTGGGACTAAACAAAACAATGTACAAGCATATTCACTTCATAATATACATATATTATAACACAACTTGCTCTTATTCTAATATTATGAATATTTCTTAGTATCTCCATCGTCAAACTCCGTTGATGAAACTCATTCTGGTGAAAATAAATGTTTATACAAATACCAATCAATAAAAATAAAGATTTTTAAAAAATCTAATAGTCACAATGATAAGCACAATAACTGAAGGAAGCACTAATATGAAAATTTAATATAGCAGGTTATATCCAAAACATGAAATGCAAAGATTTGTTGCATGTAGATATGCATGGTGCATAACAAATTAATAGCAAGTCTCCGGATATCCTAGCTCTACTCTCCGGAGGAGAGTTTTTAAGAAATAAATGGCAAGTCAAACTATAATACTGATAATAAGTGAACTTACAAGGAACCGATGGAAAAAAGTGTTTTGATCAAAGATGCAGCTTGACTAAGACCAGGCCCGGCCCTAGGGTAAGCGAGCTAGGCAGCCGCCTAGGGCAACGGATGGGTACGGGGCAACAGCGAAGGTGGTGACGAATTTGATTATCTAAAAATATCAAAATTAAATAATATCCATGTATAACTTTTGATAATAATTGTGTTATGTCTCAGGTGGTTTGCGCATTGCTTAATGTGATAAGTGATCAGGGTTCAATTCCTACTACATTAACTGCTTTTGAATATCATTTTTTAAAAATCGGCTAGGGCAACATTCTTGTTCGGGTCGGTCCTGACCAAGACATCCTATGATAAGGCAATGGAGAACAAGAAAGACTAACCTAAGCGTCAGTTTATAACTTAGAATAACATAGACTGAAAAAGTCACATGAAATAGACATTTACCTTAATTAAATTTCCATAAAAAAACAAAGATCTAGAAACATAGCCTAAACTTTGCATATAAATGTGCCTAGGCTCTATAAATTAATAACCAAGTACAATTCTAAGTTTCTGTCTATAATTTTAAATAATGCAGTCCAAATTAGTTGGATTTTTTATTGATTCAAGGGCATGGTTAGTGATAACTAGTAGAACAAAACACATTTCGTTAAGTGAAGGGTATCATATAATCATTTCCTTTCAAGAACAAAGAAAATAGTTTTCCCTTCCATTTTAATAACCAAGTACTATTTCTTTCAACCGGTTAATTTATAAGCTACTGGTAGGACAAAATCAAGAATAAAAATTCAAATACTTAGAAAGAGATCTAATGTCACTCTTCCATTTTCCAAATTAACCAAATGATTATAACCCATAACATCGTAACACTAAACAATACCATACCATAAAAAATACTCTAAATCCATAATATCATATTGTCAATGATAATCACATTTTCTCAAGTTTGAAGCTGATGTTTGTATTTGTAACCATACACCTTTATTGTGCTATGTTTTCATATTTTCTTCTTTTATTTGAAAAAAAAAAGACAAATGCAGTGAATGAATTTTCAAGGATCCAATACTACATGTAAGCAAACTCATAACCCATACATAAAGTAATAAATGGCAAGCCATCAGAGTTTAACCAACTTGTCCTTATGGGGAAAACACTTGATATAATAAAGATTAATATGGAATTAAATAACTCACCATTGAATAAACTCTTGCTCCAGACTCAACTTTGGATGATGTCATGTGTACAATCGCAGATAGAAATTCAGAACGATAAGACTTTGCAGCATCACTTGCCTATTAACTTTCTTCCTTAACTAAATGCTAGGGAGTTTTGCGAATATTTTATTCCCTTAATAAATTTATGCATTTTAGATTTTTCTTCGGCAATTCTGATAGGAGCATTTCATGCTCCACAAATGGATACAAAAATCATTATGATAACAATACAATGCATACAACATAAAATTCACCCATGTTCTTAACGTCGAATTCATCTTTGTTAAATCCAGTACAAAATTTAGTTTTATCATCTCTGGAAAAAAATTCATGCATATTCATACTGCTAACAAAAGAGTATTATTATATGCAATGTTTTTCCCCAGCTTTATGAAGCTCATTTTCACCATTACCTATTTATGCTAGCAGTATGATGTTTTTCATATATTAATTTCATCTTTGTTTTGGTCACCAGTGTATTACAATTTGAATGTTCGGTCGCTAATAAAAATAATAATAGGGTAAAATCCAGTATATAGTATTAGGAACTACCTTTATATGTTGAGAACTGGAACTAACAAGGAGATCGTCAACCTAAATGCTCGCGGGCTTCCCTACTTTGGAGGGCGACATGCTAATAACCGTGACATGAAGTCTAAATGCTTTATCAAACTTAACTACGATTGAAGAGCTTTCAGTGTGTGAAATCGACTTCTTTGAGGAATTGCGTAGAATTGATCGGGTTGCAAAATCGAGATTTTGTTACGGCCCAATTAGGTAGAACTCACCATCAAAAGCTAACTTGTAAGGAGAGGGTACCTAATGGGGTATATATGCATCATATATCCCATACTAGACAATGTGGGACTCTACGTTCTACCACTCTTCAAAAGTCTGACGTCCACGTCAGCCTACTCTATTCCCTTATTGACTGATATGAGAAGGGATTCGTGATAGAAGAGGGATTTATGGGTGAAGAGAAGATTCATGAGCGAAGAAGTCTCATGATTTTGGATTTGGAATTGAAGGTGAAAAGTGGAAATGTCTGGCGGTAAAGGAAAAAGGAGGAGGGAAATGTAATATTGGACTGCCAAATTTTCTTTTGGTCTAACGATGGCATGAACACAAGCTATCTTTTTAACCTAAATCACCGTTAAATATTTAACCATAGTCAGTTGAGTTTTCATGCAATTCTTGCTTGCTATTAATATAACATTTTCTTGCAGTGTATTCAAAGTTGGTGAGTGAATATGGTTAAGTAATATTATACACACACTCACTCAGATCAGAAAGAGAATTTCATATTAGAATACATTTTGAGTTTCAATAGTAAGAAACAAACTAGAATGTAAAACCTTATCTAACATCATTTCATTTTATGTCAGTCACCTGACGTATACAAATATGGTAAAAATTAGCAGTTTGCAAGTTTAGCATAAGAGCTTCTCCAATGGCTTAAGACCGAATATTTATTAAATAGACATCTAAAGTCCAAACACTTATTAATAAGCATTTGCACTCCAACTTCTATTAAATAAACATTCAATTCAATTCAGGATTTTGACTCCCAATTGAATATTATCTTCAGTATAGAAGCTGAATTGGTTTGTTGGAGATACAAATCCAAATGTTCAAGCTGGATGCTTCACTATTGAGGTTGCTCTAACATATATTTTGTCTATCAATTCAACTCAACTGTAGTTTATCCAGACAATTCTAAAGACCAAATATCATCAGGGATGCATAACATATTTGTAATAAAATTTTGTGGCCAATTTAGTACGATTTTAGTACTAAAGCATCTCCAAACTATATAGACGTAATACCATAAAAGGCTTGTGATGCAGCGCATCATGATAAGTCGCACCAACATAAGTCGCTCAACGACCTTAAGTCATCCCAACCATCAGCGCACGATGTTAAGTCTCTCAAGCTTAAGTCGCCTACGAGTTATGTCGATCGTATGCCAACTGTCTTAAGTCGCTGACCTTAAGTCGCCGCCTACCTTAAGTCGTAAGTCGTCTGCCTTGATAAGCGACCACTATAACAAGCTCGCATCTCTTATGTCGTTTCCTGAAGCCGCATTTCTTAAGTCGCATTCTTCTTAAGTCGCTGATTCCCTATGTCGCTAAGTCCCTGCTGAAGCTGTGACATCCTGTTATGTCGCTAAGTCGCTCCTGAAGCTATGCCATCCTGTTATGTCGCATGGTGTTGTAACTTGTATTGTGTTGTTAAGTCGTGTGATGTTGTTATGTCGTATGTCGTATTGTTGAGTTAAGTCGTATGTTGAAATTGAACGTTGAGTTAAGTCGTGTTGTAATTTCCTTATGTTGCATGCGTTAAGTCGTGTGTGTTGTAACTCATGTTGTATTTTCTTATGTCGCATGTGTCAAGTCGTGTAACTCATAAGTCGCAAGTCGTATGTTGTTGAGTCGCATATGTGTTGTAAATTCCTATAAATAGGGGTTTGTTGTCATTTGTAAAGGGAATTGATTTTTGAATAAAATTTGTGTGTGAGCTTTTGCCACCTTATTGAAGTTGAGTGTGATCTCCTTCTTCTTCCCATCTTCGGGTTATTCGTGCGCGAATCAACGAAGTTGAAGCCAATTCTCGGTATCACTTTCGAGTGATCAACGATCGAATTGTAGATCTTTCAACACGGTATCTTGCGAGATCAACGGGTTGGAGATAGCTAGATTCCGGTATCATCACGATCAACGGAATTGAGCATTTATCGTTCTATCGGTTTATTTGACATTAAATCATCATTTCGTGAGGAAGATCCTGGATAGGTTGTGACAGTTTGAGATCTAAACTGTTCGAGCCTATAAGAAGCTGCGTCAATTGGTATCAGAGCTAGATTAGAGACGGAAACGAGATTGTTTGTTGATCATGCCTCCAAGATGTGCTAATTGCCATCATAATGTTGAATATTTGTATAGAAGACAAGAAGCCGGGCAGATGGAACAGCGTATCAATGAAAAGTTCAATGAGGGTATTGAAAAATTGGAGAAAGTGATGAAGGACATGAATCAAAATCAAAGGAGAACATCACCAGTTTCGAACCAGAGTGGAAACAGGGTTTCACCATCGATATCGGGAGAAAGGAGGATGTCACCTCAGTCTTTTCGAGATAGGAGAGAATCATCAGTTTCAATGAGGCGAGACCACCATGGGTATCGAAATGAAGAGGTAAGAACTCAACGTGGGTTTGAAAATGACACATATCGTGATGTTGAAAGACAGGGCAGAAGGGACATGCGTGATTGTAGGGACGTATATGGTCAGGATCGATATCAAAATACATATGATTTTGAGGAGGATGGTGATGGAGGTAGTAATCATTATCGAAATCGATGCCAAGTGCGAAATCAATATTTGGATTCAGAAAATGATCGTAAATGGGAGTCAGGTATGAGGATGGAAATTCCATAATTCAAAGGTGGTATGCAAGCAGAAGAATTTATTGATTGGTTGTCGAGTGTTGAAGAAATTTTGAAATTCAAGGAGGTGCCTGAGAATCGCAAAGTCCAATTAGTTGCTACAAGACTAAGGGGAAGAGCTATGGTTTGGTGGCAACAAACTAAACTAACTCGAGAGAGAATGGGAAAATCAAAAGTTGTCACTTGGGAGAAGATGAGAAAGATGATGAAAGCGACTTTCTTGCCGTACAATTATCAATCTCTTATGTATCAACGTTTGCAGAGTTTGAGACAAGGGACGAAGACAGTGAATGACTATGCAGATAAATTCTATCAATTGATTGCAAGGAATGATATTGTGGAAACCGAGGAACAGCTAACGGCTAGATATATTGGAGGGTTACGAATGCAAATTCAAGACATGGTTAATAATCCAATGTCTGTTGCTGAAGCACATCAGAAAGCTCTAGCTTGGAAGAAACAAGGGAGACGAGGAAGTGGTGCGTTTGCGGGTTCTAACAACCAGAATAAGGGTGCTAGTAGCAGTGCTAATGTTTCTAAGGCAGTCAATAAACCATTTGTCAATGAAGCTGCTAAAGCAAAGGTCAATAACCGTATCAAGTGCTATAATTTTCAGGAGTTTGGCCATAAAAGTAATGAATGCACAAAGCCAAAGAAGAAAGCATTAGTTGCAGAGGAATGTGAGTATGAGGATGTGGAAGCTGAAATTGATTATTCTCAACCATCGAAATTTGATGAAGATGAAGAAGTTGTATCAGGAGACGAAGGGTGTAACTTGATGATAAGGAGGTCTTGTTTAGTGCCAAAGCATGAGAACGATTCTAGTTGGCTGAGAAGAAATATCTTTCAGTCTACATGTACTATCTTGGGAAAGGTTTGTCGATTTGTTATTGATGCGGGAAGCTGCAATTACATTATTTCTGAAGAAGCCGCAAGAAGTTAGGATTGAAGACCGAAAAACACCCTAGACCTTATAAACTGGCATGGCTAAAGAAAGGTGGAGAAGTGACAATGGGAAGATGAGCATTTGTTACGTTTTCTATTGGGAAGAAGTACAAAGATGATATATGGTGTGATGTTGTCGACATGGATGTGTGTCATCTACTATTGGGAAGACCATGTCAATATGATAGAGCTGTACAACATAATGGTCACACCAACAGCTACAGTTTCATGTTCGAAGGAACCCAAATTACTTTAGTTCCTAAGAAGCATGAACAAAGTGAAAGCAAGACAGAGAAGAAAGTGGAATCAACTAGTTTATTATCTACGAGAGAATTTGTTGAAGAAGTGAAAGATAGTGCTGAATTGTTTATGTTGATTGGGTATGAAACAAGTGAAGATCTTGAAATTCCTACGGAAGCTAGATCGGTGTTAAATGAATTTGAAGATGTCTTTCCTGCGGAATTACCCAAGGAATTACCGCCATTGAGGGATATACAACATCAAATTGATGTAGTGCCAGGTGTTGTTTTACCGCATAGGCCGCATTATCGTATGAGTCCAAAAGAGCATGAAGAGTTGAGAAGACAAGTTGAGGAGTTGCTTAAGAAACGGCGTGTTCGAGAGAGTTTCAATCCTTGTGCTGTACCAGCTCTGTTGGTACCGAAGAAAGATGGTTCATAGAGGATGTGTACAGACAGCAGGGCACTTAACAAAATAACTGTCAGATACAGATTTCCTATGCCGAGACTTGATGATCTATTGGATCAACTCAGTGGGTCTGTAATTTTTTGAAGATCGATCTTAAGAGTGGTTATCATCAGATTCGCATAAGACCAGGTGATGAATGGAAGACAACATTCAAGACTCGAAAAGAATTGTATGAATGGCTGGTCATGCCATTTGGTCTATCTAATGCACCAAGTACATTTATGAGGGTGATGAATCAAATTTTCAGACCTTACATCGGGAAGTTTGTTGTAGTCTACTTTGATGATATCTTGATATATAGTGCTAGCATGGAGGAGAACATTCAACACTTGCGAAAGGTGTTAACTATTCTTCGTCAAGAACAGTTCTATGCAGCGACGAAGAAATGCGTGTTCATGACACCAAGTGTTTTATTTTTGGGTTATGTCGTATCCAAGGAAGGAATACAAGTGGACCAGAGTAAAGTAGTCGCGATCAGAAATTGGCCACGGCCTAAAACTATAACAGAAGTTTCCATGGGTTAGCTTCATTTTGTCGAAGATTTACACTGCACTTTATTAGTGTAATGGCTCCTGTTACTGATTGTATGAAAGGAAAGCAATTTTCATGGACGAAAGAGGCCAGATCTGCTTTCGAGAAAATCAAGGAACTTTTTACCTCAGCACCAATTTTAGTGTTGCCAGATTTTTAGTTACTATTTGAGTTACATACAGATGCATCCAAAGTTGGAATTGGAGGAGTGTTGAGTCGGAAGGGTCGTCCAATCGCCTATTTCGGTGAAAAATTTTCTGGAGCAAAGATGAGATACAGTACTTATGATGTGGAGTTTTATGCTATTGTGCAGGCTGTGAAGCATTGGAGACATTACTTGTTCCACAAAGAATTTTTTTTGTATACGGACCATGAAGTGTTGAAACATTTACAAGGGCAGAACAAAATTGCAGCTAGGCATGCATCGTGGATAGCTTATTTGCAACAATTTACGTTCGTCGTAAAGCACCAGTCTGGTGTAACTAATCGCGTCGCCGATGCATTGAGTCGGAGGGAGAATTTATTAACAACCATGCGAGTAGAGGTGATGGGTTTTGACTCACTTCCAGATTTGATTACTTCAGATTAATATTTTTTCGAAATTCTAGACAAAGTCAAGCAGGGAAGCATGGATGGATATACGCTGGTTGAAGGTTTTATATTCAAAGGAAATCAGTTGTGTATTCTAGATTGCAGTCTACGAATGCAAATCATCAAAGAATTACATGAAGAAGGAAATGTGGGCTGCGACCGTACTATGCAGTTGATCTCAAAGTCTGATTTTTGGCCGTCAATGAGGAAGGAGGTTGAAAAGTTTGTTCAAAGGTGCCGTATTTGTCAAGTTTCAAAGGGAACCGCAACAAATGCAGGTTTATATATGTCGTTGCCTATACCTACTAAACCATGGGTGGATGTTAGTATGGATTTTGTATTGGGCTTGCCGAGGACGCAACGTGGCAATGATTCTATCTACGTAGTGGTTGATCGATTTTCAAAAATGGTACATTTTATCGCGTGCAAGAAGACGGCAAATGCAGTTAATGTCGCACAGTTATACTTCAGAGAGATCCATCGTCTTCATGGGTTGCCTGAATCTATTGTATCGGATAGAGACACTCGTTTTCTGAGTCATTTTTGGATGAGTCTATGGAGAATGGTCGGGACAAAGCTGAAATTTAGTAGTGCTTATCATCCACAGCGGATGCATAGACAAAAGTTGTGAATAGATCCCTAGGTAATCTATTGAGATGCCTCGTGAATGACAATTTGAAGAGTTGGGATTCCAAGCTGTGTCAAGCTGAGTTTGCACACAACCATGCAGTTAATCGTAGCACTGGGTTCAGTCCATTCCAGGTTGTTTACTCAACAATTCCTAAGGGACCATTGGATTTATCTATAGTGCCACGGCAGAAAGGAGTGATCAAACAAGCTAGTGATTTTGTGAATGAATTGCAAGAATGCCACAAGATTGTGCAAGAACGATTGCTTAAGGCGAATGAGAAATATAAGCAATCCGCAAATATTAAACGACGAAATATCAAGTTCGGAGAAGGAGATTTTGTATATGTAGTATTGACTAAGGATCAATTTCCTATTGGTACTTACAACAAACTAGTTGCTAGAAAGATTGGTCCTTTGGAAATCGTGAAAAAGATTAATGAGAATGCTTATCAGTTAAGACTGCTGGATCATATCCGTACTGCTGACGTTTTCAACGTCAAACACTTGATTCCATGTCATGAGACTAAGTATGTCAAAGAAGAGGAAAGTGTAAATTCGGGATCGAATTCTTTTCAACCAGGGGAGGATGATGCAGCGCATCATGATAAGTCGCACCAACATAAGTCGCTCAACGACCTTAATCCGTCCCAACCATCAGCGCACGATGTTAAGTCGCTCAAGCTTAAGTCGGCTGGGAGTTATGTCGATTGTATGCCAACTGTCTTAAGTCGCTGACCTTAAGTCGTCGCCTACCTTAAGTCGTAAGTCGTCTGCCCCTGATGAGCGACTCAATATAACAAGCCCGCGTCTCTTAAGTCGTTTCCTGAAGCTGCATTTCTTAAGTCACATTCTTCTTAAGTCGCTGATTCCTTATGTCGCTAAGTCGCTCCTAAAGCTGTGCCATCCTGTTATGTCGCTAAGTCGCTCCTGAAGCTGTGCCATCCTGTTATGTCACATGGTGTTGTAACTTGTATTGTGTTGTTAAGTCGTGTGATGTTGATATGTCGTATGTCGTGTTGTTGAGTTAAGTCGTATGTTGAAATTGAATGTTGAGTTAAGTCGTGTTGTAATTTCCTTATGTCGCATGTGTTAAGTCGTGTGTGTTGTAATTCGTGTTGTATTTTCTTATGTCACGTGTGTAAAGTCGTGTAACTCGTAAGTCGCAAGTCGTATGTTGTTGAGTCGCATATGTGTTGTAAATTCCTATAAATAGGGGTGTGTTGTCATTTGTAAAGGGAGTTGATTTTTGAATAAAATTTGTGTGTGAGCTTTTGCCACCATTGTTGAAGTTGAGTGTGATCTCCTTCTTCTTCCCATCTTCGGGTTATTCGTGCGCGAATCAACGAAGTTGAAGCCATTCTCGGTATCACTTTCGAGTGATCAAAGATCGAATTGTAGATCTTTCAACACGGTATCTTGCGAGATCAACGGGTTGGAGATAGCTAGATTCCGGTATCATCTCGATCAACGGAATTGAGCATTTATCGTTCTATCGGTTTATTTGACACGAAATCATCATTTTGTGAGGAAGATCCTGGATAGGTTGTGACAGTTTGAGATCTAAACTGTTCGAGCCTTTAAGAAGCTGCGTCAGCTTGTGTATCAACATTTGTCTAACATTGTGAAACTTACGGAATAGAGTTGTTAACCTCCAATGCAATTGTTCAAAAAGGCATTCATTACTTATATTTCAAATATTTTAATAGATAAAAGCTAAGTCTTCACTATCTACGATATAAACATATATCCGGTGATCATAATTTTTCGTTGAAGTAGGAAATAGAAATAAATAAGTGTCAATTGATCATGGGAGCTTCCTTTGATCATGGGAACTTCCTTGTACATTCAAATTAAAGGTAGATTGTTGAGGCTCTAACGGAAACAAAAGAAGAAAAGAAATAGTAAATACAAACACACTTAGTTGTCCTAACAAATTCTACAAAAATCGAACCAGAAAGATAAAAAGGGAAAAAGAAAAAATAGCAGGACTTTCATATACTTGAGTCTTTTGTGTAGAGATCATCCTCATCATTCCTTAGGTACACTTGATAATATATTTCATAATATATTAGGGGATCTGTAGAATTTGTATAAGCAGAAATGTACAAAGCTAATGTCAGTGTTTAAGCTTTTCATTATATGGATCATGAATTGAAAATATAACTAGGATGATGTTAGTAATCTTAAAGAATGTCGAATTTACAGTAAAACATGTGTTGCTCAACCCAAATAGCTATATTTACTCATCAACCAAGTTAAATGTTGGATTTTAAGATAAATTCATGAAATAAAACTGCAAGATTTAGGCATTTTATCAAATTTTTAAGGAGATTTTTATCTGTGTTTTTTACTATTAATTAAGTTGCCTTCAATGAACTATTTTGGCTTAAATAATCAACAATTAATTTATGTTAAAAGTCATCGGTTCTACAATCAGTTGAATATTGGCTATCACAAGCACATGTTTACATAGGCTAATCAACAATTAATTTAGTAAATATATAACATTTAATGTATTTATATTAAGAGCGTACCCAACAGCTGATTAGTTAAGTAGCCTTCAAGAATTATTTTGGCTCAATAAAAGATTATGAAAGTTCAATGTTCAGCTAAAATATTGACGCTCATAAGCAGATTTGCAAGTAGCCTGCTCGTCAGTACAACCGTCTCCATTAGCATTTCATCTAAGCCTAATGTAGTGCTAATGCATGCATGAGTGCATTAAACAAACAATCTTTTTTATTTAAATAAAGTTTAGCTTAAGCATATGCTAAGCTTTCACATAAGCCTTCTCATCACTTTGTTCTGATTTTAAGCAATCACTGCAAGACACATGGTAAATAGCGGCGGGAAGAGGCGACGGTTGTCGACGGCACTGTCGGGAAGTGACGACTAGCCATTATATTAATTAACCAATTAATTAATTAATTGACTTAATTTCCAATACGTTTTAAAAAATGTCTAATTTCTAAAAAATAAATATGATATCTAGCAAGGCATTCAAACTAAGGACGGTTTGTGATTGGTTAAATTAGTATTTCCAATAATCTATCATTGTGTAATTCGAATATTAATTGTTAACGAAAGTCTAACTCGCATAACCAATCTATGTGGCTATAAGTTGGTCCATTAAGCAATTTCGATAAAGTTGATTGTGCATAACAATTTTACGAACTAAAATGTTTTTTTAAACTGTTCGGTAGTTAGTTATGAATTTTTAAATGTGATTAGTATAATAAAGTCATATAAAATAAAACATTTGGTAGGAAAATAATTTTTTTGGATCTTATGTCGATCTGAAGCACTTCGAACCTATTTTCATAAGATGATTAAAAAATAAACAACTTTAGCCTATCGACCTTGAATTTTAAATTTATAACTGTTCGACGATATTCGGACTATAAACCATTCGTTCGAAGGCCAAACGACATTCAAACAAGATCAATTCTGAACCACTGATACTTTGTAATATGTCAATCTAATCCGTATGATTGGATTTGTAAAAAAATGACCAAAAAGCTCGAAAGGTGTCATTTTGTCAGGAGTTGTATAACATTTATACCCGTAATAATATTTTTAATTTCAAATTTATATTGAATTAATTTTGTAATAGGTATTTGAATCATATGAAAAAAAAGCTACATGAAAAACATATGTTGAAGGTTCGATTTGCAAATCGTATCTTAAATAAAAGCTTCATTCTTTCTCTCATTATTTCAGTGCTCATGTAAACTTATCGTTTGTAAGTGTTCCGCATAATGATGAAGTCATTGAACAAGATTCTTCTCAAACAATGTTATGTATTTTTAGACAACATGGCCAATCCATTGGAAAATGTGTAGAACTATGGTTAGACAATAGAGACTATCATTTAACATATACAAATGTTCTTCTAAATTGTGCTGAAGTTATACCATTTGTTATGTAATATTAAATAATAGTTCTCGGTATATGAATTTCCAAATTCATATTCATTTCAATTATACTTACAGATTATAATGCAATATATTATATATATTTACATTATATACAAATCACAACATCCACATGGAAATTTCAATAAAGAATTTGCTAACTGGTTTTCGAACGATATTTGTGATCCAAAAATTATGTCGATAATGAAGGATTAAACATCTTGCGATAGGACCAAAAATAAATGTCAAGACTTTCCCAATATCATTCGTCAATGGATTAAATTCAACATTAAGGAATATGGTGTTGAAAAATTAACCTATAACAACGGTATATTTGTCAAAGGTAGTGATGATCCAGATGAACATATAAAAGATTCTTACAGCATCTTAACATAGGTTTTAGAATTGACATATTTTATATGACCTGGAGAAAAAGTTTTTTTTATTCAAATGCAATCAGTTCGGCAATGTTCCTCGTTCTGGAATCAACATGCACAAAAATTATTAGCTTATTGAAATAAAGCATAACTCATTACTATAAGTATGATCCTTTTGTATTAGCTAAACAAATATTATAAGTTTGTATTGCTCCATGTCTATCCCTAAAAAGAGATAAAGCAGATTGGTCGGCTGCTTTTTAAACAAAGGTAAGATTTACGATTGATGGAAATAATATTCCAAACAATGCAGCTTATCAAGCAAATATTGAACCGAATAATGAAATAATAATAACTGACGATCATACTAATTTAGAGCCTTTGAATGATGAATCAAATATTCTAATAAAAGCATTGAGAGTACAAAGAAAAAAGATATAGAGTACGAGACTGAGCTTGAATCAGAAAGCGGCAAAGATCGATTATTAATCACTAATGATGTAATGTATATATGATGATTAATATTTGTATCGCTTGTTGTACAATTTATATTTAGAGTTTCCACGGTTATTAATGATGACGACTATGTCGTGAGCTATTTATTGTTATGCTTTATTAATTTTATGTATTTAGAAGATTCTGTTCCATTTTTGTAGTTTTAATGGAAGTTTTATTTGATTACTAGCCAGATATGTTTTTTAATAATAAAATGATATGTTTTTTTTTATTATATGAAAAGATATGTTTATGGCGGATATTATGTCTCATAGGAAAACTTATAGATCTCATTTTTTGGATTCTCCTGCTGCTGGGAGGGTACTAATGGTTTGGTTGATTTACGTCTATGGATGAGTATGGCTCTCAAAACGAGAGGGTAAGTATCAAATTTATTGCAATGTCGTTAATATTTAGTGCATATTTTTTTTATGATTTATTAAATGTCTACATAAAAATTAATTCAGGGGTTTTGAGCTGGAGCTTTCTGTTTATATTTTGGCTGTCACTAGGAAGGCGTACATGAGTCATATGTCTGGTTTTGGCTGACGTGGGATGAAATCCCACCTTATATTAAAGATGCTATAAGAATTGTTGGTGAGTATAAATTTATGATTCATTTGAAAATGACATATTTGATCTTGGAAAATTAATATACCGTGTATACTTCATTTTAATTTAAATATGTAGGTTGCAGTTGTTTTGGGAAGGTAGATCAACAGCTGTTTAGGAGCCAATGGAATTAAAAAAATGAGGAAGTACTACAGAGTCGCCCTCTCGGGCACAAAAGACAAAAATAAAAATAAAAAAACTAATAACATGAGTGCTAATATTTGGATGGATATTCTCAAGCCTTGGCAAACTCCCGCCATTACAAGAAAATATATTATTAAAATAACGTCATTTAATAACCCAATATTCTAAAGCCCTATTGTTTTTCTTTAATTTTTGTTTTTACACTATTTATTTTGTACTGTTCACACGCATTGGCTTAAAATTTTCGTCTTCCTCCCAGAAACACTTAACCAGATTCGTCTCCCTTCCAAAAACACTTAACAATTTTCATCTCCCTTCGAAAATGAAATAACCCTAATCGACGTTCTACTCCATCTCCAATCAAAGAAGTTCAGCCATTCTACTCCATCTTTGATCTTCAACACTTCGCTCTTAGCAACTGTGAAGTCAACGACGCTTAGAATCCTAATCTCCAACCTTCGATCTTTGATTTCACTCTTCATCAATATGTTCCAGATTCAAAGTAGAGGAATGTATATTCAAAGGTGTATTATCAAACATGATAATTTATAAACAATTTCGCTCTTCATCAATCTCACCTAAAATTTATAAGCGATTCTTTTTCTAAGGCCCGGACTTCGACTTTAGTTGATTTATCTTCAACTTCAATATCTATCTCCAGTTCAGCATTTGTTTCTATCTTTTTGTTTACAAAGGTAATGCTTCTCTCTCCTAGTGCTCAAACTTTTTGACTAATCGAGCATTAAATTCATGTTCATTGGCATTTTTATGTTTTGAACTAGTTGCAGTTTTATGTTGTCTGAATAAATTAAGAATAGAATCAATTTAGCCTAGCATGTGTTTTAATTGCTTGCAAGTTTAGTGAGGTTTCTCCACCAAATTTATATGATTTCCCAATACCAATCAATAAACTCTAAATCCATATGATAAATAGATAATAATGACTTTCGGGCGCTCAGCATGGAAACCAAATTAGATCGATCCACAGCGACGACCGACAAACTGATGGCGGTGAAATTGAACGTATTTATGGCAGTGATTGGAACGGTGACTAATTTGATGGTCAGCCTTCTTTTGACCAATTTATATCAATTCACTATGGTTTACGCTTATTGGAAGGGTAGGCAAGCATCAGGATCGAGCTATGGTAGTATTAAGATTCAATCCTTTTCTATTTAGTATTTGTACATATATTTTTTCGATTTTTTTGTCATGCAGATAACAAAGGGCTAAAGCAATTTTTATCTTAAAGATTGTTCTTCAATTTGTTTATTAGTTTTCTATAATTTATTTTAATTTAAAAATTGATTTGTTATTTTGTTGCACAACTTTACGTTGGACTCTATTATGGCCTGATAATTAGTGTTCTTTCTATTATTTATCATGATCGACTGGGTAGGTAAGCCGTTGAGCTTAAATATGCAACTCTTATGTTTAATGCTTGGTTACTCAAATTGTTTTGGTTATGCATTTCCTGCTGTTCTTCATCATCAATCTTACTGCAGATTACTTTTTTAGATTCATGTTCCATGATGTTTGTTTTGGTTATGCATGCTCCTACAATACTGTTGCTACTGTTGGCTTCCTTGAGAATTGGGCTTTCTAAATGGATTGGATTTACCTTGCTATTTGAGTCTTCATAGTTAATAGTGGAAAAATTATTATCATGAGTTGATGCCTGTCATTATACTATAGGTTTTAACCTAAAGTTCTATACCTTGATTAGGTATGGGTATTTTTCATATATTATTAGGCACCTGCGTGCAAAATATCGTATTACACTCTCACCTCAATTTCACATTACCTAAACAGTTAACGATAGAAAAAGAACTACTTTAATTAAGGTTGCATGTCCATTCCAGTTTGTCTCATTCGTTAGCTATAGGATTCGGATGCTAATGGAATAACTAAGTCATAAAGCATGTACTTTACAGTATTAGTTGATATTCAATCAATAGGAACATTTGAATGATCTTTTTTGTTTTGATGCATTGATTAGTTGAGAGTATGAACTATTTCTTGACAATCTTATTCAATTAGTTTATTTACATTGTTGACCGTGTTTTCATCACAATTGTTGCAGTTGAACATAGTAGTTAAAATTATCATTTAACCATAAAACCAACACCATGCTTTTTACCATGTATAAGAGAAGTGCGCTTTACATCCTAAATATTACAATGTTTAAATACAAACCGTTATGCTAGGACTTTGGCACCAAGTTTTGATCCCTAGGAAAAAAGTTGAACATGCCATGTTATTGTTGCTGGGCGTTACTTCCCGAATCGGTTACACAAGTATTATATGACATATTAGTAGTAGACTTATAGTACTATTCAATATAAACACACATTTTATATTTGTTAATTTACAGCCTTTGATTGTTGCTTTTTCTTGACTTGGATAAAACATTTTATATTTGTTAATGTTCTGGAATCATTTCAAAAAAATTATTCAAAGAAAATTTTATGTAAAAGGTTTCAAGTAATTATTCAAAGAAAATTTTATATAAAAGGTTTCAAGAAAGGTGTTGTTTTGTTTTGAAAAATTTGTATATAAAGAAATTGTCAAGTGGAAATGTTAAAGTATTTTGAAAAGGAATATTGGATTTAGGAAAGATATATTTTTACAAAATAGAACGATAATAAAATTTTAAGATATTTTGTAAACTATATGAGATAAATGGTTTTCAAATTATAAAGTATAATTCTTACTGTTACAATAACGGCTTATTGATTTGGCTGATGCGTGATTTTTTCTGAATTCTTGAGTTGCATTCATTTATAAAAATGGTAAATGCTACTAAATTCTAATTTTATAATATTTTTTAAAATTATCATGGCTCATAAATATGCAGACTTCAAGTCCGTATTCTTTTAATAATTGTTGACTAAAGCTAAAATATATTTAGAGACTTTTTGTTTGCCTGCAGGTTTGCTAGGGTGAGAGACAAAAATGATTATTTTTATGATTTTGTAAGGTTAGATAGTATGCTTGGAGTATGATATATAAAAGGCGAATTGAAGGAAAATAATCTTGTTAGTCGGCTCACTTGCAAACTTTGGGCAAATACACTTGTTTAAATATCTACCTGGTTTTGATTGTTGATTTGAAGTTCATTTGCTAATTGAAGCTACACAGATTACATGCGTAAATACACACATCATGTTTAAGTCTATCCCATTTTTCTCGATAATTAATTCCAAATTTCAACAGCCCAATAAGAGAAGGTAGACATTTCAAAGTTCCATATCTATTATTTCTATTCATATATTATATATGAAATGATTGATTCATATTAACATTTGGTATGTATGCTTACTAAACCACTTTCACGCCATAGTCTTTGTAATAAATGTTGTTCCCAATTGTAAAGTTGTGAATTTGATCACTGGGTGAATTCTGTATTCATATGTCTAAGTTTAATACAACAAGTCAAGACGCTTCAAAGATGTGATAGTCGGATACTATTTTTTCATATATTACATGAATATAAGTTTCGCATGCTCACGAAATATAGAATAGCATGCAACTGGTTTCATTTGGTAACATCACTGATATTTTGAACTTCATTTATGTAACGTAATAAAAGGATTTAAATCTATTTTTGAGTTGACGGAAATACAAAAGGTGAGTACTCCATATTATTTTTCTAGTTCGGTTTCTTTTGGCATTAATTCAAAATATATACTTACCTATAAAGAAGCAAAGGTGTATGGTTTCAAACTTCATATGTTTTTGCTTAAATCAAAATAGGCAAAATTAATGACCAGTTAACCTTTTTATTGTCCAAAAAATAGAAATTTTAGTCAAAATTACACATGCACATACACATCATGTCTGCAATTTATTATTATCTTAAGCATTTGTATGTGTAAATTATAAAAATCATGATAAATGGAATGCCTAGCAGATGCATGTTATAGTTTAACTATATCGAACTAAAAATATATCAAAGTATCTAAAATATAGATTTAAAAGGAATGAAACAAGATTGGAGAAACAATAACAAAATTTAGAAATTTTACATTTCGGAAAATGTAGCAAAACCGCCATAACTTTCAAATGGTTTATCCAATTCCAACAATTTTATTTGACTTGGGTAAAACAGATTTACTTATAATATCTGAATGAGAGTCACAAGAAGCAGATCAAGGAGCAAAATGGTAAGCTATCTACTTTTAACCATCAACAACTTTTTTAATACAAAATCATGATATATTCCCCATTCTAATATTGCAAATCTTAATTTGTTTCTTTTTCTCCTCTCTTAATAATTATCAGAATAGAGACGTGGACTTTGTTGGGGATGCGGATTAAGGATCTTAAGGCAGAAATAACACTAGAGGGGGGTGAATAGTGTTTTAAAGAATATATGAACTATATGACTAAAATAAAACTTTCAACACAAATCTAAACAGAATTCTAACACAGAATGATCACAGAACATATAACAAATGCAAATAGTAAAGTAAAGCAAGTAAAAGGAAAGAACACACCGGATTTTATACTGGTTCGGAATCCTCCTACATCCAGTCCTACACCAATGCAATATCCTTGTACAGATTTTTATAAGCCAATATCCAAATTACAA
Source organism: Allium cepa (assembly GCA_030765085.1). Lineage (NCBI taxonomy): Eukaryota > Viridiplantae > Streptophyta > Magnoliopsida > Asparagales > Amaryllidaceae > Allium > Allium cepa. The sequence continues at coordinate 3,923,323 of CM060938.1, forward strand.
CCCTCAATTTCTAAGGCCTTGAGGAACCCTCCTATCTCCGAGTCTGGGGTAAACTCTCTTGATTTACGGGACACAAGATCACCCTTATACTTCTTAATAACAATCCTTTTGAATGGATAGACTCTATGGACTTTTTGAATAAAAATTAATCCTATAACTTTGAATAACACTTTGATCTTTAGTAGAATGATGGAGAATCAAATAGAGAGAGCATCTAAATGATTTCCTATTGAGAGTTTGGTAGAATGATGGCACGATCTTGAAAATATGAAGTTTTATGGATATGGAATGGTGGAGAAGAAGGAGTGAAGAAAATAAGAAAGTAGTTATTAAAAAAATTCGTTTTGGAAGCCTTTATATATATGCACAACAGCCATAACCATTGGCGAAAGGTTTTTTGAACGAATGGACACTTCTTTTGAAAATTGAATTTTGAATCCAACTGTCACCATGTCGACATGGGGTATCCCCATATGTCGACATCCCTCGGTTCAAAATTGTAGAGATGTTGTTTTGAAAAAGCATTTGAATTTAAAACAAGTTGAAACTTCTCTGAAGCAAAATAAAGTGTTTAAACAATATTTTGAGATAGAGAATGAATATAAAACATTATGTTAAATATATATATATAATTGATATAGACCGTCAATTATATAAGTAATATTTAAAATCAGAATAAGTTTTGATGTTTTAAATATAGAAGTTTTTAAAATCAGAATGGAGGAATATTTCAAGGCTAAAACAAAGTTCTAAAACATTTTTTGAAAACATGATTTTGAAAGCTAAAACATTTTGAAAAACAGATTTAAAAACATTTTGAAAAATCTATTCAAACTGAAATTGCAAGAACCTTCCTACAGAGCTCCTCCATAGGACTCGAGAACTTATACAAAGTAGTTTAAATGATTTTGATTTTCGTGGGTTTGTAAGCCACTTGTCGTAGCTTTGTAAGCTACTTGTCGTGGGTTTGTAAGCCACTGGTTTCGATAGAAATTGGGTTCCATCCCAAAAGAAAATTGGAAGAAAGATGAGAGTGCTATTATAAAGTTATAACAAAATACTAGACACTTATCTTGAGATCTTGAAATCTTCTCTAAAGTCTTGAATCTTGAATCTCTAATCTTCATCTTGATGCTTGAGTCTTTATACTGATCAGTCTTCGATAATACCTGCATATACTTCTTATATATATATATATATATATATATATATATATATATATATAGAAATGTTAGTATATATTTTATAAAGTAAAGTATAATAACTATATAAGGTTGTTGTCATCAAAACATCATCAACTCAGTTCCTAACAATCTCCCCCTTTTTGATGATGACAATCTTTATTTATAAAATATTCTTACCATACCATAACTCCCCATAACTCCCCCTTACTCCATGACTTCTTCTTAAAACTACAGCTCCCCTTTATTCCATGACTCCCCCTTACACCAAGCACATATATTTTTATAACTTTCTCCCCCTTTGTCATCAACAAAAAGGAATAAAAGATTTACCTGTTCTAAAGTATATATAGAAAAAGTGTAAAGTGAACGTGTAAGTGATCAAGTGTGTGTGCATATATATAAGTGTAACTTGACAATCAAATCAATATCATACATAGCAAACCAATCATGTATAGTATATGAAGTTATATACAAACCAAATCCAAATCAAACTTAAGTAAATCATTCAATCAAATCCTAATCAAATCTAAATCAAATCAAATCAAACAAACAAACAAACAAACATACATAATGATTAGACATTCCTTGGGACTTCCACCCATCCATCTTCTCCAAAGATAGGATCAGTTTTGATAACATCCCAGTTATCTTTGTCGAGAGTGACTGGTGGATTTGCTTCGGGTTCGTCTTTGCTAAGGCTTGAGATCATCCAACGAAGTGCATCGAAGTGTTTCTCTTGCTCTTTGATCATCTGCATTTGGCTTAATTCTAAGTGCCTTTGATTTCTAAGTATAAAAGAAAGAATATTCTTGAAAGAAGTAAGAGTTTCTTCAAGATTTTCACTTAAATTCTTAATTGGAGAAGCCATAATTTAAGAAATAAGTCTAAGTATGAGAGGAGATGAATAGAAATGGAGGTTGAGAAGTTTTTCTGGAAAAAATAAGTATTTATAGGAGTTATTGGCCGTTCAAAATGAATTGTCACTTGGTAGTTACAAGAATTTGAAGTTAGAAATTGTAACTACTTTCTGACTGCTATATGTCGACATGGAGGGATGGGGCATGTCGACATGGTCTAGACAGAATGACCAAATTGAGTTATTTTTTATTTTTAAGTTTATTTTTATACTAGTGGACCTATATAAACTTAAAATAAATAACTATCAGAGATATATAAAGCTGGAAAACAGAGAATAAGATAGCATTACTTATGTTAGTTAACATTACATAATCTTAACTAAAAATGTAGAAAATACAAAGATAGATAAACGATAGCTAGAGAGATAATGGCTAGGATTAGTTTGATGAAGATGATGATGAAGACAAGCCAAGTTTCCTGCCTATCTTCCCAAAGAACTTGTCGATCTTGGTGGAGATTTTATCCATTTTATTGCTAATAGATCTCTTAAGAAACTTTTGGTTTTAAGCAAGTATCTTTTGGTTCTTGAGTAAGGTTTTGTTGGATGGATTGGCGGGTGTATGTGGATATTCTATACTTTCCAAAGAGGTATCTTCATCTTCCTCTTCTTCTTCAATTTCCATTCCTTCCCCTTCTTCTTCCTCTTCTTCTTCCTCTTCTTCCATCTCTTCATGAGCAAGTCTCTCTTCCTTTTCGGCAAGTGTTTCATATGGTTGAAACATAAGTGGGATTTTCATAAGAGAAATGTTCTCATGATTGAACACTTTTCTACTTACAAACTCTGCCTTTTTAACATCCACACCAAAATAATTGAAAATTCGAGTAAGGTAAATTCCATGATAAAGAGTGTTTTCTCCCATGTTAAAATTTTTGGGTCTTAACTCATCTAAAATAGTTTGTGCCTAATTAATATCATATTTTCCAAAAATAGAAAAAAGAGCTTTACACACTTTTGAGGTGGGATAATTTTAGTTTCCCGACCTAGGAATAATTGTGTGTTGAATAAGAAGGTTGACAATTCTTGCTTTTGGGCGGAAAAAGCGATTCTTAAAATCCATGTGGTTATCGCTTTCAAAAATGTGATGAAAAGTCTCTCGATCGGTTTCGTTGATTTGAAATTCCGAGAGATTCATACCGGTAGATTTGCAACCCAAAATAGTACCCAAAATATCGGAATCCAAAACAATAAGTGTTCCTTTAACACTACTCCAAATTTGATCTACATTTCCATTATAAAATCCACGATTTAGGTTTGCATAAAACATTTTGACAAGGTTTGGATAACAAACGAAATCATTTTGCTTGTTATCAATCAAGCTAAGAATGGAGTTTTCTCCAAAAAGTTGATCGATTTCATAAGAAGAAAAATCATCAAAAATGGCAAATTTTTCCGTATTGACTTTACCATAGTTTACATAGCTCATGTAAGCTTTGATAGCCTCCGGGTCATTGAAAAGATCATTTTTGATGGATTTGGGCAGCCTCATAGTTGATGGGTTACTTGAGGAAGCCATTGATGAGTGTTTGAGAGGAGTAGAAGATAATGAAGAAGGTTTGAATTATGAGAATAAAAGTGAAAAGAGATGATAAGAGAAGTATATTAATAGATTCTCTAAAGTCATTTTCTCTGGTCAAGAGGTATCTTTTCAGAATTTTGAAGTAAGTGAAAAGGTGGAGGGAAATTCAAAAGTTTGAATTCAAATTTTGAAATCAAATTTCTGAGAGGCATGTCGACATGGGGTATCATGGCAAGTCGACATGTGCCTGTTGAATTTGAAAGAAGATGTCTATTTCTAAAATCTAATAAATTCCTAAAATCCTAAGAAAACTAATCTATATTCTATATCTATATTTAATTCTAGTAATAATATTAAATATAATAATATTAAAATATTTTAATATTTAAAATATTATTAAAATAATATTATTTTGAATTTAAAAATTCAAATTTCAAAGGGTATTTTGAATTTAAAAATTCAAGAAATTGCAAACAAAATCAAAGTAAGCAAGCATCCAATAAAATTAAAATAAATGTGTACCTATTTTTAGATCCAAACTCCATCGTCTTCTGATTCGAGAATAGCCGTGAAGCACAGATTTGAATTATCAGTTTTCTTCTCTTCATCACTGGATGAATCTGAATCGTCAAGAGTTGCTGCATATGCCTTCTTTCTTTTCTTTGGTTGCTCATTGTTTGGTTGAAATGTCTGTTTGTCTGGATATGGACAATCCATCTTGTAGTGCCCTGTTTTGTTGCAGTTATAGCATCTATCACCATTATTGTTGTTGTTGTAGTTCTCCGAAGTATTTCTGAAATTTCTTTGATCATTTCTTTTAAAGTTATTCATCTTTCTATACTTCAGAAATTTCCTGAAATTTCTGGTCATGAAAGCAATTTCTTCATCACTCCCTTGTTCTGAATCTCCAGTTGTTGCTTTGAATGCGATCGATTTCTTTTCCGTTGCCTTAGATTCTTTTCTCCCTTGTAGTTGAACTTCATAGGACATTAGATTACCGATTAACTCTTCGATCTTCATTTGACTAACACCATTTGCCTCTTCAATAGTAAGTGTATTTTGATCCCATTCTGGAGTGAGTGAATTGAGTATTTTTCTGACTTGATCTTCTTCTGAGAAACCCTTTCCTAAAGCAATCAATGAGTGTACAATGTCTTGAAATCGACAATACATGTCGAAAATAGACTCATTTTCATGCATTTTAAACAATTGAAACTGGTTAGTTAATATGGAAATTTTAGTCTGTTTAACTTTTCTTGTTCCTTCATGAGTTACTTGCAAAGTTTTCCAGATTTCAAATGCAGACTTACAAACAGAGACTCTATTAAACTCATTCCTATCTAGTGAACAAAATAGTATATTCATAGCCTTAGAATTGTTTTGTGCAACTGTCTTTTGCTCAGTAGTCCACTGGGCAAAATTTGTAGTTGGTTCAACATATTCAATTTGTGTCATATTCCAAGTATCTAAACTTATGGATTGTAAAAAAATTTCATCCTACATGCCCAATATGCATAATTACTGCCATTAAAAAGTGGTGGTCTGACAGTAGACTAGCCTTCTACAAATGAGCTAGTGTTAGTACTTGTGTTGACAGACGTAGTAGTGACAGGAGTGGAATTACTAGTGTGTTGTGCCATTAAAACTTTTCAAAATTTCAGATTATGAAAACAATGAAAACCAATGCTCTGATACCAATTGTTGGGGATGCAGATTAAGGATCTTAAGGCAGAAATAACACTAGAGGGGGGGTTGAATAGTGTTTTAAAGAATATATGAACTATATGACTAAATTAAAACTTTCAACACAAATCTAAACAGAATTCTAACACATAATGATCACAGAACATATAACAAATGCAAATAGTAAAGTAAAGCAAGTAAAAGGAAAGAACACACCGGATTTTATACTGTTCGGAATCCTCATACATTCAGTCCTGCACCAAGGCAATATCCTTGTACAGATTTTTATAAGCCAATATCCAAATTACAACCCTCAATTTCTAAAGCCTTGAGGAACCCTCCTATATCCGAGTCTGGGGTAAACTCTCTTGATTTACGGGACACAAGATCACCCTTATACTTCTTAATAACAATCCTTTTGAATAGATAGACTCTATGGACTTTTTGAATACAAATTAATCATATAACTCTGAATAGCACTTTGATCTTTAGTAGAATGATGGAGAATCAAATAGAGAGAGTATCTAAATGATTTCCTATTGAGAGTTTGGCAGAATGATGGCACGATCTTGAAAATATGAAGTTTTATGGATATGGAATGGTGGAGAAGAAGGAGTGAAGAAAATAAGAAAATAGTTATTAAAAAAATTCGTTTTGGAAGCCTTTATATAGATGCACAACAGTCATAACCATTGGCGAAAGGTTTTTTGAACGAATGCACACTTCTTTTGAAAATTGAATTTTGAATCCAACTGTCACCATGTCGACATGGGGTATCCCCATATGTCGACATCCCTCAGTTCAAAATTGTAGAGATGTTGTTTTGTAAAAGCATTTGAATTTAAAACAAGTTGAAACTTCTCTGAAGCAAAATAAAGTGTTTAAACAATATTTTGAGATAGAGAATGAATATAAAACATTATTTTAAATATATATATATATGTATATAATTGATATAGATCGTCAATTATATAAGTAATATTTAAAATCAGAATAAGTTTTGATGTTTTAAAAATAGAAGTTTTAAAATCAGAATGGAGGAATATTTCAAGGCTAAAACAAAGTTTGAAAACATTTTTTGAAAACATGATTTTGAAAGCTAAAACATTATGAAAAACAGATTTAAAAACATTTTGAAAAATCTATGCAAACTGAAATTGCAAGAACCTTCCTACAGAGCTCCTTCATAGGACTCGAGAACTTGTACAAAGTAGTTTAAATGATTTTGATTTTCGTGGATTTGTAAGCCACTTGTCGTAGGTTTGTAAACTACTTGTCGTGGGTTTGTAAGCCACTGGTTTCGATAGAAATTAGGTTCCATCCCAAAAGAAAATTGGAAGAAAGATGAGAGTGCTATTATGAAGTTTTAACAAAATACTAGACACTTATCTTGAGATCTTGAAATCTTGACTCTCTAGAGTCTTGAATCTCTAATCTTCATCTTGATGCTTGAGTCTTTATACTGATCAGTCTTCGATAATACCTGCATATACTTCTTATATACATATATATATATATATATATATATATACAGAAATGTCAGTATATATTTTATAAAATAAAGTATAATAACTATATAAGGTTGTTGTCATCAAAACATCATCAAGTCAGTTCCTAACAGACTTTTCGAGCAACATCTTGGCGAAGCAGTTTTTATTCCAGCCGGATACCCTCATCAACTAAAAAACAGAAAAGTTATTTTTCTTTGTACTCTATTATTGATTGACATTAAGTATTTCAGCAATTGTGTAGTCAATTTATGAATGTGATTTTTTTATTTCAGTTATACACCTGATTTTTTTGCCCTTTATTTAAGATGATACATCTATCAATTTTCTTAGATGTTATAGGATTTTCATATTACCCTTTAAATAAATAATTTGATCTATTGGCCTTAATTAATGATTTCCACCCTCGATAAATTTGAAAAAGCTTGCAGTGAAAAGTCAAATAGTCTCAATCAGGAAAAGTAATGAAAAATAACTTGAATGTAATTTCATTTAATTCTAAAAAATGTCACTAAAAATATAAGTATGATCTTTATACATGTATTTAGTTATAGGGTATTTTTTATCTTGCCTAATGTGCAGTAGCATATATGTTCTAAACTTTTATTATTGTAATTTTTCTGTCTTGCATCAAAGTAGCCATGGACTTTGTGCCTCCTGAAAGTCTTGTTCAATGTATCGGTTTAGCTCAGGAGTTTCTACTGCTTCCAAGAACTCATATGGCAAAGGAAGATAAATTAGAGGTACATATTTTTCTCTACTCATTTCCCCTTTTCTTCTTCCTTTTATTTTAATTTATTTTTTTTGTGAAAAAAAATCATTTCTCGCTTAACTTGGCAACTGTATCTGCATTTCTCTGTGGGATCATGTATACTTATGAAGGTCGTTGTTTTTTTTCCTTTTGGTTGATTATACTATGCCTAAATAAATATGCTTATGACAGCCCGGGTAAGAAATATAACTTAGCTTCACATTATGTAGAAACCGACCCGACAACTATTTTATCTTTTATACAGGTGAAGAAAATGTCTTTATATGCCATGCAAGAAGCTGCTAAAGAAGCTAAAATGGATGCCCTCTATCAAGTCAAACTGTTACTTTTTCAAGTTACAAACCAATGGGTTGTGTTTTATAACTATTGTTAATTTGCTCGTGTTGTTCCCTTCAAAATTACCAGCTATCGAACCCATGTTACCTGTTGCACTTAGATAGGCCTCAAGTTCTTGAAGATGATTATGAAAGTTTGTTGAATCCAAGAATTATGTTTCTACACATTCCTTATATATTGTGGTGTTCTCTTCAAAATTTCCAGGTATCAAATCTCATGTTTTTCTATTGCACTTAAATATGCCTCAAGTTCTTGAAGATTAATATGAAAGTTTGTTGAACCCAAAAATTATGCTAGTCTTTCTCCACAATCCTCATACACATGCACGTATAATTGAAACCCAAAAATTATGCTAGTCTTTCTACATAATCCAAAAATTATGCTAGTCTTTCTATACAATCCAAGCTTTTATTTTCTCCGGCTTGTATAATTGAAACCTAAAGATTTATTTTCAGTTAAGCTAGAATTCAATAACTAATTAATAAATGCTCCAATTTGATAAAATGGGATTGGTAAGCCTCCTTCTTATCACTTGGACGGGGCAAAATACTTGTGTAGAAACTTCTGCAAATTTTATGACTTTCCTTTTTATTCATTTATATCATCTAATCCGCTTGGGATTCTAATAAAGCTAGAAATTTATGAAATATCTTGTGAAGTCCAAACTTCCAAATCTATTTTATATTGACCATATTTTTACTATGTTACTCTTCATTTCTATGCAAACAAACCAAGTTTATGAAGATAATACTAATAATAATGACGATGATCATAATAGTAATAATAACAATAAAAAAACCAAGTTTATAAAATTTAACTAAGTTTAATAACAGTTCAATAAGTTTAGAATAACAATAATAGTAAAAAATTATAAAGTAATGACCAAGTTAACTAAGTTTTATAGAAACTAACTAAGCGTATATATAATAATAATATATTCACTTTAAGTTTTACAAAAATTAACTAAGTTCATAATAATAATAATAATAATAATAATAATAGATTATATAATATTAAACAAATTAACTAAGTTTTATAAAACTAACCAAACTTATATAATAATATTATCGTTAGTAATAAATCATAAAATATTAACCAAGTTAACTAAATTTTATAAAAATTAACTATATATATATAAACAACAATAATAATAAATTAACAAATTTATAAAATTTAACTTGGTCTATATAAACTAATAAATTATTAACCATGTTATCTAAGTTTTAAATTTTAACTTGGTCTATATAAACTAATAAATTATTAACCATGTTATCTAAGTTTTAAATTTTAACTAAATTTATAAAAAATTTAACTAAGATGGATAAAAATTAACTAAATTTTATAACAATAATAATAGTAATAATTCATCTAATGCTTATGATAAATCACTAAACTGATAATATAATAATCTCACTAACGTTTTTGAAAATTATATGTAATAATAATATTACTAATAAAAAAAACCATAATCGCAATATTAACAATAATAAAAAGCAATAATATATAACCATAATAGCAATAATAAAAATCATAATAACAATAATAAGAGTATTTGAAAGTCATCTAGCCTGTGTAAATGTTGCCTCGGTTTTAATGAGGCAATCACCATCATTTTTAACTGAGGAAGTCAGCCTTATTTAACATTAAGCGTGAGTTAATATTGAGGTAAATGTTTGTTCTACAAAAGCAGATAATATAATTGCTAATTGAACTTCGATTTGTAACTTGAAAAGTATACTAGATTTTGTCATTCTATTGTAAAATCACTTGGCATAATATATATATATATATATATATATATATATATATATATATATATATATATTACACCACATTATTCTAAATAACAATAAAATGCAACTAATATTAATATGTTATGTTGATCACATAGGTACTGCAAGTGTTTTGGGTGGATATAAAGAAATTGGCAAGTTGAAACACCTACAAGAAGTTGGAGAAAACAACACATGCCTTGGCTACTTGGGAAATTGCTCTAGCCAGGTAAATGCAATAGGTACTTGTATTTTCCTTAGTAGAAATTACTCTTACCACTCAAAAATACTAGACATTTTATTAGACAATAGTTATTTGCAATGGAGGTTCATGTATATATGCATGTGTACCAGTTTTCGTCCACTCCCTAGAAACTTTGACTTGTCCTTTAATGGTTACAAAACTAAAATTCATAGAAAACAGAACATTAGTTTTGTAGATTTAAGTGAAAATAAGAAAGATATCACACAACATCTATTATTATATATGTATTAGATCATGAATAGTAATAAACACTTCCTGAGTGCTTCATCGTGGAGTTCTAACCTACAACTTCAAAAATGTGCAGTAGAATGCCACTTTGTATTATGTTTTTTACATTAAATATTGTGATTATGATATGTGATATTGAGGTACTTTACTAATTTTGTCATGTTAAAGAAACAATTGTATCAGCTACAACATATTCGCATGCTTTCTTTTAGTTATACAAGGATTCAACTGATGGAATTCCTGATTCTGGACTCTTGTGCCAAGCTAGACAGTGGATGAATCTTTTGATGCATGTTGGTACTTTCGAACCTGTACTAAAAATGGTTTCATTGAAAATGAATTTAAGTAGGACTTATGGTGGACAGATTAACCTATAGAAAACTTACACAAACAATGCATTTATATAGATGCTCATTTTTCCGGTGTTAATGAACACTGCTTGTAATAAGCCGATAGATACTTGAACATGTAAATGCTTATTTGTTTAGACATATGCATTCAGTTTTGACAGTTTAGTGAGGTGAATAAACAAGATCTCTTATTTTTGTAATTATAAGACCTATCATGCCACAGTTTTATATAATTATTTTCAAATTGTTCTTAATTTTCAGGAAGTACTACCAATGACCAAAGACATGCATGAAGGAAGGCTTTGAGCAGTTCAAGTTCTTAGTGATGCATTTGGTACTTGTAGACGTTAACTTTGAATTATGTTGTCTTTTGTTATCATAAATATGTACTGAATTTGGTATCTCGTGTATTGAACTTATTTTTTGTTAGTTGCTACTTTATTTTTTACCATGAATATGTATTACATTTGCTTATTATTATATTTTTTTTCGTTCATACATTATTCAAATTGTTATCTATTTAAAGAAGATTCATTTTGATTGTTATTATTAAAATGTAATAGTGGGATGCATCAAATATATAGTAAAATAAAGCAGAGCTTCTAAAAGCGTTATAACTATATGACATAAGTGCTATAAAAAGATAATGCAAAGTATGAGATTATTGTCAAAAGATAGCAGCAAATAGGCGTTATTGTATCTATACATTTTACAGCGGTATATACATGCTGTAAATGGATGTAGAATATACTATAAACATGTTGATATATAGCACGAAATGGGCGCTATAGAATAACTATTTTATAGCGGCTATACCATGCTATGAAATCAAACTCTTTTATAGCGGCTATTTTTGTGTTATAAACGTGCAATTCTTTTTTGTAACATGTCGACATACGGCGTTTATTAAACCGCTATAGTTGTGTTTAATAGCGGCTATTGCCGCCATAAAAGACTATTTTTCCAGTAGTGTGCCGCGAGAGTAAGTTTTCTAGTTTCATATGTTTATTATAATTTGTTTAAAGTTTGTATAATAATTTCATTAATTTAGTCAATTGTATATTTAAGTAGTTACGAACGGTAGTTTATGTTAAACTTAAAAGAAGTATCTACACTTAACTCGACAAATATAAATAAAAATTCTGTTATACACCACGATGAATCAAAATTCTTCCAACGATATCTGCAGAAAATGGTAAATTTATAAATTACGATTATAAAATACTTATAAGAATTTTTAATCATATATGTACATGCTCCACCTTATGTATAATTTCAAGCAAAGTAGAGGGATCGTGACCCTACATATTTGGAGGCTTCCACTCCCACACATGCCATCTAGCAGACTAATGAAGATGGCTCGGTATCACTTACTTGGACAGATCCCAAATCACAAGCTATTATGGTAAACATGCTTTATCGTTTTCTCCTATTTCATATTACATAAAAATTTAATTGAATATTTATTTTGGCAAAATTCGATTTCTAATCGCAGGAAAAGTTGGAAAGTTGGAAAAGTTGGCAATATTTATTTTAATTGAATAATTAACTTAATTACTTCTTCTTCTTTAACTTCTTTAATGCTTCGTGTTATTCTCTTCTATTCAGGGATGTAGTTCTATTCTATTTGGTTGGTTACAAAAACTGTGCCAAAAATCCATTTCCATATTTTAATACTAAATAATGCTAACAACAATAACTCGTAACTGTAAGATATTTCTTTTATTATTTCTTTAATTGTTGGGTACTGCAAAATACAGTAATGTCTCTATTTTGCATTAATTCCATTTTTCTTGTTTTTATTCCTACAATTACGTTTATCATTATTTTACAATATTAAACTATGGAAATATATTCCCTTTTATAAACTAACCAACTAATCTATCACTAATTCCAAATCAAGTTATTAGATTTCTCCTATTTTTAATTCATTTCTCTTGTTTCAACATAATTTAATGTAAATTTCTCATTTTTAGGCTTATGCCTTTCTTTACAACTTTTAAGCCTAATATTACTTATATTTAATTGGGTTTCTTTATATATATATATATAACATTTAATATAAGTACACTTTTCTTACAAAATTTATAGTTTTAACATAACTATCTAGTAGAACCAGTTATTGAAATTAGTTCAATTACTGAATTAATTATTTAACGGGAATCTAACGATGTTATATATCATAAACATAAAAGATAAAATTTAACACATGTCATCCTTAGTTTTAATCCATGGCCTTTCTGGATCCACTTCTAAGGCATCTAATGTTTTTATTAAAAAGATATTCTCTCTAGAAATATTTTCTTTTTAGGGTTCAGCCTCAGGCAATGAATCCAATTGAGATAAAATTTGATTGTGAGAAAATAGCTAGGCCTATGTTCTATTTATAGTGGAGTTTGAGAATCTCAGACCGTCGATTTTAGGATTGAATCTGGTGCAACCACGTCACCGGCTCGTTGTGAATCGTTGGATCCAGAAAACAACGCTACATATCATACATAAATCAATTTTGGATCCATCGGCTCGCTCCAGGACGTTTTTACGTCCAAAAGGGAAATGCGGGTCGACCTGGGGGATTTGCAGGTCGACCTATTGGTCGACCCGACCCTGAGAAGAGTCGGCCCCTAGAGTCCTACGTTTTTTTAATTTAAATATTTTTATTTTATTTTATTCTAATATCTTGTTTCTCTCGTAACTTCTTCATACTAGATAAGGTTTTGACAAGTTATATATGAAAATTGGTCAGAAAATTGTCACGGACCCAATAGTGCAACTCCTGGCTAAATTTCAATTCCAAAAACACTCATTTTCACCGTTTAATAATTATTTTGGTTATTTAATTGTCTAAAAATGCGGGGTGTTACATTCTCCCACCCTTCAGGAAATTTCGTCCTTGAAATTTGATAAGGTAAAACTATATAATTCTCCACATCAATCACATCCATTTTCTATACATCCAATTTTTGCAACCATCTGTGTCTTTGTTGAAAGTGTCATTTCACATGAGAATATGCATGTACATGAATTTCTAAGCGGTGCCTCCTATATGAATGCTTTTCTCTTTAAAAATTTATTTTAAAACATGATGCACACACCTTAATATACTTGCAATTTTTATATGAATGCAATCATTTGAAAACTCAAAACATTTTTCATCCAGTTTTTACCACACTCCTACTGAATTGGAGCATAGTTCAACGAATTTTACATCCAAATCCTACCACACAACTTTTAATATTCGAATTTCAAAAAATATCTAATTTTTTCCAAACTCAATTTCTTATGTCAGGAAGAAGGTAGAAAATGAAAAACCTCACATTTGCCTTTTACTTTTGCGCGGCTCTTTCTCCATAGTTGGAACATATGCCGCTGTTCCATGAAAATCTCTATTTTCTTTCCCGATTATAGTTTACATAAGAAAATTTTCATTTCCAAAAAAATTCCCAAGCTTAATTTTTGGAAAAAAAATGTATTTTTCTTTCACGATTCTCATTTATTTTTATTGACATTCCTATCGCTTTCTTTAGATTTTACAGTTTTTCTTTTAGTTACCTTTATCTATTTTTACTTTTCTTTTATTATTTATGTCTTATGTTCTTATTCTCTTTTTGTGACCAATACAAAAACAAAGAGAAAAAGCATCATACTAATCATCACTAATTTACTACAAAAGGAACTAAATGCTTACATAAGAGTAAAACTTATAACTAAAAGAGAAAATAGCTCCTACTACAAAGCGATACTTGATAGGTAAATATAGCATCTAAACACAACTATCATATGGGGTTAGGAGGCTTAGGACAATGTCCACCCTGACATAAAAATGTCCTAATCAAAGAATCTAAGCAACTGATGCACTCCTCCTACCGTCTGGTACTTATTACTATCTCATGTTATGTCCTAACTATCTCCTGTTGTCCTCGGAGAAGCTTTGCATGTTCTCTAGCTAGCTGCTCTTGCCTCCCGGCAATGATCCTCATCTACTAACCGTAATCCATCGGCTGAGGTGGCTGGGGGGATCCCGCTCCCTCTCCCCGAGATTACTGCCCCCAAGAACTATGCGTCGCTGGCTCTAGTGGCCAAGAGAGCCATTATGGCTCTGCATGTCCAACATCACCTCCAAACGGTGGTGGAGAAACTGAAAATACTACGGTTCTTGATGATGTGGCGAAAGCTATGGTGAAGGCTCGGGCTCGGGCTCCTGCTCCTGCTATGGGGCCTGTAGCTGCATAAACTCTATACCTATCCTCCTTAAGGTGGAGGAATCAATCATAGGGTGGGTCTTCTCAATAAAAACCTCTCTATCCATCTCTACCTCAACCCATCTAAAAACCCGTGTCCAAAGATGACTATATATAGTGGAAGATCGATGACCCCTCGCTACTATATCATACTGGGCCATGATGGCCATAGCCCAGTTCGCCTGTAGGCCTCCAAATATGGCATAAGTGTCCTGTCTCACCATGGGATAAATTGAATCATAGTTCCCTATCTTGGGGAAGAGATTATACCATAAAATATGTATAACCAACCTAGCTAGTGTGCGCAACAGTCCTACATGCCAATCTGGATGCTAAGGGTCTCCAAAAATTTACTGTAAGATGGCATGGTCCATCATCTCAATATGGTCTATATCTAGACCCTTCCCCCTAATCTCTAAAATAGTAGCTAACTTAGTCTCGTTAAATGCTACTGCAACTCCCTTAACCTCCACATCGAAGGCTATCTCATCACCTCTAGCGTTGGTATGTAAATTAGTGTCAAAATTGCGTACTAACCAGGGGTACGCTCTCCGCTCAAATGTCTCATGGCGTAATATCTGACCCAATCCAGTGTCTAAGAAAAGCTTCTCTATAGGTGTGCCATGAAAACTTCACAGCCCTTCCTTGTAGAAACTGGTAGGAAGCTGTATCTGAGTAGATCTGGACTATCCTTCTATCGCTCTGGCACCAGGCTATTTCATGGAGTGTCAGTTAGGGAAAAGGTTAACTAAAGATTATCTCGGAGGCATGGTGAATTTTTTTTAAATCTATGGGAAAGGAGTATGATTTGGATAGAACTTGAGACGTGCTTTGATTTGACACAAACCGCGAGTCGTTTGAAGGAGTTTTGAGGTGATGGGGGGTTTGGAAGTGGTGGAAATTGGGTTCGCTTGGATATTAGGGGGAAGAATGAAAGTGATGAAGCGGTGGTTTGTCACTACGTTTATACGCAGTTTCTGGGACGCCTTTCCATCGGGTGGACCTATAAGTCGACCTAGAAGAAAAAATCGTGCGGCGTCCATCTCGTCTGTTTCCTTCCCCTATTAAACTAATTTAAGCCCAATCCAAGCCCACTGAATTTCGATCGGCTAAGTCGTTGTCACCACTATGGCTAAAATTCCCGACTTCTTTCCACCCTCTAAGTGGAATCTTAACGTCTTCTATGGTTCAACTAAATCCATATCTATACCCGCAACTTTCTCCAACCACTTATATCGTCTAACCCTAATTTTTTCAAAACAAGTTTACGGTTTTTTTTCAATAATTAACTATACTAAATTTTCTATTTTAAAATGGTAGGTATTATATATTTTTAAAACTGCAAACTCTCTCTCTCTATGTATATATATTAAAGTGCAGACTTTTTAAAACCATAACTTTTTAAAAAAAAAATATAATTATGGGGCTAGACTTAAAGTGGGTTTTTAATTTCCTTTTACCTTTACAAATGTCTCCAAAAGTTGTCCTTTTGCTTTTCACTTGCTTATTACATTGAAACTTCCAATATCTGATCTGAAACCTGTTTCTAGCACCACCTGTGCGCGATATGTATGTGTGTGTGTCTATATATATGTATATGTATATTCCTAATCCATTTCCTCATTTATGCTTATATTTATTCCAAAGCACCACTTCCAAATCCACTTATCTGAAACAATTATCAATTTACAATTACACATGGGCTTCCTTTTTATACTGAATCTATTGTACATCTCTTTGTCTCTCTAGGGCCTACAATCTTTGGATTTCCATAATCCAATCCTCGATGTACAAAACTATTTCTTAAAATCTTTCCATGTGTTGACCCTCTCTAAAAAGTGGATTTCTCTATGGAACTAGGTATATATAATATATTTATAGTTCTAAAAATACAAATACATTCACTCACTATCTACCTAGGAACACTAAACATAGGCTCTTATACCAAATGCAACAACCCAAGTTCCAGTGGGTCCGAATTTTTCGCCAAAATGCTAAAACCCAAATCCACTCAAGCCTGAGTTGGATGTCTGGTATCTTGCAAATAGGCAAAGATAATTTTATCAGAGCTCAAACAAATACCTCATACCAAAACTGAGTAAAATATAATAATAAGTAAATACTCACTAAGGTAATAACACTTTCTAAACAAGTGTCTCAAAGATGAAAAATATCTGTCATCTATCTAACCTGTGGGATGATACGAGAAGGGGGTCAGAACTAAAGTTCTGGTGGATAGAGAAATTAAACACTTCTAAGCATAATTCAACATATACCGTTCTACTTCCATTTTCTATCATATTAGGTTTATTAGGTGATAATACTCTTGCCTTTGTGCATGAATCGTACCCATCTACTCCTTAGAAGATTAAGACCTAATAACTAATATATATGTAGCTACATGCCCAAAGACCGCATCGGTCCTAGGTACTACCCATAGTACCTTCCGTATCCTCCTCAAAAATGACTCCATCATCTTGCTAGAGCGTATTGTAACTATATTTGTAAAGGACAGCTTCGTGAGGTCTATAATACAGATGTTCCATCATCTACTATGAAAACGTGAAACTGCATCTGCACTAGCTTATACTAGTGCTCGGATACCCACAATGTCCACCCAGTGCATACCTTGAGGACTACACGTGTAACAGCCCACAAACCCGTACCCCTTGAGTCGACACTATTCTCCATCTTATTAACTCAAAGTGAACGGAAATACGAACCATTAGGGTTTAATAAGAAGGAGGTAGAAGAAGAAAATAGAAAACAATATCAGAATCTCATAATCGCAACGGAACAATATATAATAGATAAATGACTGATCTTTATACAAAAAGAACCATATCTGTTTTATACATTACATCATCAGAGTACAACACAATCAATAGCAAAATACCGTACAGTTATATTAACTTGTCCCCATAAAACTAAATACATAGCTTATACTGCATGGCGGAAAAATACAGCAAGTACGTGTGATATGTCCCGCCATCCAACTCATCTCCTGAGCTCCACAACATCCTTTCATATATCTATAATACTCGGTCTGACCAGAGCATTATAAATAAAATAACACCTGAGTCGGTCTGGAAAACTAGCGTGAGAAAACACACTCAATTGGATATTAAAGTTTCCAAAATCCTATGAAATCAAAGGTATCTCGTAAGACCACGCCACAAATAAATATACCGGGTTTTTACCTTACGATAATCAAAACACTTTTATCAAATCCGTCAGATATTATAAAAGTGTCTATTGAAAGTAAAATGGAATCTAGCTAAAATGCTTGCATCTCACATTCCAGCAATAGTTGGGCACAATCAAAACCGTACAGGCGCTTATTGGAGATTGGATTTCATACAATGGCAGGGCTACTGGGCTACCGCCCGTCACAGTATGTGGTCTAGATCACCGTACCGAGGATCCACCCTGATCCCCTGCTACACAAGACTTGAGCTGCCCCTTGCTGCATAGTCCGAATAAGGTCATTCCGCAGTTAGGATCAACAACCGCCCAAAAAGACGAATAAAAAAACCATCTAGATAGGGATGACCTCACCCTAATTGGTTGCTAGCCACTTAGTCTTGCTGACCTCCCCTGTTTTAGCCATTCCCCGTTGATGAGGCTCGACGCTATGCATTACCTTTTTAGCACACATTCACTTAGAATGCTCATCGTCCCCCTGGCGATTTTCTGATAGCATTCGTCCATACAAGTCCATTTCGGGTTCGAACGGAACCGAAGACACTACTCCAACTACATCCATTTTGGAATCACCCTCAGGATTGGCAGCGATTAGCCCTTGCTTTTCGCTGCTCCATCTTCAACTCCAAGCTCTTGTCTTCCTCACGAAAACATTCAAACCGGATCGAAGTGGTTTTCGAAAAATTAGTCCCAATCCCGGTCTCTTCAAAACGATCAACGCATTGGCCAATATTGATAGTCGGTAATTTAACTATCATATAACATTCACAACAACCACCAGGCCTTGATAATTTCCCAAATTATTTATTTCAAAATATCTTCGCAAGATATTTTTTACATTTCAACCCTTTGAAAACAGTTTTCAAATCACTTTTTCTCTTGCGGAATAAATTTCCACCCAAATATTTTATTTCCACTAAAAACCACCAAGTCTTAATACTTAATATTTTTAAATAAGTTAAATCACTTTTCCAAAAATATATACTTTAAAATACTTAAAATAAAAAAATATTTAAAACACTGTATTTAAAATACTAGTTACGAAATTTTATAATAATGTCTCACGTAAAACTTAAGCCAAAACTAATTTTAAAATAAAAGTTATTCTATAAAGTATAAATATTAAATAATTATCTTTTAAATCATAATACTAGTCAAACCTTTCGAATAATTTACTTATATAATTAACTTAATAAATATCTACTTTTTAAAAAAAAACCATCAAGCAATAATTTCTTTCTAAAACATTCTTTTTAAAACCACTTTAAAACCTATAACTTATACTTGAAAATCTTTCTTTGAAAATATACTTGGCTTTCCAGGGAAATACACTTTCGTTTTCAGTATAACCCGTACAATCCTTATAAATCCGGCTTGATTTATCCCAATTTAATTTACGTTCCAATCCCGTAAATTCTTTCAACACTTGAAAAATAAAACCACTTTTTATTTTTAAAACAAATTACCCATTCCTTTATAAATTCTCATCCCGAATTTATACTTCCAAATTATCCACTGATAAATATTTCACTTTATTTGTAAATCCTATTTACAAATTTCACAATCTCATTCTCCTTTAATCACAGTTTCAACGCTTAATCAGTTTTCAAATCGATTTTCAAATCCAGCTCCATTTTAAAATAAATTCCTTTATTTATCCAAATTTATTTCAAAACCCATTAATTCCATATTCACTCCTTTATTTAGATTTAAAATCTTATTTAAATATGAAATATTCATTTCACACTTAATTCAAAAATTCTCCCTTTATTTCTTCCAAATCATTTTAAATTCTTAAATTTTTTAAACAATATAACTTAAGTTCTCAAAATTTACTTATCCCCATTTATTCAAATCTTTTTCACACAATTGGAATTATTCGATAGGATTTTACAAATTAACTTTTTATTCTATTCCAAATTCAATCTTTTAATTTATCCAATTCCCTAAAATTATTTTTCTTAAAATTCTCTATTTTATTTACCTACAAAAATCCAATTTTTATATTTCCAATATCTTAAAATGCCAAAATATATTCAACCAAACCATAGCATTCAATAATTTCAATTACCAATATAATCTAACATAGATTATCAAATAAATTATATCACAGAATACGAAATGAATTAAACATTTTGAGGAATCCAGCTGGATCCCTCCAACCAGTTTTTCTGCATCCACAATGTTAGCACAACAATTTAAAATACCAATCCCACTTCAAGGCGGGGTATCGCAATATAGAGGGTCGTCTGCTATTATGCAGGGCGCAAAGGATCTCATCCGCTATATAATGCGAAAAATCAATCACTCCAATATATATACTACTATATATTATATCATCCAACAGATAAATATTTAATTCATCCAAGCACATCCAATAATCTAAATTTATTCATCTAAATTAACTAGGCAATCCAAGTGAGTGAGAAGATCTCACTTTTGCCTTTTATTTTGCAATCCACTTCAATCTCGACTTGGGTTCCCATCTTTCCGACCTTGTACAAACATTATATGATTTTATTAATATTTGAACAAATCGAATGATCAATTATCATTAAATTAATTCAATTAGCTAATTTAGCTAATTATTTCCCCCTTAAAAATATTTTAGTAACTAAAATAAATTAAATAAGTTAGTTGAACTGGTTAATCACCAAAATACATTATTTTAAAATAACTAGTAAATTAAAATTGTGCATATGCATTTTTTTTTTTGAAAGCCCATATACTTATCAAATAACCTGTATAGATATAAAAATCCAATATTTATACAAATCCCTTTATATTTTTTCAGAATCCATAATAATTCCTTTTTAACATTTTATCCTTTTTCTGTAAATAACAACAATAATTTACTTTACTGCATATATATACATGTATTAAATTAAAAAGAAAACTATTTTTTTTGCTATTCATAAAAAAAGATTTCTGTATATGTATATGAATTAAAATTGAAAACAACGACATCTATATAACTTGCCGTATACATTTCAGTATATAATATATAAGTTAAGAAAATACCTCACTGAAAAAATCTGCTCAACTACCCAACGCCTCGCGCACGATTAGAATCGCCACCGCCATCGCGCATACACGTGCGCCACGCCGATGCATTCCAGGATGTTGCCAATCGCCCACCTTCTTCTCGCACGGCTCAAGACTATTGCCTCTCTTAGATCGAACGCGACCAAGGATCCACTCTTCGCCACCACTCATTTCAAATGAATCGAATTCGGCTTTAAGGAACTGGGAAATTGCGCGATTTCGAATTTGGTTTGGGAAAGAGGGAAATTGTGATTTTTGTTTTTTTTTTATTTACCAAAGAGGATTTCGATCGGCTTTGGCTTTGAACTGTAGAGAGAGGGGATTGATAGGAGGTTAAATTTTTGAGAAGATATTTGGCACAGCCATTATAATTTTGCTCGACATTTTTCTTTTGTTTGAAAAAAAAATTATGACGAAGAAAGAAATGATCAACCTTATCTGATTTTCGAAATGGACATCTGGAACGTGATTAAAAGGCAGTAGACACGTGTTCTGAGGGAGGAAACGTGTAAAGTTTGTGTATTGTATGTGAATATATATATATATATATATAATTTAAATTCTAATTCTAATCGTCTCGATTTATACACTCTAAAATTTTGAATCCCTATCGAGGCGTGCTGCTGGGTGTTCATAAGGTTATACCCTTATTCTAAATGTAATGGAAAAGTTTTCGAGTCGTAACTCGATCGTACGGAGAAGATAGTTTTTCGGACTCGGTTATTATATTGAATTTTCGATAAAGATTTCAGCGCGTTTATATATCAGACAATCACACGACAATTCCAAACACCTTGAAATTTGAAATCCGATAATAATACACTATTACGGATCCAATGGAACTGGTTTCATTGAATTCCGAGACTGTGCCTCGGAAGGCTATTTTTAAATATCGATTTAAACGATTTATTTTCAAAGCTGAACAAATCATCTTCAAATTCAATTATAAAAGTCTATTACCTTCATTATTCCTAATATAAATTTTATAACCCTTTGAAATATTTTTAACAGGCCTGGAACTCCAGATTCAAAAAAAATTCTCAACTTCCAATTATAAAATTTAATATTTAAATTATCCAATAGATAGCGATATTTGAAACTCAAGTTAGAAACTAGCTTTCAAATATTTAAAATCAATTAAATATCCAATTTAAAATATCTAAAATTCCGGATCGTCTCATTCCTTCCACCTTAAAAGAATTTCATCCCCGAAATTACTAGGTAAGAAGAATAGTCCACTATCCGTTTACTATTTTCCCCAAAACCAAACAGTTTTTAGACAACTTCTCAAAACCATCTTTTTATTAAGGACATACTAACTCCCTTACTAACTTTCCAAACTCACCCATAGGTTCCAATAGTACTATCGCCTCAATAATTTCAAATTATAATTTAAATCCAAATTTTAAATTATTAAGGTTTTCTCAAAATTTTCCAACCCCTAATTTTCGAAAAATTTCTCCGGCGACTCATTTGCGTGGCTAAGCCAGAACAACTATAAAATGCGCCAATGGGCCCCCAAATTTCTAAAGAAAACAAAAGCCAAGTGGCTAGACTAGAAAATCATCAAATTTCATAGAGAAATTTAAACACATACCTCTTAGTCCGTTAATTCAAATTTATCTTCAGAAATCAAAAACATCCATTTATCCATTGCCTTTAGATACCTGTACCTTATCTACCAATAGTGTTCACTAATACAGTTCAAATTTATTTTACTCGTCTCTTTCCAAAATTTTCAATATTTGCTTTACTTAAGCCGTATAATGCACACATATAATCCGTACGCAATATCCAATTCGATCGCTCACTCGATCACACAATTTCCTTTTTCAAACTAGCATTGTCCACCCGACTCTCTAGTGCGGACTCAGATCTGGTTCCTTGATTAGAAACCGTCATCCTCCTTGCATAGCCATTCACTATGATAGAGAATTTCAGAGTCAATCAAAAATCCATATCGAGGGTTCGCCATCGAAAATCGAGTGAAAAATCCCAACTCGGATCGATATAATTATCTCGAAATTCTGTGCTCGAATCTGGATCAAACCGCCGTGCAAATAAAATAATATATGTACATCCTACATATTTATCTCAATTGCTTATTGGTTATATCAATTCTCTTTTTATTCACATTTATTTTGATTTCTATTAATTATCACATCACACACCCTTATTAAACCTTCATTCCCATATTTACTTGGTATATTTTCCCGACACCAATTTTACTTAAGAATTCCCATCTAAATTTTCTTAAGTTTATTATAAATATTCTATATATTTTAATATTTATTTTTACTTCACCTTAAGCTTTTAAATCTAGTTTTATTCAATTTACATTTTCAATTACTCTTGAAATCAACCTATCTTCAAACTCTGAATCTTGAATTTTGTTCCTTATCTCAGACCATATTTAATTAGTCATTCATTTAATTAGTTCCAGTTACCAATTTATTTTAAATCTCAAACACTTTTTATTTCCAAACTTTTACTTCTTTTAGTTCCTTCGAACAATTTTTCAACTTTGCTTTACTTAACCCAATTCAAATTGAATTCCAGTACATAGTTTAATTTCCATTTATTTACATATTTAAATTAGATTATTTCATCCCCACATTTATTCCCAACTTAGTAAATTTTATTTTAATGGCCAATTCATCTAGTATAGTCTGCTTAGACTTTTCCCTCAAAATTACTTTTATTTAATTTGATTCAGTTACACTTTAATTTAATTCAAATTTTAAGCTTTTATAAGTTTCCAAACCCATTTGGATCTCCACAAACATTTTTAATTAAAATTCCAGAGTTTTAAACAATTTCTCAACATTTCAAAATCACTTTTGAAATCATATTTACCCAAACAAAATTATTCCTTTGCATCCCAAAATCAAACCCAACTTTGCAATAAGTACCAATTCAAAATATTCAGGCAGCAATTTCTCCCTTGGAAACTCGAAAATGAACATCGATGATGTTGCAGTCATTACCGAAGTTATTTTCCAACGACCGAAGAGAGTTCAGTGCTTTTATCCCTTCAAAAACATTTCAAATATTTTTATATTCCAAATCTCACCAGATTTCAAATCCAATTAAAAATTATTTTCCAAATAATGTCACCGTTATTTCTCCAAAACCTTTGAAAATCATTTTCAAACTCAAAGGAATTTAATTTCCAAATTTTCGAATTCCAAATCCTTTCAATTCATACTCAAATATCACTCTGGGATTTTTGTTTCATTTTCAATTATAAATCACATTTATAATTCACATTTACAAACCCATTTTGTTATATTAATTTATTCCTTAACCTTTGGTTATAATTTTAATCCCTAGTTCAATTTCCATACAACAATTATAATAATTTAATATTATCACTTTCTAACAACCAAGCAGCCATATATAACTATAATAATTTACGGAAAAATATTCTTTTATATACAAAAATAATTTGGGTAAAATTATTTCATTTACCCTATTTTAAAATAATACCATGTCGGTTTATCTTATTAAAGAGTTTAAAACCCTTATCGATGACATGTTGTCCTACATATCGATGAAAATTCATAAACACTCAATCGATAAGTCAACACAATATAAAAACAATTTTTATATTCACTAACAAATTCGCGCTCACATCTATTAATACACTCAAACTCATTTTAGAGTACCACTGACACTATTTTAAATGAGTAATTCCCACCAGAGCCAAGGTTCTCGCTTATGCTTCAGCTCCAATACCACTGTAACAGCCAGCAAACTCATAGCCCTTGAGTCAACACTATTCTCTGTCTTATCAACTCAAAGCGAACGGAAATACGAACCATTATGATTAAAGAAGAAGGAGGTAAATGAAGAAAATAAAAAACAGTATCAGAATCTCACAATCGCAGCGGAACAATATATAATAGATAAATGACTGATCTTTATACAAAAAGAACCATATATGTTTTATACATTACATCATCAGAGTACAACACAATCAATAGCAAAATACTAGATAGTTATATTAACTTGTCCTCACAAAACTAAATACACGGCTTACACTGCACAGTGGAAAAATACATCAAGTACGTGTGATACGTCCCGCCATCCAACTCGTCTCCTGAGCTCCACAGCATCCTTTCCTGTATTTATAATACTTGGTCTGACATAAGCATTATAAATAAAATAACATTCGAGTCAGTCTGAAAAACCAGCGTGAGAAAACACACTCAATTGGATTATTAAATTTTCCAAAATCTTTTGAAATCAAAGGTATCTTGTAAGACCGCGCCACCAATAAATATGTCGGATTTTTACCTTATGATAACCAAAACACTTTTATCAAATCTGTCTGATATTATGATAGTGTCTATTGAAAGAAAAATAGAATCCAACTAAAATACTTGCATCTCACGTTCCAGCAATATTTGGACACAATCAAAACCGTACAGGTGCTTATTGGAGATTGGATTCCATACATTGGCAGGGCTACTTGGGTACCGCCCGTCGCAGTACATGGTCTAGATCATCGTACCGAGGATACACCCTAATCCCCTGCTACACAAGACCGGAGCTACCCTTTAATGGATAGTCCGAATAAGATCACTCCGTGGTTGGGATTAGCAACCGCCTACACAACCGAATAAAAAGGGACATCTAGATAGGGATAACCTTATCCTAATTGGTTGATACCCACTTAACCTTGCTGCACCTCCCCTGTTTTAGCCATTCACGGTTGATGAGGCTCGAGGCTAAGCATTACCTTTTTATCACACATTCACTTAGAATGCTCATCGTCCCCCTGACGATGTTCTGATAGCATTCGTCCATATAAGTCCGTTCCGGGTCCGAACGAAACCGAAGGCACTACTCCTACTACGTCCATTTTGGAATCACCCTCAGGATTAGTAGCGACTAGCCCTTGCACTTCACTGCTCCATCTTCGACTCCAAGGTCTTGTCTTCCTCATGAAAACATTCAAACCTGATCGAAGTGGTTTTCAAGAAATTAGTTCCGATCCCGATCTCTTCGAAACGATCAACGTATTGGCCAATATTGAAAGTCGGTTATTTAACTATCATATAACATTCACAAACAACCATCGGGCCTTAATAATTTCCCAAATTATTTATTTCAAAATATCTTTGCAAGATATTTTCTATATTTCAGCCCTTCGAAAATAATTTTCAAATCACTTTTTCTCACACGGAATAAATTTGCACCCGATTGTTTTATTTCCACTGAAAATCACAAGTCTTAATACTTAACATTTTTTTAAATTATTCAAATCACTTTTCCAAAAATATATACTTTAAAATACTTAAAATAAAAACTATTTAAAACACTTTATTTAAAATACTAATTATGAAATTTTATAATAATTTCTCATATAAAACTTAAGCAAAAACTTATTTTAAAATAAAAGTGTTCTATAAAGTATAAATGTTAAATAATTATCTTTTAAATCATAATACTAGTCAAACCTTTCGAATAATTTACTTATATAATTAACTTAATAAATATCTACTTTTTAAAAAAAATTAAAAACCATTAAATAATAATTTCTTTCTAAAACATTATTTTCAAAACCACTTTAAAATCTCTAATTTATACTTGAAAATCTTTCTTTGAAAATATACTTGGATTTCTCGGGAAATACACTTTCCTTTTCAGTATAACCCATATAATCCTTATAAATCCTGCTTGATTTATCCCAATTTAATTTACGTCCCAGTCCCCTAAATTCTTTCAACACTTTAAAAATAAAATCACATTTTATTTTTAAAACAAATTACCCATTACTTTATAAATTCCCACAAATTTGAAAAGGTAAGTAGATAGAACTGGAATTAAAAATATAAGTTAAATGAAATAGATATAAAGGTTTAAGTGGTATCAGAGCTGAAGGTTAAGCGAGAAACTTGGCTCTGTTGGGGATTACTCGTTAGAAATAGAGTTAATAGTACTCTAGAATGAGTTTGAGTGTATTAATAGATATGAGCGCGTATTTTTTAGTGGATATAAAATTTGTTTGTGTTGATTGGTTTGTTGAGTAGTTTATGGATTCTGGTCAATACGAGTAATTAACGTTATTGATAGGGATCTCAAAACACTTGAATAAAATAATTCGACACGGTATTGTTTTAAAATAGGGTAAATGAAATAATTTTACCCAAAGTATTTTTGTATATAAGAGAAATAATTTTACGTAAATTATTATAGTTATTTATGGTTGATTGGTTGTTAGGGAGTGATAATATTTCATTATTATCATTGCTGTTAGGAAAATTGAATAATAGTCGAAATTATAACCAAAGTTAAGGAAATAAATTTATTACAGCATAGAATTTATAAATGTGATGTATAATTTGAAATAAAATTCCAGAGTAATGTTGAATATAGATATGAAGGTTTTGAAATTTTTAAATAAAATAATTATAGTGAATTCAAATAAATTAAAGGAATGAATTTGGGAAAGGGATAAAGGTTTGATTTCATATCTTATATAATAAATTCAAGGATGGAAAAATAGGGATTTTGAATAAATGGAAAAAAGATTTATTTAAAATAAGGACTTAAGCAATATTTTTTAGTATGAAGAAATATATTTTTGAAATCCAGATTTGAATGAGTTGGGAAAATAAAAGGAAAATTTTGAAATAAAATTGATATTTCCGATTTAAATAAGAATTTAAATCATAAATAAAGGAACTTATTTTAAAATGGAGTTGGCTTTGGAAATCCATCTGAAAACCGACTAAGTGTGAAACTGTGAATAAAGGAGAATGAGATTGTGAAATTTATAAACGGAGTTTATAAATAAAGTGAAATAATTATCAGAGGATAATTTGGAAGTATAAATTCAGAATGAGAACTTATAAGAGAAGGGTGATTTGTTTAAAAATAAATAGTGGGCGGCTTTTAAAGGCGTGGAAAGCAAAGTGTATTTCCCTGAAAAGCCAAGTATATTTTCAAAGAAGATCTCTTAGTATAAGTTAAAGGTTTAAAATTGTTTTTCAAAAAAATGTTTTTAGAGAAATTATTTAGTGGCTTTAAAGTTTTTTTTTAAAATAAATATTTGTTAAGCTAATTATATAAGTAAATTATTTTAAAAAGGGTTAACTAGTATTATGATTTGAAAGATAATTATTTAATATTTATACCTTGTAGAATAACTTTTATCTTAAATTTAGTTTTGGCTTAAATTTTACATGATAAATTATTATAAAATTTTATAACTTGTATTTTGGATAAAGTGTTTTAAATAGTTTTTATTTTAAGTGTTTTAAAGTATATACTATTGGATAAAGTGATTTAAATTATTTTAAAATATAAAGTATTTAGACTTGATGATTTTCAGTGGAAATAAACAATATTTGAAAATTTATTCCATGAGAGAAAAGTGATTTGAAAACTGTTTTAAGGTGTTGAAGTGTAGAAAAATATCTTGTGAAGATATTTTGAAACAAATAATTTGGGAAATTACTAAGGCCAGATGGATATTTGTGGCTGTTATTTGATAGCTAAATAACCGACTAACAATATTGGCGAATGCGCTGATCGTTTCGAAGAGACCAAGTAATATAGAGTATGGATTATGGATGGACTGCAATGAAGCTTAGGAGGCGAGTTGGATGGCAAGACGTATCACACGTATTTTATGTATATTCCGCTATGTATGGTTAACTGTATAGTCTGCTTTTGGGTAAGGACAAGTTGTTTCAATTGTCCAGTATTTGCTGTGTTTGTATTAACTCTGATGATATATTGTATAATTCAGTTACATATTCTTTGATATAATTTTTTTTGTTATCTATTATAAATTATCCCGCTGCGTTTGTGAGATTCTGATACTTGTTTTCTATTTCTTCTTCTACCTCTTTCTTCTTTAACCCTAATGGTTCGTATTTCCGTCCACTTTGAGTTGAAATGTTGGAGAATATTGTCGGCTAAAGGGGCACGGATTTGCAGTCTGTTACAGTGGTGTAACACAATCAATAGCAAAATACTGGACAGTTATATTAACTTGTCCCCAAAAAACTAAATACATAGCTTATACTTCACAGTGGAAAAATACATCAAGTACATATGATACGTCCCGCCATCCAACTCGTCTCTTGAGCTCCACAGCATCCTTTTCTCTATCTATAATTCTCGGTCTGACCCGAGCATTATAAATAATATAACACCCAAGTCAGTCTGGAAAACCAGCGTGAGAAAACACACTCAATTGGATTAAAATCAAAAGTATCTCGTAAGACCACGCCATAAATAAATATGTCAGGTTTTTACCGTGCGATAACCAAAACACTTTTATCAAATCCATCTGACATTATAATAGTGTCTATTGAAAGTAAAATAGAATCTAGCTTAAATGCTTGCATCTCACGTTCCAGCAATTGTTGGGCACAATCAAAACCATACAGGCGCTTATTGGAGATTGGATTCCATACAATGGCAGAGCTACTGGGCTACCGTCCGTCATAGTACGTGGTCTAGATCATTGTACGAGGATCCACCCTGATCCCCTTCTACACAAGACCGGAGCTACCCCTTACTGGATAGTTCGAACAAGATCACCCCGCGATTGGAATCGGCAACCGTCCACACAACCGAATAAAAAGGGACATATAGACAGGGATGACCTTACCCTAATTGGTTGCTAGCCACTTAGCCATGCTGCACCTTCCCTGTTTTAGCCATTCTCGGTTGATGAGACTTGAGGTTATGCATTGCCTTTTTAGCACACATTCACTTAGAATTCTCATCGTCCCCCTGACGATGTTCTGATAGAATTCGTCCACACAGTCCGTTCCGGGTCCGAACGGAACCAAAGGCACTACTCCTACTACATCCATATTGGAATCACCCTCAGAATTAGTAGCGATTAGCCCTTACACTTCACTGCTCCATCTTCGACTCCAAGCTCTTGTCTTCCTCACGAAAACGTTCAAACCAGATCGAAGCGATTTTCGAAAAATTAGTCCCGATTGCGGTCTCTTCGAAATGATCAGCGCATTGGCCAATATTGATAGTCGGTTATTTAACTACAATATAACATTCACAAACAACCATTAGGCCTTAATAATTTTCCAAATTATTTATTTCAAAATATTTTCACATGATATTTTCTTCATTTCAACCCATTGAAAATAGTTTTCAAATCACTTTTTCTCTTGTGGAATAAATTTCCACCTAATTATTTTATTTCCACTGAAAATCACCAAGTCTTAATACTTAATATTTTTAAATAATTTAAATCACTTTTCCAAAAATATATACATTAAAATACATAAAATAAAAACTATTTAAAATACTTTATTTAAAATACTAGTTATGAAATTTTATAATAATTTCTCATGTAAAACTTAAGCCAAAACTAATTTTAAAATAAAAGTTATTCTATAAAGTATAAATATTAAATAATTATCTTTTAAGTCGTAATACTACTCAAACCTTTCGAATAATTTACTTATATAATTAACATAATAAATATCTAATTTTTAAAAATTTAAAAAACCATTAAATAATAATTTCTTTCTAAAACATTCTTTTTAAAACCACTTTAAAACCTATAACTTATACTTGGAAATCTTTCTTTGAAAATATATTTGGCTTTCCAAGGAAATACACTTTCCTTTTCGGATAACCCATATAATTCTTATAAATCCTGGTTGATTTATCCCAATTTAATTTACGTCCCAATCCACTAAATTCTTTCAACACTTTAAAAATAAAACCACTTTTTATTTTTAAAACAAATTTCCCAGTCCTTTATAAATTCTCATCCTGAATTTATTCTTCCAAATTATTCACTGATAATTTCACTTTATTTATAAATCCTGTTTATAAATTTCACAATCTCATTCTCCTTTAATCACGGGTTCAACACTTAGTCAGTTTTCAAATCAATTTCCAAAACCAACTCCATTTTAAAATAAATTCCTTTACTTATCCAAATTTATTTCAATACCCATTAATTCTATAAACACTCCTTTATTTAGATTTAAAATCTTATTTAAATCTGAAATATTCATTTCATACTTAATTCAAAAATTCTCTCTTTATTTCTTCGAAATCATTTTAAATTCTTAAAATTTTTAAACAATATAACTTAAGTTCTCAAAATTTACTTATCCCCATTTATTCAAAATCTTTTTCCCATACTTGGAATTTATTCGATAGGATTTTAAAAATCAACTTTTTATTCTTTTCCAAATTCGTTCTTTTAATTTATCCAGTTCCCTAAAATTATTTTACTTAAAATTCTCTCTTTTATTTTCCTTCAAAAATCCAATTTTTATATTTCCAATATCTTAATACCAAAATATATTCAGCCAAACCATAGCATTCAATAATTTCAATTACTAATATAAGCTATCATAGATTATCAAATAAATCATATCATAGAATGTGAAATAAATTAAACATTTTGAGGAATCTAGTTGGACCCCTCCAACCTATTTTCCTACATCCACAGATGATAGCACAATAATTTAAAATACCAATCCCGCTTCAAGGCAGGATATCGCAGTATAAAGGGTCATCCGCTATTATGCGGGCGCATAGGGTCTCATCTGCTATATAATACAGGAAATTAATCACTCTAATATATATACTACTATATATAATATCATCCAACATATAAATATTTAATTCATCCAAGCATGTCCAATAATTTAAATTTATTCATTTAAATTAACTAGGCAATCCAAGTGAGTGAGAAGATCTCACCTTTGCCTTTTATTTTGCAATCCACTTCAATCTCGACTCGGTTTCCAATTTTCCTGACCTTGTACAAACGTTAAAAACTCTTCGCCGCCACTCGTTTTGAATGAATCGAATTCGGTTTTAAGGAACTGGGAAATTACGCGATTTCGAATTTGATTTCGGAAAGCCAGAAATCACGATTCATGTTTTTTTATTTACTGAAGAGGATTTCGATCAGCTTTCGTTTTGAACTGTAGAGAGAGGGGATTGAGACGAGGTTAAATTTTTGAGAAGATATTTGGTTTCGGCCAATATAATTATGCTCGGCATTTTTTTTAAAAAACGAAGACGAAGAAAGAAATGATCGGCCTTATCTGATTTTCGAAGTGGACATCTGGAACGTGATTAAAAAGGCAGTAGACACGTGTTCTAACTGAGGAAACGTGTTAAATTTGTGTATTGTATGTGAATATATATAAATATATATAAAATTTAAATTTAAATTCAAATCGTCTAGATTTACACACTCCTAAATTTCGAACCCCTATCGAGGCATGCTGCTAGGCGTTCATAAGGTTATACCCTTATTCCGAATGCAATGGAAAAGGTTTCGAGTCCTATTTCGATCATATGGAGAAGATAGCTTTTTTGACTCGGTTATTATATTGAATTTTCGATAAAGATTTCAGTGCGTTTATATATCGTCTAATCATACGAAACTCTAAACACTACGAAATTTGAAATTCGATAATAATACACTATTATGTATTCACTGGACTGGTTTCGTTGAATTCTAAGACTATGCCTTGGAAGGCTATTTTTAAATATCGATTTAAACTATATATTTTCAAAGCTGAACAAATCATCTTCAAATTCAATTATAAAAGTTCTATTGTCTTCAGTGTTCCCAATATAAATTTTCTAACTCTTTGAAATATTTTTAACAGGCCTGGAACTCCAAATTCAACAATTTTTCCCAATTTTCAATTATTAAATTCAATACTTAAATTACCCAATAAACAACGATATTTGAAACTCAAGTTAGAAATTAAATTGTAAATATTTAAAATCAATTAAGTATCCAATTTCAGATATCTAAAATTCCATGTCGTCATAACATGTAATCGTTCTGTCTACTCCCTAAATTCTGCCAACAAGGTCTACCGTGTACGGAACTCGGTAGGGGATTTTTTATATTTGTAAAGTCTGCTTCGTTAGGCCTACAATATAGATATTCTACTTAGTCTGTCTCTTTTCTCATCGTAGCTATGGCCCCACGCAGCCCTCCTCAACTAATCGAAACACTTTTCATGAGCTAAGTGGTTGGCCCTACTGAAAACAGTCTAAACATCCAATTTGTTATACCCCTCATTCAATGTCTCGATAGTTAAACAATCATTGGCCTTTTCGTTTAGTTCTAATCTTTCCCAAACCCGCTCTGACTGATGATGTTTAATATTTGCGTGCGACTATCCTTATAGGTCCCTTCCACTATAACCTACTCGCAAACTAGAGTACGGTGTCATACGAATATCCTACTCCATCATCAACCTTTTGACTACCTATAAAGATCCGCTTCATAAGGCCTGCAATGCAAAAGCAATCAAGGCATACTTTCTTGATGGAACATCTACAGACCTATCTTCGGGGGTGTAGCTTCATTAGGCCTACCCTAGAGGGCCATCCTAGGGTGCCCTCACATCCCATTGAAGTCTCATACTTCCTTCTAGCCCAAAATAACTAAGTCGGACGTGTTCTTTCTGTACTAAAAATCTACGATGAACTGCTTCTTTAGGCTCTTTATCCAGATTCTCTTTGGGCTACTCCAAACGCACCTTACCATTTTATTAGACCCTACATCTAATCTTTTGTTAGGCGTTTAGTTTACTTTTCCTATTCTGTTGGCTACTTATTCACCCTAATCAGCATGCCCAAACCTACCCAGGTGTGAGACCATTAGTCCTAGACCTGAAAGGAAATGCTGCCGGTACTTGCTGCTATTAGTTTTTCTTATTAACTTAATACAAGATCTAAGTTTGATAAAATAAGCCTCTTCTATTTTTTTTTTACATGTTACAATTATACTTGCAATTTTCACTTTTATGTTCTTTTCTTTCTTTTTTTTATAACCTATATGTTATAAATTTAATTGCAGGTGTCTCTTTTCTATTCCAGTCTGTCTTCTTTTATTATGATACTAAATTTTCTTTAGTTATCTTATATTATATAACAGTCTTAACTTAGAACTACGTCCATCTGTCATAAGTTACTTATCATAATAACTGCTTTACTTTTTCTCAATATCTGCGCAATAATGCAGATCTAGTCATATTTTCTGTTTATTGTTTCTAGTCTTGTCAAATAATTAACTTAGTTATTTCTTCTTCTTTAATTTCTTTAATGCTTCGCGTTATTCTCTTTTATTCTAGGAAGTACTTCTATTCTATTTAGTTGGTTACAAAAACCATGCTAAAAATCCATTTTCACATTTTAATATGCTATAAACAATAACTCGTAGCTGAAAGATATTTTTTTATCGTTTCTTTAATTATTGGGTAATGCAAAATAGAGTAATGTCTCTATTTTGCACTTGTTCCATTTTTCTTGCTTTTGTTCCTACAATTACGTTTATTGTTATTCTTACCATATCAAACTATGGAAATGTATTCCCTTTTCTAAACCAATCAACAAATCTATCACTAACTTCCAAATCAAATTATGAGATTTTTTCCTTTATAATTCATTTCTCCTGTTTTAACATAATTTACTGTAAATTACTCATTTTTAGGCTTATGCCTTTCTCTACAACTTTTAAGCCTAATATTACTTATATTTAATTAGGTTTCTTTTCTTTTTTTATATAAATAACATTTAAATATAAATACACTTTTCTTACAAAATTTGCATTTTTAACATAATTTGCTAGTAGAACCAATTACTGAAATTAGTCTAAATGATAAATTAAATATTTAATGGGAATCTAATGATGTTATATATTATCTTTACTATTATAATGAAAATTCATTGAATAGATTTCAACCATGTCTTTTCAAACTACCGAAAATAACCTTCGTTATGTTTACCTCCATTATCATAAATATTCATGTTTTTGCTGATATAGATGGAAGATTGGTTATATACTTATGGCAAGGATGCTACGGCAAGTAAATTTAAAGAGTGTTCAGATTCACTAAAAGCAATTGGCTACCTAATATTTCTCCTGTTTTTATTTTTTCCACTTTGTTAATTTTGGGTAACAACTAAAGCGTGAAATGACTTGAACAGAGGTTAACGAAACTAAATCTTGATTTTTGCAGATTGAGTTAACTGTACATCTATCTGCCATTGAAAACGCGTGAATGTTCACATAAGAAAAGGTATATGAAAATGTTTTCATCTAGGGTTGACAGTCACAGTTATGTACTTTCAACTATTCACAAATGTAGGGATGATAATTTTGATGGTTGGTCTGTACTTGCACAAATGTGATAAACAAGAGTTAAAGAATGACAAGCATCAAGGCTGAACGGTTTCAAATTACAAAACTTATTGATATAGCTCAGTTGCAATAATTGGATTATGCTCTATT